>LZPO01097141.1:181471-197867 GCA_001675575.1 Neotoma lepida | reverse complement strand
GCTCTGCCATCCAAGGTTCTGGGCTCCAATCCCAGCTCTGTCACTTTCTAGTTCTGTAACACATCACTGAGTCACTATCTATTCTGTAAAGTGCAGGTAATAATAGCTGCCTTGCAAGGTAGCAAGGACTGGATGGAGGAGGGGTTGGGAGTCCTCTGCCTGCCCATGCAGATGGGAACCCCAAAACCAGATGAGTCAGGAGCTGGGTGAAAAGAACTCTCCCTCATGTCCAGTGGCTTACCACTGGTGCCTAGTGGATACCTTGGTCTTTCTTCCTATCAGGAACTTCACAGCTAGCTGTCACCAGTACAGGCAAGGCATGGACATATGTGTGGACAGAAGTTGGACCACTGAGAAGCCAGAGGGGATATGGGTGGGCAGGGAGCTTTCTCAAAGAAGGAAGCGTTGGTGATATTTGAATTCTCCCCACTCCANTCCTCCTCCCATCAAAAAGAAAAGGGAAAGAGGTGCATTTGACTTGTTAAAAATAATATAATGACTAATGATGAACTTATAAGGCCTTTGTAACTGAGCTAATAATGACCATTGCACAAACTGAATTTTCCCATTTCAAACCATTATCTTGTTTTTGTTTTATGTGTTCTCCTCCTTCTTCTTCCTCTTCTTTTTGCTTTAGTTTCTTTATTCTTTTTATTTATTTAAGACAAATCTCACATAGCCTAGTCTGACCTCAACCTGGTTGTGCAAGTGAGGATGACCTTGAACTCCTGACCCTCNTGCTTCCACCTCCAGTGCTGGGGTTTCAAGTGTGAGCTACCAAGTCCTGACTCAAATCGTTTCCTAACAGGGTGGGAATTGGCGCTCTGGGAACACTGCCNTGAGCATCCAGGCAGTCCTGTTTGTGAGGCTGGACNCACTGGCAGAACTCAGGTTTGTCCTTAGTGCTGATGCAGGGCAAGTGTGCGAAATGCTAGGCACAGTCACAGAAGGCTTAGGATGAAATGAGATTTGTGGTGCATCTGTGACGGCAGGGATCATGGAGAGGAAGACAGACAGCTGCTGCCCAAGAGCTGGAATGACACAAGCAGAGGCCCAGGGACAACAGCCCCAAAGAGACCAGCCCTGGAGAGGGTTTGGAGACACAATCTGAGTAAGGCCCCCAGGGCTCCAGGGAGAGCTGAGTTAGGAAGGAGTGAGTCACCAGGTGTCCTTCAGCAGAGAAGAAGAAAGGTCTCACTAAGTTGCTGGGAAGCTGCTGCTCATGCTCCAGTCAAGCCTTGGCTATTCCTCAGCCCAGCCATCCCTGGGTCCTCTCCTGCCCTCCTCTCCTGCCCCCCTGGGTCCCACATACATCCTAGGCCAGGAATCATCTTCCTGAACCTTTGCTTCCTAATCTTAGCAAAGAAGTTAAGACTTGGCCTGATGGTAGAGGTCTATAATTCCAGCTACTCAGGAGTGTCAAAACTTCCAAGGTGGGCCTGGGCTACACAGAGCAACTTGAAGGCCAGCCAAGGNTACTTAGCAAGATTCTGTCTCATAATAATAGGTGATAGATATATAGATACAGATAGATAGGATAGATAGATAAAAAATAGATAGATAGATAGATAGATAGATAGATAGATAGATAGATAGAGCAAAAGAAGGAAGGAAGGAAGGAAGGAGATAAGAAGGGAAGAAAGGGAGGGAGGGAAGAAAGGAGGAAGAAGGGAAGGAGGGAAGGAAGGGAGGGAAGGGAGGAGGGAAGGAAGGAGGAAGAGGGAAGGAGGGAAGAAAGGAAGGGAGTAGGAAGGAGGAAGCAGGGAAGGATATTAATGACAGATTTACCTTCCAGGATGACATAGACCTTGTACAAAGTTGCTAGAGCCCACCCCGGAAGACCACGCCTTCTTAACAAAAGACATCAAACTCCCCTCCAGCAGCCCCCCCTCTCAGCTGTCTCCTCCAGGTCCAAGACACTTCTGGATGCCCTCAAGGGGCTAAGCATGACCTCCTCCCCAACACAAGTGCCTTGGGGAGACCTTGCTTTAAACACAATGACAGATAGAACCAGACCTAAATACTTGCATGGGACCGAGTCCTGATCAAGACAGGAATGAGTGAAACTGACTTTACCCTTGCCAAGTAACCCACCTTGTGGAATAACCCTCTTGTATACTGTCAAGATTTGTCACTTTGGTTTAATAAAACAGTTGGTTTAATAAAACGCTGATTGGCCAGTAGCCAGGCAGGAAGTATAGGCAGGGTGACCAAACTGGAGATGATGGGAAGGAGAAGGGTGGAGTCAGAGAGTCACCAGCAAACTCAGAGAAGCAAGATGAGAATGTTGTACTGAGAAAAGGTACCAAGCCACGTGGCTAAACATAGATAAGAGTTAGGGTTAATTTAAGCATAAGAGTTAGCAAGTAACAAGCCTGAGCTATCAACCAAGCATTTATAAGTAATAGTAAGCCTCTGAATGATTATTAGGGACCAGACAGTCGAGACAGGAAATGACCATTTACACCCACCGCCAACTCCCCAAGTAGTAATCATACACATGCCATTTGTAGATCCCACTAGGGTTGGGTCCAGGACTGAACATCTGCTCACACACCTATCCTTCCAGAACACAGACACATCAGCTGGGGATTAAAGGCTCAGCAAAGGGAAGTCACCAGCCAAGGGCAGGTGACCAGAAAGATACAGCCTCTTGTGTCTGGATGAGAAACCCACTTTCCTCAGGTTAGCNCTGCTAACCTGGAGCCTGCTCATCCGGGTGGTCACCCCATGCATCCCATATCCTCTGACCAGGGCACACTAAATTTGGCCTGTCCTCACCCACACCAAGCACTTCTCCCTAAGTTAGTAGGAAGGCTGTGATGCTGAACACCTATTTCCGTCTCTCATACCACGTGACACAGTTGGGACCAAAGAGCTCAGTGCAGCAGTATGCTGGCANGTTACTACATTTCCTGAGAGCCATAGCCCCAGCTGACGTGATAACTTGCGCTTTCTCCTGCATCCCANGAACATGACCCATGGAGATACAGCAGCCATCTGCCCACAAGAAAGCTGGNTNTCAGCATGCAAAGTGGCAGAGCTAATGAGCCTCACAGCATGGTTGAGCAGGATTCTGTTCTAGGTCTCCCTACCCGCCTTCTAGCCCTCCAGACCTCTTGCTTTGTGGGAAAGTAAACCCCTAGTTATTGGAGCTGCATGGTTTGAGTTTGCCTCCCCTTTCTAGTGGGCACCTTCTTGACACATCATTCTCTTTCTAATTCCTTACCCCCTACCCCCAGAACACAGCACTGCCAAGCNGCCCTAACACTATGGCCTGACACTATTGACCAACAACACTACTGTCCTGCTCTCCCATGGTCGTTCACACTGCAAACAGCCCACCTTCACNCCAGCACCCACCNTGTATATTGNTTCCACTACNCTATGATGATTTGNAAAGAGAAATGCTGCCCCAAAGGCAGAGTGCATCTGTGCTCTTCCCTGTCCTGAGTCAGGACTGGTTGACCCATCTGAGCTCACACACCCTCTCAGAGCAGAGCCGTTCTATAGTGTGGAGAATGATGAGGGAAACCAGAGGGGAACAGAANGAAGGAAAGGGGTAGAGGGAGAGAAGAAGTTAAAAAAGANAGAAGGACAAAAATGGAATCCTTTGCCTTCCCTTTAATAACCTCATTTCAAGCTACACATGGTGGCGCACGCCTTTAATCACAGCACTCAGGAAGCAGAGGCAGGTGGATCTCTGTGAGCCTANTCTACATAATGAGTTCCAGACCAGACCCTGTCTAACCAAAAAAAGAAGAAGAATTTCATTTCAAAATCCTGGGCCGCATTGCTTATTTGTCATAGTGTTGAGCAAGGCCTCNAGGGGCCCGGAGGAATACTCAGGGAACATCCTCCAACCAGAGGTGACCTAATCAGAATGACCAATGGCTTTGAAGTGGTTGAACCAGGTTCGCTCACTCACACAGGAGCAGAGGAACTAGAGGAAGAATTCAGGTCCTCGGTCACAGCACACTTCTTACTAAAGCCACTCCCCCTCAGGATCGAGTAGCACCTGCCCTGCAGGACTTGCTGAGGGATGGGAGTGCCTGGAAGGACTGAGGAGGGTACATCTTCAGCTGGAAGAATGGGAAAGGTGGATCCTCCCTGTGAGCCCCAGAACATCTTCTTCAGACTCTCCTATGGTGTCAAGGGTGTGGGTATTGAGGGCATGCTGAAGCCAGAGATGTTGAGAACAGGACCNCAGCTAGGGACTGGAGTTCCCCCTGAAGGAGGAAAATGTCTTAGAGGGGCTTTATCAGGTCCTAAGGAAAAGAAACGAAGAGTTTGCTAACTAGAGGATCAAGAGAGTAGGGAGCTCAGGGTTNACCACGAGGAAAGAAAGCATAGTTCAAAAGTTAGAGAATTGGAGGCAGAATTCCAAGGGCCTTGAGAGGCAGCTATGGAGGTGGCTGGGGAGAGAGCCCTGGGGAATGTCTTGAGCAGGGACAGTTGAACTTTGCTTAACTGGCCCAGGGGAATAGTACTTTTTCCACAGTGACTCAGCATCCACACAGAAAGTGCACACATGTGGAAGAAAAGAAATGTAGGAGACGGGTGAGGGTGGATAGATACTAGGGCATCTGTGCACGTTTGGTTTGCCATTGTGGCTTTAATTATATTTAACTTAGAAAGCATTGGATTTCCTTAAGGCTTTTTTATNTATCCTTCATTTTGGCTAACCCACCCTCCTCATCCTCACTTCAACATTTAATCCAGCGTTTCTATCACATGTGTTCTGTCTGTAGCGATTTTATCCTGCCTGTAAGGGAAGGATGGTCCCAGTAATATCAGGGACATAAAAGACATGGTCAGAAGTGACCTCAGGGTACCATGTCTCTNTGTCTCTCTTTGCATCCGTATCTCCAGTGTCTTGGAGTGAGGGGNTCCTTATATCCTCTGGTCTATGTACCTGTGGGGGTGTGTTTCATGTAGCTGTCACTGTCTGTTCTTAACATCCATGAAAAAGGCAATAAACATTTCCAGTGAAAGTTTGGGGCATCCTCTCTCCATGTCTCCTAGATTCTGTGTTGTGGGTCTCAGGAAAGCCTGGCGGGGTATCGGCTTTCTGGCCTCAGACAACCTTAGAACAGAGAAAAACCTATGGAATGCCTTGATCCAAAACTCCCCTTTAGAAACAGAGAAAATAAGATGAATATTATGGAANAGGAGAGAGGTTTCAATAAGGAAAAAGAACACAGGTCATTGAAAAATCTAGATTTGTACCGTCCAACACCCTGGCCACCAGCCACATATTGTGACAGAGCACTGGGAATGTGACCTCTCTAGATGAGGTGAGCTGTGAGCATAAGTTCAGTCCAGACTTGGGGTTTGATGTGAGAGGATAAAGAATGTTAAGCAACTATGTGTTGAAATTATAATATTTTGAATATAGTCAGTTATTACCAAAATTAACTTTATTTTTGTAACTATGACTACCACTCCTGGACTTCTGAGTGTTCCTACATATAGTATACACTCACCTAGATGTCTCCAGCAATCCATCATTTTCTCTCTGAACCTTAATTTCCCGAGAAATAAAATGCATATAATAATGCCTGGCTTTGGGGATTGTGAGTAAGAATTAACTGAACAAAACATGAACATGTTNTGAGATATTAAGAAGGTATTGAGGGAGCAGCTTGGTGGTAACAGGAGAGGGAGTAGTCATGATGGCGGTGGTGGTAGCGTTGACAGTGACAGCCAGGATATGGTAGTNGTAGTGGTGATGGTGTCATTGGTAATGGTACTGATAGTATTGGTGGTGTGGTGAGTGGTAGTGATGGTGGTAGTGGTGACAGGGTTGGTGGTGATAACAGTGGTAGTGTTGATGATGACAACCCGGTGGGTGTGGGTGGTGGTATTGATGGCAATTGTGGTTATTAGAACAGTGGAGCTAGTGANGGGTTGATGGTGATGGTGGTGATAGATTTGGCAGTGGCAATAGTGTTGACGGTGGTTGTAGCTGTGGAAGACACAGCAATAGCAGTGGTGGCTGAGGTCTTAGTGACTCAGACCCTGGGCAAAAGGGAGAAACAGAAAACATGAAGACTTTCTAGTAATTTGACCTTCCAGGAAACACTCATAGGGGCCATCCCTAACAGTAAGCACAGCAGACAACCACCTCCCACCATGGTGCTAGTCAGATTAAAACTGACCTCTGTTCCCAACCATGTAGACCCACACCAAACTTTTCAAAAGCCCAGGTCACCATTTTCTCTCTCAGTGTCCAGGCCCCTCTCCCATGACACACCCACAGGCCCCTAGTCATCTCCAACCTCTGCTGACACCTGAGGCTGTTTCTTCCAAGGTAGGAGGAAGCCTGATACCCTGAGGCAGCTATCCTTACCCAAACCACAGCACATCAGATGGGATTTCCCAACCACACTTTTTCTCTGCTGACTGCCAGAGACCCAAGGGTCCCCAGGGCTCCAGAAAGTAGAAAAGGGCCCCAAGCTTGGCCTGAAGGGACCAGCTCCCTCCTGGGACCATCCCCCAGAGCAATCACTGTTGCAATGGTGGTCTCGTAACCACCGCTTACAAACCCGGTTAGGCAAGCTGCTTTTGCGTGATGGAGCTATCTTGAGTAAACAGCATCCTATGTCCCCTGCCGGTCACTTGCTCAAGATATTGCTGGACATTGCATTAGAGCCACTGACACATAGGGTTTTGAAAATGAAAACAGGCCTTCTGACTTACGATCAGATAGCATTTAACTCATTCATGATTGCACCAAGCTTTCCCAAGGCCCCAGGCCACAGAACAAATATTGCCACAGTGCAGATAGAAGATGCTGGGGATTGTTAGAACCTCAGGTCTCTAAGCCTCNGGAATGATGAAGCTTCCAAAGGCAAAAGGGTCAGATGGGGTTTACATTGCCTTGGCTTCAGTAGCCGAGTATGGGCCCCTGGGACCTTTCAGCTTCTTAGGCTGACCTGGGGCACAGATCTGCCTCCCAGGGGTTGGGAGATTTCATGTCNTTCTTCTGGCTACCTTCCTTGCTGATATAGACTCTGAATCTAAAGGAAGGGAAATCAGGGGTCTTTTTCTCTCTTTTTTTTCTATTATTTGTATGTGTGTGTGTGTGTGTGTATTTTCAAACACATGGTCTCTCACGGAACAATTCAGTTAGAGCGGCTAGCCAGTGGGCCCCAGCAATCCTCCTGTCCCAGCCTCCCTGACACTGGAGTCACAGGCACATGCTGCCACACCTAGCTCTTTGTTTTCTAACACAGGCTCTGGGCATCCAATTCAGGTCCTCGTGATTGCACTACAAGCACTCTGCCTACCGAACTGTATTTCAAGCCCAGCACGGGTAGATTCTTGGCATCCATCACCCTGAAATAGCATCAAACCTGCACCATCCTGGCTTGAGTCAACAAAGATTCACTCATTTCTCACAGTACCCGCTGGTTCTCAAGTCAGCTCTCCTGCTGGTTTTGACTCAGCTGGAGAACACGTGAGCTTGTGTTCGCTGGCTGGTCAGTTGGAACAGAAAGTCTGAGACAGTCTCTTTTGGGAGCTTGGTGGGTAGTGCTAGGTAGGCTGTTGCTGGGCACCTTGGTCCTGCTTACAGGCTCTCATGCCCCATGCCGAGTGGTTCTCTCCCACAGTGGTCTCAGGAAACTGGCCCAAACAGTAAAGAAAGAGAGAGCCATGAAGGACCCAGTGTGAGCCAGCTTTCAAAAGCAGGGGACAGACTCAGGCTCTTGATAGGAGTTGCTGAGAAATATGGTTTTCAAGCTATTGCAAAGCATGAGAATCGAAATGACTCCATGGAAATTTCCCCACCTAACGTCAGAAAATACATTAGCTGTATTTTCCAGAGCCAAAGTCTAGACTCACAGGATAACAAAGGACTTTTTGCTGACTTGTGGACTTGTGTACAGAGGTAATCTTGTGGGTTTCCGTGGAGTTTTGTATCTACTGTAGTGTGGATGCTGAACTTTTAAGTAACTTTTAAGGCATTTGGGGTGAAATGGGGATGTAGCTCAGAAGAGAAGTGCTCCCTAGGCATGCACAGCACCCTGGTTCCATCCCCAGCACTGGTCAGTTGGAACAGTGACTCTTCTTGTTGCCAAGAACAAATACCTGACAAGAAGTGACTCATTTGGGCTCACAGTCTGAGGGGATACAGTTCATCATGACAGGTAAGTCATGGGGGTAGGCAGCTGTGTGGTAGCAGGAACATGTAATAGCTTGTTCACATCTCAGTGGATCAGTAAGCATGGAGTGTCTGGGGCCAGATGTGGGGCTGAGCCATAATGCTGAAGGCCCACCCCTCATCTCACTTTCTCCAGCTAGAAATCACCCCCAAAAGGTTCCACAACCTCCCCAAACAATACTATCATCAGCAAGCCAAGTGAGCTTATGGAGAATAGTTTGCATTCAAACCATAACCCCTGGGAAGTATTTCCAAATCCCGAGTCTCTGGACTCACCCAAGGCCTGCTGGGCAACAGTGAGGTGAGGCAGAGAGGAGTGGCCTGGGAATCTGCACTGCTAATAGCTCTCTCAGTGATTACAATTCATGGCCAGGGTTAAGGTGTGCAGGCTTAGCAGACAAGACTCATGGGAAGGATCACTAAAGTGGGATACGGAACAAGGTGGAANAGANGTGNCTTGTCTTTAGGGAGAGACTTCTGCATCCAATCACACAGAGCTTGAGCAAGCCCCTCTCCCAAATTATAGCCAATGCTCTGAATGCTGCACTGGGTTCTTTTGACTTCGCAGCAGAATTCATTCACCCTCCATGGCCCCATGAAGTGGGTGCTATCATACACCCCAATTTATAGGTAGGAAAAGTAAGTTTGTGAGAGGTTCCATGATTTGTTCAAAGTCACACAACCAATAAAGACATAATATTGGAATTCAAGCCCAGGCTACCTAACTTCAGAGGCTATATTTATCCTTACCAATTAGACAGGCACCTCAACAGGGGTCACTCTCCTGAGAGCTGTCACCCACCCCAGGCCATAAGCAACCTGCCCAGAAAAGAAAAGTGCCAGGCCGAGGGGGCAGGCAGCATTCTCTGCCTCACTGGCTGATCCTAAGCCAGTGGCTTCCAACTCAGGTGTTCGAATTTCAAATCACTTGGGCAGATATTTTTACGATCAACCTGGGTTACATGAGACTCCATCTCAAAAAAGGAAAAAAGGGACTTTCGGATCCCTGGGAATAATATGCCCCCCAGCACTGCTTGTGCCCTAGCCACACTAGACAGCCAGTTGATGATAGCAAAGGTGTTGCCCAGAGCCTCCAACTGAGTCAGGGTGAGGTGGGCCTGTCACCAGCNTCTACCAAACTTCCATGTCGGTTCTAGTGTGTTCTGTGCTGAAGTTGCTGGTCTTCCCCACAGTCTCAAGTCCATAGATTGCAAAAATAAGTCTCACCATGCTGTGGTGGTGCACTCTCCATGGTGGTGCATGCCTTTAATCCCANCACATGGGAGGCAAAGGCAGTTAGATCTCTATGAGTTCAAGGCCAGCCTGCTCTACAGGACAGACAAGACTACACAGAGAAACCCTGTCTCAAAAAAACAAACAAACAAACAAACAAATAAAAAGAAATAAAGGTTCAGCAAAGAGAAGTAACTTACTCCAAGGTCAGTCACCATGCTTGCCCCAGAGGCATAGCTGTAGTCTAAAGTTCCTGGCCACTGCTGTTCTTATCTGGGAGACTCCTGTGCCTTGAAAAATTATTTGAAATGTTACCTGATTGGTCTGTGTTTGCCACAGTGTGTAGTTCTCTCACATCACAGATGATACTGGACCTCAAAGGAGAGTGGCCTGGACAAGTGACAGAGCAGGAGAGGCTGAGCAAGAACTCAGGCTCCCAACTGAAGGCCAGGGGATTAGCCTCACTCCTGCCTTAGTCCATTTCCCAGCACTGTACCTGAATACCACAGCCTGGGGAAGTTATCTAGAAAGAAGGTTAGAAAATGCAGCAGAACCTGAGAAGGATGTGAGGAAGAAGACCCTCATACAGTGCCGATGGGGAGGTAAACTGTTCAGCTACTGTGGAAATCAGCACCAAACTTCCTAAAAACAACTCTAAGTAGAGCTACCATGTGACCAGTGAGGACCAGAAGCGCTCTCAAGCCAACATATCACAGGGATGCTCTCAATCCCTGTTCACCATGGTGCTAGTCACAATGGCCAAATTATAGAACCAGCCAAGATATGCCCACCAACAGGTGAATGGATCCATTAAATGAAAATAGGCTGTATGTACACAATGGAATATCCAAGAAAAAATAAAATTGTGCCTTTTTCCCCCCTGAAAATGGATAGAACTAAAGAGCACAATGCTAAGTAAAATATGCATTTTTTGTTATGCATATTTTGTTATGCAACTCAGAAAGATGAGTATGACATACTTGCTCTCATATATGGGATCTAGGAGACAGTTGGGGGGAAGACATGAAAGTAGGTATTTCAGGAAAGAGGAAGGGGGAGAAGGAAAATCAGTACATTACATGCATATATGAAAATGTCCCAATGAAAGCCATGATTTTTTTACAATTAATATACACCAATAAAAAATTTTAAAGACTAGGGATTGATTTGATTCATGGCTCTAGATGCTGAGAAATCCAGAGCACAGAATATCATAACAAGGCAGAAGACACTACAACAGTGGGTTCTCAACCTGTGGGTCACGACCTCTTTGGGGGTTACATATCAGACGTCTTGCATTTCAGATATTTACATTATGATTCACAACAACAGCAAAATTACAGTTATGAAGTAACAAAAAAAAATTTCATGGTTGGGGGTCACCACAACATGAGGAACTGGATTAAAGGGCCATAGCATTAGGAAGGTGGAGAACCACTACACTACATGGCGAGACAGAGCAAGTGAACTAGACAGTTCATTCATAACAAAGCAACTCCTATGATGAAACATTAATCAGGGCTTGCTCTGTCCCCCTGATCCAGTCACTACTCAAAGGTACTAACTCTNAACTACCGTCTGCATAGGACTTTAGTGATTAACTTTCAACACATGGAATTCAAAGGACACCCATACTCTAGAGCACCCAGCAATACCCATGGCTATTGGGTATACTCATCTGCTTGCCNGGTTCCAGAATGTGGGGCTTTCCAGAGTTTTCCCACAAAGAGCTTAAGTTGTGGGCACCCATGCAAACAATCTGGGCAATGATCTCAGGGTGGACAGGTGCACACTACCCTGACAAGTTCACCCCATGAGAATCGCTGACCTGCTGTCCTGAGTACNCTGGGATTTCCTGTTTATACAATGTCACATTTGGTATTTCCAGCAGTGTATCAATGGCATCTCCATTTTACCAAAGGTCACAGTGAAGCTCAGAGAACTTTAGGACCAAAGAAGAGTCCAGAACCAAAGCCAGTCTTTGGACAGTGTCCAACGCTCATCCTACTTTGGCAACATGGGGACCAGAACCCTTGGCCCCACCTGTTTGGTTGAAGCTCTTCACTTAACTGCTTGCCAGCAGAGCTTACAGACAGGCGCTGGGTGTGAGCAGAGCACAGGCCAGTTGACCAGATCTGGGCTCTTGTTACCCATTACCCAAAGACCATGCTCCCCAAAATGGTAGATTTAGAAAACAAACCTTATGTCTGACTTTACAGATATCCTGGGGCAGAAGGTAATTCCTCTCTGCCTTCTTTCTTCCTGTCTGAACATCTGAGGAGGTTAAAAGCTTGCTGTCTAACTGTGGTTGCCTGCATACAGCCTGCACGGGATGGAGCCAATCAACCTTCCAGCATGGAGGGGGAAGGTCCTCTCCCCACCCTTGCTAAGGCGCTATGGACAATCAGTGGCTTCTGGGGAAGGGAGAGTCATTAGTCTTTAAGGGTATGGTCCCTGGGAAGTCAACCATCCTCCAGGGAATGGCCTCACAACCATGAGTATATGGGAAACATAAATTGGACTCAGTAGGTTATAAAATATAAAAAGACAAAATTGGGAGGAAGTAGGGGTTGAGAGATGGATCTGGGAAGAGTTTGAGAGAGAAGGGTGGAGAACATTATCAAAATATTTTGTATGCATGTGGGCAATTCTCTAAGAATAAAAATTCTCTGTCTTCCTATCCACACATCCTGACACGCCAGACACAGAGTTGGACCACAAATAGACCCTCACTAAAATCCAGTCAATCAACTCAGTGCCCAAAAGCTCTAGGAGAAAGGCATGGCTGCCATCCAACTTTAGAGATTAGGGAACAAAATACAGAAATTAACTCAGTATCAAGGGACCAGGAAGGGGCAAAGTAGGAACTTGAACCCATGCCATAGAGCTCCAGAACCCTCTCTTTTGGGGGGGGGGTGCGCATGCGAGCGCGCTCAAGCTTGCATGAGCTCACATATACCACACATGTGCAGTGCCCACCAAGACCAGAAGATAGCATCGGATCCCCTGGGACTGTAGTTATAGATGGTTGAGAGCCACTATGTAGATGGCAGGAACCAAAGTCGAATTTCTACACGAGCAACAAGTGCTCTCAACCNGTGAGCCATCTCTCCAGCCCCTGGGATCTTGTTTCTGACCACTATGGTTACCCAAACAANGTTTCCATGGATTTCTGCTAACAAGCCCACCTACCTAGGAATATTCCAAGCAAGAGGCAAAGAGACATCTCACACACCAATGACTTCACAATGCATGTGAAGGCTGAAGGGACACTAGCCCACTTGAACATGTGGCTCTGGCAGGCCTTGCCCTTCTTCCCATTCCCTCTGCCTTGCTAAAAACTATTAATTAAATTACATCCCTAAAGCT
This sequence comes from Neotoma lepida, assembly GCA_001675575.1. Classification (NCBI taxonomy): domain Eukaryota; kingdom Metazoa; phylum Chordata; class Mammalia; order Rodentia; family Cricetidae; genus Neotoma; species Neotoma lepida. The sequence continues at coordinate 185,098 of LZPO01097141.1, read as the reverse complement.
AGCCACCCAGGTCTACTCCCTTACTTGGTCACTTCCTCCTCCTGAGGCTGACTATCAAAGTCCATCAATCAAAAGCCCCCTTTGACTCACCTAATTAACATGCTCAATTAAAATTAAACACCTTCCCTAACTCGGGGATTCCCCCTTTACCTTTAAAAACCACCATTTGCCTATGTGCCATGCCTGTCTCCCCTCTTTCTAGAGGCAGTCCTTTGTCCCTCCAAGATAAATACCCCTTTCTCCTTTCCCTTGTCCCCTTCCCCTCCTGCCTTGTCCCCTATCTCCTTTACCACCACATCCTAGCCCATTCTAACACAGCCCTCCCCTTCTCTTAAAAATTACACCTGCAAGGTCATTTGCTGCTGCTTTTCTGCCTGAGTCAGGAAGCAGCCACTTTCACTTTTCTTCCCCACTTAATAAAGGATCTCTCTGCCCACTTCAGGTCCTTTCGGGAAGGCTGTGGGGAGGAGCCCAGCAGACTCAGTACAGCTAAGCACAGCCTCAGTGATGGGTACTCCTGATCGCATCACTCCTGAGGATGACGGTCCGAGTGTCTGGGGGCCAGAGCCCAGCTTCAAGGCTACAACCTATAGACTTGTGTCTTGGCAAGTAGCCACTAGGAGTTCTATGCCTGGTTGCAGCCCCCTGGCTCCCTTATACCACAGTCGTCTACCCTCCTCACATTGACTGCTAAGAGCAAAGTGCACAGGCATGCCAGCCCTGAAGGGTATAGCAGTCCACTATGAACAGGAGAGAACCTGACTGAGGTTTAGGGAAGGTGTTGATGGCCTGTGCCTTATGCCTCTGTGCTCAAAAGTGGCAAAGCTTGGGCCGGTGAGATAGCTTAGCATATAAGGGCACTTTGAGCCAAGCCTGATGACCTTAGTTCATTCAATTCCCAAGATCCACATGGTGGAAGGAGAAAAATGACTCCCTCAAGTTGTCCCTTGACCTTAATGTGTCTTTTGTGCTACATTCGTATGTGTGCGTGCGCACACACACCAACAAATAAATATAATTTTAAAATCTATTTTNAAAAAATAGCAGAACTTGGTTCTGCCTCTCCATCTTGTCAGTTGGATTCCTTCCAAGATGTCTCAAGGGAGATTCAGCAGGGATTCTGGAAAAAAAAAGATGTAGGTCATGTGACCAGTAGGCCAGCCAGGCCAGGCCTCTTACCTTTCAAAAGGATGTGTTTCTGCCTCCATCTTCCACCCTTTGTCCTGGTCTTTTGTCCTGACATCCCTGCATCTTGGTTCCTGGAAGAGAAGGACACACTTCTACTTTAGAAACTAATTCACTGTGGACTCCGATGTCACCAGGGGGGCCTGTTTAGCACAAACAGAAAAAGCCAAGTCTTAGCCAGGGGCTATGCTAAAGGCTGAAAACCAGGATGTCCAGGAGGCAGTTCCAGCCTGCTGGTTGGATGATGGGACCTGCTGCCACAGGAGGGGCATGTAGGGCTGTGTTCTAAGGGGGCCAGAGTCCCAAAGCAGGGTATTCTCAGAGCAGGTACTATCAAGGCATTAGGCATTGCTTTAAGGGCGGTGGTCTTGAACCTGGGCTGAAGACCAGGTTCAAGCAATCTGATGGTTATCCCAGAAGAGACGGAATCTGAGGAACACACACCTATCACCAAAATCCAGCAGCTGTGCCGGTCTGCTGGGGTCCCACCATAGCCCCAAGATGCTGGGCCCTGCCCCCTCCACCCTTTCCCAATCCTCATTTTGCAATCAGTTAGCCTGACCCAGTAAACATCTGCAGCCTGAGGAAAAACCATCATCCTCACCCTTTTCCATGTGTTTCAAAAAAGAGCCCAGGGCAGTGGAGGAGGGGTCTAGACATCACATGAGTTCTGGCCCAAGCCTGAGCCCCAGCCACGCTTCCAGACCAGTCTTCAACCTAGCTGGGAAAAAAACACTCACTGGGCAATAAGCTAGAAAGTGCCTTGCTGTCTGTGGTTTCTAAGTGGAGAGAAGCAGGTGGGNGGAGAGGCTGTAGGTCAAAGTTCAGGACATATTTCGAACTGGCTTCATCTTCTACACTGAACAGTTGAGGGAGTTAGAACACAAAGGTTTATTCTCCCTGCCAAATGTTTCATAGGTGCCTACTAGATGCACAGGGTACTGGAGACGTTGAGTGAGCCTAGAAAAGAATGGAGAAGTTGCCTACAGCATCAGGTAGAGAAACAACGTGAGCAGATGGGGCCTGTACACTGCCGGCCCCCCATGGTGCGTGATCTCCAGGTGGTTGAAGAGTTCCTCGGCAGAAGTGGATGGAAATGACTGTCTTCTTCAGCCCCACAGCCCCTTCCCCACATCTAGCCCCACGCCAACCCTGCTTCAGCTACCTGCTCTTCCAACAGCCACCTACTTCGTCTGAGTCCTGCCTCTAGGGGAACCATAATTTAGAGGCTTATTTCATCCCACTTAGAGCTGAAGCAAGGTCCTTTGAAGATGCTCAGTAAATGCCTGGATGGATTGTCTACTAAAGATGGCCTCGTTTTAGCTCATAAAAAAGTTAAAAAATTCCTGTATGGGTAGAGGATGGGTGGGTGGAGGGAGGGAGGGAGAGAGGGAGGGAGGGAGGAATGCAACAATGGAAAATACAAGAAAGGTATTCTAGGAGGAAACTGAACCAATAAAAGTAGGGAGGCAAAAAGTCAGAGCCCCCTCAGGAAAGATGCCCTCCTGGTCTATGTGTCCAAGGCCCTATCTCCTGGACACTATGACAGAGATGCAGCCTAAAAAGCAAACAATAGGGTAATACAGGCAAGGCCTATGTGAGAGAAAAGGAGCCCTGTTATTTGTTTGCTTGGTGTGGATTCATGTGTATATATGTGTATATATATATATATATATATATACATATATACATGTATATGTGCGTGTATATATGAATATATGTAATTTTTATTTATTTTACATCCCAATCACAGTTTTCCCTCCCTCCTCTCCTCCTAGCCTTCCTCCCATCTCCTCTCTGCCTCCCTGCCCCCATCCACGCCTCCATTTCTATTCAGAAAAGAGCAGGCCTCCCATGGGTACCAACAAAACATGGCATATCAAGTTGTAGCAAGACTAAGCACCTCCCCATGTATTAAGGCTAAGCAAGGCAACCTAGTATAAGGACTAGAGTCCCAAAAGCCAGCAAAAGAGTCAGAGACAGCCCCTGTTCCCACTGTTAGAAGTCCCACAAGAGGACCAAGCTACGTAACTGTCACTTACATAAACAGGGCCTAGGGTTTTGTCTTTTGTTTTTATCTGAGACAGTATCACCATGTAGCCCAGGCTGGCTTCAGACTCGTATTCTCCAGCCCTAGTCTCCTGAGTGCTGGGATGCCAGGTGTGTACCACCATGATCAGATGACAGTTTCCAATATTCCAAAAGGGCNGTGTACTGAAGGCTTGGTCCTCAGTTACGGCACTATTGGGAACTGATGGAACGTTTAGTAGCAGAAAGTTAAGACATTGGAAGTGTGCCTTTGAGGGAAATATTGCTCTCTCTGTCTCTCTCTCTCTCTCTCTCTGTCTCTGTCTCTCTCTCTGTCTCTCTCTGTCTCTCTCTCTGTCTCTCTCTCTCTGTCTCTCTCTCTCTGTCTCTGTCTCTCTCTCTCTGTCTCTCTCT
>LZPO01097141.1:150403-162093 GCA_001675575.1 Neotoma lepida | reverse complement strand
TCTTGTTAACTGGGGTTTTTACTGTCTCCTCACAGGTAGGAACTGCCCTGTTTGTTTTATTGGCATTTCCTGCCCAGTTGTGTTTGACTGACATGCAACCCAAACCTCCATAGGACTGCAAAATCCCAGCCACATACCTCTCTCTAGATTTGAGATATGAGTCTTTCCTCCCTAAACTCAGTTCCGTCCAGATGAGATTCCTGACTCTCCCAGAATGCATCAGGGACTTAACACGTGCCTAAAGAAGGAGNGAGAGAAAGGCCCAAGGCTCCAGGCCAGGCAGATCCATGGTAGTAGTCATTNCCTCCCTTCTGATTCTAAGATTCTCTGGAGAAGATGTGCCCAAAGGAAGGGGTGGTCTGGGGTGGGCTCCATATACTGTGATTTNCCGCTCTGTCTGAATCCATTCCATTCCNGTCAAGAACGACCAATGTCCAGAAACGGCAGAGTTTTTAGTTTGGAGATGGGGAGCATTAAGATGGGGACAGAAAATGCCTGTGATTGTATTTTGTACTTGGGGATTGAGTCCTCTTACCCCTCATCAGGGAGATAAATTTACAAGAACGTAGTGTCAACTTCGAGACAAGTTCACCTAACCTAAACTAACAAACTGGATTTATATCTGAAAACTAAGTGTGTCTCTTTGCCACTCGGTCTTCATTCTTCAAAATCCATACCCTTGTCTAATCATGAGGAAGGCAGCCGATGAGTCTCCCTTAAGGATAAATACAGAACAATGAGCCAGAGCCAGGCCTAGTGGCACANGCCTGTCATCCCAGCTACAGCTTTTGGCAGATTATCAGCATCTCACAGAGAAAATACTACATAAATATTAGCTCTTGCCACCTGCTGTTCCCCAAAGCATAACCTTCCAACCTGACTCCACAGGCCCCATAGGAGCCTGAATATACTCCTGGCTCCATTATTTACTAGCTGTGTGGCTTTGGGCAAGTTATCTGACCTCTCTGGGCCTCTGTTTTGAGCCTCAGTAAANTAAAGATAATAGAAGTATCTATTGCCTGGGGCTATGGGATGTATTATATGGGTCAATGTTAGTAAAGCCTATCAGGGCTGGGCACAAAGTTATCACTGGGTTTCCTGTAATACTGATCCCACACAGAAACTTCTGGTGAGGCCCTTCCCATCTGCATGATCTGATCTGGTCCCTATGTCTGCAGGGTGCTGGCCTTTGCCCTTTCCACCCTCACAAATGCCACCCAAGCTCCCTGGAGACCCACTTAGTAGGTCCTGATGATCTCAGTTTCACAGTTCCATCTACTCCACCTTCATTAAATAGGGCTGTGTTAGTCGCCATGTCTCCTTACCTTCTGCTTCTCCATTGGGTTACTTATTACTTANTACTTACAGGCTCTGAAGTCTGGCAGTCTTGAGTTCACATCCCGGCTCTGACATCTACTAGCTGTGCAACCACAAGTAAGTTACTCAGCCTCTTTGAACCTGAGTTCTATATGGAGAGACTTGCTGTGAGAAAAAACCCAGGGTGTTTGGAGACTGGNGACATAGCATCCAGCACAAAGGAAGTCATGTGAAGGCTCCCACACTTGGAGCTCAGCACAAGCGTGAAAAAGATTTAGTGATAGAAATTTGAGCCATAACAGCACTCAGGCATGGAAGGCACAGCTCCATCCCCCAGTGAGAGCTGTTGGAATCAGCATCAAGGTGGCCTTTCTTGTGGGAAGGAGTCTGTGGAAAGGGAAGAGAGTTTGGACTGATTATTTTCCTTTAACTGCTCTACTCTTGACACAGCCTCAGCAGCCACCTGCTTCTTAAAATGAGACAGAGTCTGCAGCTCCTCAGGACTCCTGGCTTCCTTTCTCACTTTGGCCTCCCAGGAGACTACGGAGGTTTGCAACGTGCTGAGCCTGGGCTACAGCTGCATAGTTGAAGGGAGCCCAATGCACCAGCGTGGGTGAGGCGATCCCCACCGGCTGCATACCTGGCCCCGCGCCTGGCTGGGCTCCGTGCAAGCGGCTCGCATTACCTAACTCTTTCCCAATCTACTCTTTGCGCAAGCCCAGGACAGATCCCTGCGAACACCCCAGGAGTCCAGCCTGCGTGCCGCTGGGCCGGTGACTTCATCGCCCACCGGCCTACCTTTGCAGCTTTGCAGCTACCTACCCAGATAGGCAGCCTGAAGCCCCAAGACTGGTGCCCCTTCACGCACATCATACACATCCACCCCAGAACAGTGAGCAAAATCTTCCTGCCTTGCTCTGTCTTAGGAATTTCTACTGCTGAGATAAAACGTCATGACCATTTGTATATAGGAGGGCTACTGATTTGTGTGAGTTCATTTTGTATCCAGCTACTTTGCTGAAAGTGTTTGTCAGCTGTAGGAGCTTCCTGGTGAAATTTTTAGGGTCACTATANATATACTATTGTATCACCTGCAAAAAAAAGATACTTTAAACTCTTCCTTTGCAATTTGTATCCCCTTGATCTCCTTCAGTTGTCTTAATGTTCTAGCTAAGACTTCAAGTACTATATTGAATAGGTATGGAGAGAATGGACAAACTTGTCTTGTTCCTGATTTTAGNGGAATTGCTTTGAGTTTCTCTCCATTGAAGTGGATGTTGGCTATGGGCTTGCTGTAAACTGCCTTTACTATGTTGAGGTGTGTCCTTTGAACCCCTAATCTCTCTAGGACTTTTATCATGAAGGTGTGTTGGACTTTGTCAAAGGCCTTTTCTGCATCTAGTTAGATGATCATGTGGCTTTTGTCTTTCAGTTTGTTTATAAGATGGATTACATGTATTGATTTACATATGTCAACCTATCCCTGCATCTCTGGGATGAAGCCTACTTGACATGGTAGATTATCTTTTTGATGTGCTCTCAGATTTGGTCTGCAAGTATTTAATTGAGAAATTTTACATCTCTGTTCATAAGGGAAATTGGTCTGTAATTCTTTCTTTGTTGGGTCTTTATGTGATTTGGGTATCAGGGTAATTATGGCCATGTAAAATGAATTGGGCAATGTTCCTCCTGTTTCTATTTTCTGGAATAATTTGAGGCATGCTGGCATTAACTCTTCTTTGAAAGTCTGATAGAATTCTGTGCTAAGGCCATCGGGACCTGAGCTTTTTGGTGGGGAGACTTTTAATTACTACTTCTATTTCAATAGAGGTTATAGGTCTGTTTAAATTGCTTATTCTGGTCTTTATTTAACTTTGGTAAGTGGTATGTATCAAGAAAATGATCTCTTTCTTTTGGATTGTCCAATTTGATGGAGTACAGGTGTCTTAGTCTTCTATTGCTGTGAAGAGACACAATGACCATGGCAACTCTTTGGTTTGGTTTGGTTTGGTTAGGGTTCTTTTGGTTTTTCCTGTGTAGCCCTGGCTGTTCTGGAATTCATTCTGTAGACCAGGCTGTTCTTGAATTCATAAATCTGNCTGCTTCTTCCCCCCAAGTGCTGGGATTAAAGGCATACACCTCCACTGACCAGCATGGCAACTCTTATAAAGGAAAGCATTTAATTGGAACTAGCTTACAGTTTCAGAGGTTTAGTCCATTGTCATCATAGTGGGAAGCATGGCAGCATACAGACAGACATGTCTCTGAAGAAGTAGCTGAGAGTTCTACATTTGGATCCACAGGCAGCAGGACGAGAGAAAGCCACTGGGCCTGGCTTGGGTTTCTGAAATCCCAAAGCCCACCCCCAGTGACACACTTCCTCCAACAAGGCCACACCTACTCCAATAAGGCCACAGNTCCTAATCCCTCTCAAGTAGTACCACTTCCTGATNACCAAGTATTCAAATATATGGATCTATGGGGGACATTCTTTTTTTTATTAAAATATTTGATGTACAACTGCAGGAGAAATAATATACAGATATCTTGAACATAAATACAGGTTACAAATTCTTATCCTAATAGTGAAATGTTTCACTAAAGCATGCCCCGTGATTGGGCAAAACCAAAACTTATTTTATGCCACAGTTATCCTAGGGTCCTTCCTGCTAGGTAGCCTCCCTGGAGCTGTGGGTTGCAGAATGATTGTCCTTTGCTTTATATCTAGTATCCACTTATTAGTGAGTACATGCCATGTTTGTCCTTCTGAGTCTGGGTTACCTCACTCAAGATGATATTTTCTAGTTCCATCCATTTGCCTNCAAATATCATATGGTCATTGTTTTTCTCTGCTGAGTAGTACTCCATTGTGTATATGTACCACATTTTCTTAATCCATTCTTCAGTTGATGGGCATCTAGGTTGTTTCCAGGTTCTGGCTATTACAAATAATGCTGCTATGAACATAGTTGAGCATGTATCTTTATGGTATGATTGAGCATTCCTTGAGTATATACCCAAGAGTGGTATCACTGGGTCTTGAGAAAGATTGATTCCCAATTTTCTGAGNAACTGTCATACTGATTTCCACAGTGGTTGCACAAGTTTGCACTCCCACCAACAGTGGAGGAGTGTTCTGGGGGACATTCTTATTCAACAATGACAACAGTTTTTTAAAGTATGTTCTTAGGACCCTCTAGATTCCCTCAGTATCTGTTGTTATGCCCCCATTTTCATCTTTAATTTTGTTAATTTAGATATTCTTCCTCTATCTTTTGGTTAATTTGGATAAGAGTTTGTCAATCATTGGTTTTCTCAAAAAATCAGTTCTTTGTTCACTGCTTCTTTGTATCATGGTTGTTGTTGTTGTTGTTGTTGTTGTTGTTGTTGCTATTGTTGTTATTTCTATTTTATTGATTTCAGCCCTAAGTTTACTTTTTGCCCTCTGCTCCTTTTGGATGTGATTTCTTCTTTTTATTCTAGGGCTTTCAGGTATGCTGTTAAGTTACTAGTATGAAATATACCAAATTTTTTTTTCTGTTGGCACTTGGTGCTATGAACTTGCCTTAGAAATGCCTTCATTGCCTCTCATAAGTTTGGGTGTGGTGTGTATTCATTTTCATTCAGTTCTGGAAAGTCTTTACTTTCTCTCTTGACCCATTTTTTTTTTATTCAGTAAAGAGTTGTCCACTTCCAACTCTCTACTGANTTTGTAAGCTTTCTGTTGTTTCTGTTGGTGGTGGTATGCAGCTTTAATCTGTGGTGGTCAGATAGGATGCAGGTGTTATTTCAATTTTTTTTTGTATTTGTTGAGACATGCTTTGTGTCCAAGCATGTTGTCAATTTTGGATAAAGTTCCATGAGGTGCATACAAATGACAAACAGACTGAGAAAGAAATCAGGGAAACAACACCTTTCACAATAGCCTCAAATAATATAAAATATTTTGGGGTAANTCTAACCAAGCAAGTAAAAGACTTGTATGATAAAATCTTTAAGAAACTACAGAAAGAATTTTAAGAAGATACCAAAAGATGGAAAGATATCCNATACTCAAAGATCAGTAAGGTTAATATAATAAAAGCAGACATCCTACCAAGAGCAATTTACAGATTCAAAGCAAGCCCCATCAAAATTCTAACACAATTCTTCACAGATGTTGAAAGGAAAATTTTCAGCTTCATATGGAAACACACACATACACACACACACACAGAGAGAGAGAGAGAGAGAGAGAGAGAGAGAATAACTGAAGCAATCCTGAATGATACAAGAAATGCAGGAGGTATTAACATTCCTGACCTCAAATTGTACTACAAAGCTATATTAATAAAAACAGCATGGTATTGGCATAAAAACAGAAACATTGATCAATGGAATTGATTTTTCATAAAGAAGCCAGATATACACACTGGGGAAAAAGACAGCATCTTCAACAAATAGTGCTGGTCAAACTGAATGACTGCATGTAGAAGAATTCAAATAGACCCATANTGATCACCTTGTACAAGACTCAACTCCAAATGTATCAAAGATCTCAACATAAAAACTGAACATAACAGAAGTGAAAGTAACAGCCTTGAACTCATTGGCACAGGAAAAGACTCGCTGAACAGAACATCATTAGCACACATTAGTACATTAGCATCTAGATAAACAATAAATGGGACCCCATGAAGCTGGAAAGCTTCTGCATGGCAAAAAACACCATCATTTGGACAAACTGGCAGCCTACAAAATGGAAAAATATTTTTACCAACTACACACATCCAATAGAGGGCTAATAACCAATATAAAGAACTCAAAAAACAAGATATCAAGAAAACAAATAACCCAGTTATAAAATGGGCTACAGATCTAAGCAGAGAATTCTCAAAAGAGGAAACTCAGATGACTGAGAAACACTTAAAGAAATGTTCAACATCCTTGACCATCAAGGAAATGCAAATCAAAACAACTTAGAGATTTCATCTTACACCCATCAGAATGGCTAAGATCAATAAAACAAATGACAGTTCATGATGGTGAGGACAAGGAATAAAGGGAACACTCATCCATTGCTGGTAGGAGTGAAAACTTGTACAGCCACTATGGAAATCAGTGTGGTGCCTCCTCAGGAAGATGGGAATCAACCTACCTCGAGATCTAGCTATACCACTCTTGGGCATCTACCCAAAGGATGCTTCATCCTAGCACAAGGACACTTGCTCAACCACGTTCATTGCTGCTCTAATCATAATAGCCAGAAATCTAAAATGATCCAGAGGAATGAATAACGAAAATGTATAAATTTACACAATGGACTACTACTCAACCATTTAAAAAAAATGAAATCATGAAATGTGCAGGTAAATGGATTGAATCCAGAAAGACAAATCTGGTATGTATTCACTTATATGTGGATATTAGCTNTTAAGTCAACGATAACCAAGCTACAGTCCTTAGAACCACAGAGGTTAGATATAGAGTTAGGGACTTGGGAGAATATATAGATCCCATTAAGAAGGGGAAATAGAATAGATAGTTATAGATGGATGGAGGAGCTGGATCAAGTGGGGAGGAGGAGNGGAGATGGAGACAAGGTAGAAAATATGAGGAGAGACAGCTAAAATTAAGGGCCATTTGAGGGGTATTATGGAAACCTAATACTTAAGAAGCTTCCTAAAATATATATGTGAAGGCTATCCAAATGAATCCACAAATAGGGAGACAGAGTCCTAACTGGCCATCTCATGTCACCAAATGAAGCTTCCAGTCCTGGGATTNGGTTACATTTAATTGAGTTGTTGGCCAAAGGAGTGCCATGGAAATCCCCAAACAACCCNGGCTGTTNCCAAAACTNTAGGTTGCTCTCCACAAACTGATGGNAAGGCCCCATTGCCTAAGACAATACCTACATAACTCTNTGAACATGGAGAAGTCAAGCCAGTGCCCACATAGAGCCTTCACTCCTGTGTACTCGGCACTCTACCTAAAGAGAACAAACATCAAGCAAGCCACAAGCCCTTTGATCTACAATGGTGTTCTACCTGTAAGATATGCTGGAGCAATAGTGGCACAAAGCTTGTAGGAGTAACCAATCAATATCTGATTTGACTTAAGGNCCACTCCTTGTGACGGGACATATACCCAACAAGAACCNAAGACTGGATGGATAGCCCAGGGATCTAGGCTAAAATCAAATACTACTACTGTTCCAGAAAGAAAACAGAAATAAAATGACTCCTAATGACATTCTGCTATATTCGTAGACCAGTTCCTTGCTCAGCCATCATCAGAGAAGCTTCTTCCTGCAGCAGATGGGAACAAATACAGAGACCCACAGCCAGATGTTATACAGCAAATGAGAGACTTTGGAACACTCANCCGATGTCTCCATCAAGTCTCTTCCCCTCGGGGATTAGGGAACCCTGCAGAAGAGGAGGCAGAAAGGATGTAAAAGCCAGAGGGGATGGAGGACATCAAGATAACAAGGCCCTCTAAACCAACATGATCAAAGTGTATCTGAACTCACAGAGACTAAGGCAGCATGCACATGGTCTGTATGGGTCCTGCACCAGNTCCTTTGCATATATNTTACGACTTCCAGTTTAGTGTTGTTTTTTTTGTAATGGGAATCCTGAGTGTGCAAGTGAGTGGGTCTCTGTTTCTTGTGTCTTCCCTTGGGCTCTTTTCCTTCTGTTTGTTCATTTTGTCCAATTCTAATGTGTTAGGTTTTGTTTTATATTATTGTATTTTATTATTATCCATTATAAGCCTTTTTGTTTTCTACTGAGAGACAGAAAGGGAGTGGATCTGGATGGGAGGGGAGGTGGGGAGGAACTGGGAGGAGTTAGAAGAAGGGGAAACGGTAATCAGAATGTATTGTGTGAGGAAAAAAACATCTATTTTCAATCAAAGGGAAAAAAATATCATGACCAAAAAGCAACTTGGGGATTATTTGGCTTGTTGTTCTGGGTAACAGTCCATCACTCAAGTCAACTATCAATCAAGAAAATACACCACAAGCCAGTCTGGTGGGGCATTTTCCCAGTTGAGGTTCCCTCTTCCAAAATGACTCTAGCTTGTGTCAATGTGACATAAAACAAGTCGGTGCACTCTCTGGGAAGAGAATCTTGCTGCTGTAGTTAGATGATGGATCTCAAAAATAATCCCTGAGCTTGCTCCACGTCATGTATAAAAATAACTCGGAATGCATGCAAGATCAACCGAAATGCAAAACCCTAAACTATGGAATCCTTTAAATGCCTGCCTTCCATCCTAGAGCATACAAGATTCTAGGCCAGTCTTGCCCAGCCACATAGAGAATTACAAGCTAACGTGGGCTATGATGTATCCCTCTCTTTCCCCTTCCCCTCCATACATACACACATATAAAATTAATANAAGAAAAAATTGTGAAAACAACAAAACTATAAAAAAATTTTAGAAGAAAATAAGCATAAAATGAAATTTTATAACTTTAGGTTAGATAAAAACTCTTAAAACAGAAAATGAAAGAAAACTAAATATTTTGGCTATTATATAAAAATACAGAACTTTGGGGCAGGCAATGGTGGCACACAGCTTTAATCCCAGCACTGAGGAAGTAGAGGTAGGTGGACCTCTGTGAGTTCAATGCCAGCTTGGTCTACAGAGCAAGTTCCAGAACAGCTGGGGCTACACAGAGAGATCCTGTCTGACAAGAAAGAGAGAGAGAGAGAGAGAGAGAGAGAGAATAAATAAATATAAAAATAAAACTTTACCTTTCCAAAAGACTACTTGCTGATACTTTGTTTCTAGATTGTGTCTAGAATTGCTTATCATCTCTAATGCTGTGTAAATATATGAATGTTGGTGAACAGTTGTTGCATTGTTCATGGGATGATGGCAAGGCAGTGGGGGAGAATCTGCACATGTGTGCAGCAGATGATTTCTTTCAAGTATGTCTAGGTCCACAGATGAAAATAAGGATGATGATCTGATGGTACTCAGTGTTGTCCTGCATGCAGCTGCTCTGAGCTCTCCCACTCTGCTGTTGGGGGTGCTCAAAGTGACAATTCCATTGTTTCTTGTCAAGTAAAAGCCATGAAGCAGTAGCCCTGTCTATAGGTACTTGCCCAGGAGACATGGAGACACTCAAAAGCCTGGACACAAACATTTTGGGGAGCTCCAAAGCAATCCCCACTTGGGAACGCCCTGCTGTCTGTCTAATAGTGAAAGGATGAACAGTAGACAGCCCATAGTCCCAGAGAATCCTTCTGAGGAACGAAGAGTGTAAACTCACTATGCTGGCACGAGGGAGGTTGCAGCAGGTAGATACTGAATCCGAGAGCAGTCTGAGCTGCATAGTGAGAAGTCTCNAAGAAGGGGTCGAGGGAGAAGACAGGGGTGTGGTGGGACTTGCTAGCTGGATCTCTTTGTCAAATTACATCCACCNGCACACTGGGAAAAAAGTTCACTTTATGGAAAAAGAGACCTCACTAAACATGGCTTTTTAAATAACATGAAACAGTAGCTGGGAATTTAGCTCAGTTGGTAAAGCGTTTGTCTAAGATAGATGAGGTCCCGGGTTTGATCTCTGTGGTGATATATTGTTTGTAATCTAGGAAATAAGCTTGCCTGAAGAGCAGAGGACAGAGGCAGCCACGGGGTTAGCCACAGAGGTCAGGCAGTGGTGGCACACACCTTTGATCCTCGCACTCGGGAGACAGAGGAAGAAGGAGAAACCATGGTGGAAAGCTGCCTAGTGGCTTGCTTCCCATGGCTGCTCAGCCTGCTTCCTTACACACCATAGGACCGCCTGCCTGGGATGGCAATGCCCACCGTGGGCCCTCCTACATGGATCATCAATCAAGGAAATGCCCCCCAGATGTGCCCACAGGCCACTCTGACGGAAACAATTCTCTAACTCAGGTTCCCGCTTCCCAGCTAACTCTAGTTTGTGTCAAGCACACAAAAACAAAATAGTACAGTGGTGCATATCTGTCATCCTGGAACATGAGAGGCTGAGGCAGACTGTGAGTTCAAGGCAAGCCTGGTCTACAAAGCGAGTTCCAGGACAGCCAGGGCTACACAGAGAAACCCTGTCTTGAGAAAAAACAAACAAACTAACAAAAAACCCAAGTCATTGTAGTGGATCTGATTTGGGGAGTGGCTTAGGTGAGATGTTTTTGTAAAGGTCTTTCACAGATACAGAAACTGAGGCATAGGGAGATTAAATTTCCTGTCAGGCTTCACTAGGGAGCGTCAGACCTGGAATTTCGAGCCAGAGGGTCCAGCTCCAGGCATTTGCTCTTCAGAAATGCGCCAGGTTCTAGCCTCTGCTGTGTGCCCTGAGGTACCTGTGAATGTCACCTGTAAATGTCAGTTGGATCCCTCCAACTCTGAGGCCCAGTGGGGTTAAGGCTCCCAGAGGGGACTCCAGGTGGAACTAGACTCCACATAACTTGGAGCTGACACAGTGGCTGTCTCTACCTGCAGGGCTGCTGAAAGGCTTGCCTCTGGGGTGTGGAGGAATGTCTGTCTGGCCCAAGTGCTGGATTTTACTCTGGTCACCCCTCCAGGGCTCCGCCCACTGCTGGGCAGATGGCCTGTCCAGTAACGCCGCTAGTTCCTAGCATGACAGGATGAAACAGATATGTCTGCATCCAGGACGTCAGCACCACTTCAGGAAGCAGAGCAGGGATGATGCCAAGGGTATGCTGAGCCAGCACAGACTGCTCAGACTGTTCCANCAGAAGGCTGGGGAAGGAGCCTGGAGGTCATGTGTGCCCAGGCCTCCCACTGTGCAAATGGGAAAGTCAGGTCCAGACAGGGGAGGTGGCTCCTGCCATTGCCTTCTGGGACACAGGAAGATGGCAGTCTTAGAAAGCCACACCCGTACCTATGTAACAAGTCACTTAGCATCCAAGTCCTTTTTTTCTGTTCCCAGAGTGGCCGTGACCTCACTATAATNTCAGATTCACAGAAATCTTCCTGCCTGGATTACAAGGATGCACCCACCATCACACCTTGGATAGCATCCAAGTTTTCGATCCCATCTGTAGGATGNAGATGATGATAGCCTGGAGGAGGCCACCAATCCTGCCTCAGGTGGCTATGATTGTAACAGTTCCTCTTTATGTGGTACCCCTCCTATTTGGTGTGTCCCAAATAGTCTGGGTTTCNGGATTTAGNTCCTCTCAGCTGAGATGAAGCCTCTGTTTCAAAGTGAGTCTTCTCCCCAGGCTGCTGGAGGTTCTTAGGCCAGCAGCAGCACCAGCCTCACCCAGGAGCTGGCTGGAAATGCAGAGGCTCAAGTGCCACCCAGCCCTGATGAACAGGCTCTGCCTTCTGCCAAGGGCCCCACCCCACACCTGAGAAGCCCTACTCATCACTTTTCCTTCCTTCCC
>LZPO01097141.1:88569-106852 GCA_001675575.1 Neotoma lepida | reverse complement strand
TTCTATTCTCCTTACACCAACTGAGTGACCACAGACACTTCCTTCAAAGATGGCACAGTGCTTGTCCTTGGCCTTGCTCTTTGTGGTTTGAATGTGTGTGTCCTCCCCCAAGTCACTGATCCAGAACTGGGACTCCATGTGAAAACATTAAGAGGTGAGGATTAAGCCATNGGGAATCCTCTCTCTTACCCAGAATGAGNACAGAAGGGCTGGGGGGAACCAGTTTATGCCCACCTGCCCTTCCACTGTCCACTGTGCCAGAAAACAGTGTTCAAAGGTTGTAGCAACAAGGCACCATCTTGGAAGTAGAGGAAAGTCTCCCATGAGATGCGACACCTGTTAGGAACTTCATCTTCNACCTCTCAGCTTCCAGAACAGTGAAAAACAAATTTCTGTTCTTTATGAGTTACCTTGTGTAATATATTTTGATCTAGCTGGCAAATAGACTAACACGGGCCTTTCCCTTCATAAAATAAAATACTAAAGAATTGTTTTACAAGCCAAGCATGGTGGTGCACACCTTTAATCCCAGGAAGCAGAGGCAGGTGGATCTCTGAGTTTGAGCTCAGTCTAGTCTACAGAGCAAGTTCCAGGACAGGCAGGTACATAGAGAAACCTTGTCTCCAAANACCAAATAAAATAAAATACTTTACAACACTGATGAAAGGAGGAGTGCAACCCAGCCCGGGTTCATCACTACACATTCATCTTGTTTCCTGCCTTTATTTCTTCCGCATTTCCAAGGAAATAAAAAGCGAAGCACCTCGTGGAAGGCACCATACCTTCCTCTCTGACTGGAGAAGTCAGGGCTGCTCTTTGTGGCTGAGCAGACACAGGGACCTAGAGCAATGGCTTAGCCACCTGGGAGCTTTTTCAGGTAACAGAGGTCAGAGAAGCCATCCATTGAATGGGTTACCTGTTTCCTCAATTAACTGCACTTTGATTATCTTGCAAAGATATCCAGGGCTTTTCCTGGGGTTAAGTGGTGAGCCAGGGCTCTGTTCCCAGGGACCTCTTGGAAGCCACTGGTAACGGGCAAGCACAATTAGTGGTCCACATGGGGCTAACAGCATCAAACCCTGTCTCACATCTGCTGCCTATTAGAATCTGAGAGTGACACTCCTGGCTCCCCACCTTTCTAAAGCAATTGGGCTGGACACTCTATTTTCCTTTGCATANATGCAACAACTAAGGCTCCACGATGTCCAGGTGTTCTGAGAGAGCATGTCAAGCTGGNGCCTGGCTCCACACAAATGCTAATGCTGAGGACTTGGTGCAGAATAAGGACATCCACAGCTCCAGAACATTCCTAACCAGGCCTCCTGTGTGACCCCTGTGCGAGGCTGGCTCAGTGGACACATCTCAAGTCAAAGATTGACGAGAAAAGTTTCTGAGAGGCCACAGGGATGGTGGAGGGCTAGGTGGCCCTTCAGACCCCTGAAGTTGTGGATGACAAGTGTCTCGGAATCAAATCACTCTTGGCTTCTTCCCACACAGGGGTAGGTGCCTGGTCACTGTGCTGTGCTGTCTCCTTCACTCTCTGTCTGTTTAGAAAGCTTATTAGTGTTACAGCCTTAAGCCACGAAGCCCTGCCTCTTCTGCATCTTCTGGGAGGGCGGCCAGCAAGGTGGGGAAGAGCTTCCAGTCTTTCTCTGCGAACTGGTTTCTCTGTGACCTGGTTTCCAGCAATCCAAAGTAAGTTAAGGATCCCTGAGCTCAGAGGATTGGCTAGTGAGGATCACTGAGGAAGATAGCAAGCCTTTGGCCACCTCTCAAAGGTGTGCTCAGAAGTCCACAGGGCAGGAGACTCTGCTGGTAGTGTTTGGTTTGCCCAAAGCCCCAGCGTCTCAGGCTATGCTGGCCCTATAGCAGGCTCCCAGAAGCTGGGATTGCCAAATACAATCNCCCCCAAGCAAAGGCTGAGTGCAGAGAGTTGAGCCCTGCTAACACAGGGGTGGAGGGCTTCAGCCCCAGAACTGTGGGAAGTCTCAAAACTCATAGGAATTATGCAGCAACCCTTGGGAAGCAGATAGGGGTTGTCACTGGTGTCCAGAGGTCAGAGACCTGACTCTTTACCCCAACATCTCCGTGTCTCTCTGTTCCCAGGAAGGAGGAGCCCCATTCCCAGTCGCAGACTACACAGGCCATGTTGCAGTCAGCAAAGCTCTTCTGGGCCCTGCCTTGTGCTAAGAAAACAACCCGCAGTGTGTCACCATATGAGGATTAGTGAAATAATTATGAGCTCTGACTTCTCCTGAGTAATACAGTCAGACTGATGACTGAGGCCACCAGAGGGGTGAGTGGAGTTGTCACCAGGTCAGTGAGAGAAGGTGCCATCAGATGCCTCCCAGAAAGGCCGATCTCCGTGGGAACTAACAGGAAACCCAACCAGGCTCTCACGAAGGTGGCACACCCCTAACACAACCAGTTAGGCAAATGGGAGGCCACTAGCCAGCACCTGGAGTGCACACCATTTATAGCTGTAGCTCTCTGGTCTCCAGGGTCCAAGAGCAGTGCTACTAGGGGCAAAGTGAGCCTTTTAGCACTCTTTTAGAACGGAAGAAAATCTTTGCCAGCTACACATCTGACAGAGAATTAATATCCGCAATATGAAAAGAACTCAAAAGAAATTAAATGACAAGAAAGCAAACAAACCAACTAAAAATGGGCTAACGAAACAGACGGTCCTCAAAAATGGAAGCACACGTGGCCAATAAGCATGTGGAAGATGTTCAACTTCATAAGCCTTCAGAGAAATGCAGATAAAATCTACATAGGGATTCCACCTTACCCCAATCAGAATGGCAATCGTCAAGAAAACATAACAATAAATGCTGGTGATAATGTGGACAAAAAAGAAGCCTTAAGCACTGCTGGTAGGATTGTAAACTAAGCCAACCACTATGNAAGTCAGTATGTCATTCCTCAAAAGACAAAAATAGTCCATATGACCAGCTATCTCACTTCTTGGTATTTACCAAAAAGTTGGTATTTACCAAGTTTCTCTGTCAGCCAGTCACAGAGATATGTGCACATCAGTGTCTATTGCAATACTGTATNAACATTGGAATGGATAAAGAAAATGTGCTTTATATGCACAATAGACGTTTTCAGGCATACATGGGAGCTGTGGTGATGGCTTGGGAGGTGAAAGTGCTTGCCATAAAAGCCTGCTGAACTGAGTTCTATCCCCGGAACGTCCAGAGAAAAGCAGATGTGGTGGTGCACATTTGCAGTGCCAGCGGGCCTCTGCTGAGATGGCAGGTGGGGCAGGCCAGCTAGGTCAGGGCATGCAGCGGGGTGGAAACAAGAAAGACTCTGCCTCAACAAGGTAGGGGAGAACCGTCCTAAAAGGTGTCCTCTGACCTCCAAATTTGTGATGTAGACACCCTCACTCACCTCTCTCTCCCTCTCCCCACCACACACAAAGAATACATACATACCTACATACCTACCTACATACATACATACATACATACAATGAAGTTATGTCATTTGCAGGAAAATGGATGCAACTGGAGATAATAATATTAAATGAATTAAGTCAGCCTCAAAAAGACAAATATTGTATGTTTTATCTCACTCTGAGGTCCTAGAGATTACAGATACATTAAATCATGCATATACTGATGACAATAAAACCAAAGCTGTCTAGAAAACAATGGATCCCAGTGTAGGGGACTAAAGTGGGAGAGTAGCCGGGTATGGGTGGGTATGCTCAAACCACAGTTTACATTGCATGAAAATNNCTTTATGTAACTCTGTATAATACAATTTTTAAAGCTTTAAAAGAGAGAGACCAGGAGAGATGGCTCAGTGGTTAAGAGCATATGCTGCTCTCCCAGAGGACCTGAGTTCAGATCCCAGCACTCACACTGGGAAGTTCACAATATAAGCCCAGCTCCAGGGAATGAATGAATGCAGTCCAACTCCAGGGAAATCTGCCTTCCTCAGGCACTGAACTCACATGCCCATTCCTACACACAGATACATATACATGATTAAAAATAAAACAAATCTTTAAAAAATCCATTAAGAAATGGAGCTGAGCCGGGCGGTGGTGGCGCACGCCTTTAATCCCAGCACTTGGGAGGCAGAGGCAGGCGGATCTCTGTGAGTTCGAGGCCAGCCTGGGCTACCAAGTGAGTTCCAGGAAAGGTGCAAAGCTACACAGAGAAACCCTGTCTCGAAAAAACAAAACAAAACAACAACAACAAAACAAAACAAAACAAAAAAAAGAAATGGAGCTGTCTGTGTAGCTCAGTAGTGGAGTGAGCACTTGCCTCTCAGGTACAAGGGCTTGGATTCAGCCTCTAGCACTGCAATTGCACACAAAGAAGTAAATAGGCTTTCACAGGCTAAACATTCACCCACAGTAGATGCTTCATTCCATTGGCAAATACACACTAAATCCTTGCTGTGTGCTGAGTGCTTCGAACAGTGGTGAACAAGGAGGTAGCCATCCAAGGTAACACAACCAGGATGGGTAGTTNTCTGAGGGCAGGGGCAGGGTTGCCAGAAGAAGCTGAGGGGAGGGTAATGTTGAAGGTGGACTCATATTTGTATTGTGCAAGAGTAGTTCAGGGATGCACTTCAAGTCTATGGTAGGCAAAGGCATGGTCAGCTCTCACACAGAGGCTCCAGGCCTTACATTCTGCCACTCTGTTCNAGGGTGGGCCGTCTCAGAACATCCAGAGGGGTGGAATTGGGCCAACTCAAGGCTGAAGAGCCAGCTTATGGCCACATCACTGCTCATAGTATCCCAGACTTCTCTGCTAAGGGCTGGGCATCCTACATTCCATCCCTTCCCAGAGAGGCCAATCTTGGGTATGACAGCCGTTTCCACGTAATGAAGGNTACTGAGCTATTTCTAGTTCATGACTTTTACCAATAAAGCTGCCATGGACACAGGTAACCAAGTGCCTGGGTGGGTGGATCTTAACATTCTCCAGAGTAACTTTCCAGGAAAATGGCTGCATCAGGACAAGGATACATTGAATTTTGTGAGAAGCTANCAAAACTGTTTTCCNAAGTCCCAGTTTTTGTTGTTTGGGTTTTGGTTTTTAAGATAGGATCTCACTGTGTTGCCCAGGCTGGTCTGGAAGACTTGACCTCAAGAAATTCTCCTGCCTCTGCCTCCTGAGTGGCTAGATCCACAGACATACAACAGCATACCTGGCTGGTAGAACTGTTTCATAGTTTACAGGTGTAGAAAGGGTCTAGGCACTCCACTTGCTGGACANTCAGTGTGGTGTGTGGTCACTCTCTGTATTTTAGCTGTTTGAACACAACTGTCACAGTGTCTCGCCCTGTGGTTTTATTACTTTGCATCTATCAAAGGACTAGTGATATTGGATGTCTTTGAAAGCACTTGTCATTTATTTATCTTTTTGTTTGTTTGTTTTTGTTTTTGTTTTTCTCTGTGTAGATGAGGTTGGCCTCAAACTCAGAGAACCACCTGCCCTCGCCTCCTGAGTGCTGGGATTAAAGATGTCCCTCCATGCCAGGCGCCCATTTTTTAATCATTGTCCCATCCCCCTTACTATTGAGTTTTGACCATTCTATTATATTCTGGAAATAAGTTCAGTCTCTCTGTATTACCGGGTATTGAACCCAAGAACTCTGACATGCTACCCAGCCCCTGGCTATAAACATATCATCAGATACAGGATTTGCAAATCTTTTCCCCAAATCTGTGGCTTATTTCTTAACAGATTGTTCTAAAGCGCAATTTATCTATTTGTTTTTTGGTTTATTGCTTTAGAATCATATCTAAGAAGTCTTTGCCTAACCCAAGACCAAGGCCATGACCATCACATCAAGATTTACTCATTTGTTTTGTTTTGTTTTAAGAATCTTTATAGTTCTAGGTTTCACATGTAGACTTATAAACTTTTAGTTACATTTTGCATGGTAGCATAAGGCATGGATCCAAGTTCAGTTTTTAAAATATGGATATCCAATTCTCCAAGCACCATTTGTTAAAAAACAAAATCTTTCTCCATACATTTGCTTTTATATCTTTGTTTAAAAAAAATCAGTTATCACTGGGCATGGTGGTGCATGCCTTTAATCCCAGTGCTCAGGAAGCAGAGGCAGGTGGATCTCTGTGAGTTCCAAGCCACTCTGGTCTACATAGTTAGTACTAGGTCAGGCAGGGCTACATAGTGAGACTCTATCTCGAGAAAATAAAAATAAAAAATTAGGTATCACTGGGTTTGATGGTACACACCTATAATTCCCAGCACTTGGGAGGTTGAGGCAGGAGGCTTATGAGTTTGAGACCAGCCTGGGATACACAGAGTAACATTGTTTTAAAAAGCAAGGGGCTGGGGAGATGGCTCAGTGGTTTAAGAGCCTACTGTGCAAACAAAGTATTCCGACTACAGCCCAGATTCTTAGAACCCACATAAATTGAGGGCCNGGAGCATGGCAGCCCAACGGATCCCGAGAAAGCTGGCTATTGACACTAAATAAAGAAGAGCCCTGGGTTTGATTGAGAGATTGTGCCTCAAAGAACTAGGTGGAGAGTGATCAAGGAAAACTCCCAGTATCAACACGGAGCCTTCACACATGTTCACACATGTGAATGCATACGAACTCCATATGTACCTACACACATGCAAGCATGCAAGCACACAAACCACATAAACATGGAAAAGAAAAAGACAGTCCAAGGGCTAGTGTGTAGCCTGTCTCTTATACACATCTAGATGTGTATAAGAGACAGGTTCTTGCCTGCCTGGCAGATTATAAAGCTTGGGGATTGATCCCTAGCTTAAAAAAAATAAATGTAAAAAGGAGAAATGGAGCCGGGCAGTGGTGGCGCACGCCTTTAATCCTGTCTCTTATACACATCTAGATGTGTATAAGAGACAGGCCTGGGCTACCGAGTGAGTTCCAGGAAAGGCGCAAAGCTACACAGAGAAACCCTGTCTCGAAAAAAAACAAAACAAAACAAAACAACAACAACAACAAAAAAAAACAAAAAAAAAATGGAATAGTAAGCTACCCACGTGTGCATAGCTGTCTCTGAACTCTGGTGTCCCACGGGTCCTCTTCTGTCTCCACCTCAATGTCATGAGACAACTGCATTCTTCTCAAGGGGCCTGAAACCAGCAGTGTTCTTCAGAGTCCTTTGCCTGCTTCAGGCCTTAGCTTTTACATATGAATTTTACTAGCAGTTTATTAATTTATCAAAAAATGTAGAAGGACTTCCCATCTGGTAGTTGCTATGGAAATTTGGAGTTTTTTTTTTCTCTTCCTTCCTTTCTTTTCCTTCCTCCTTGCTTTCTTTCTTTCTTTCTTTCTTTCTTTCTTTCTTTCTTTCTTTCTTTCTTTCTTTCTTTCTTTCTCTTTCTTTCTCATCTCTCTCTCTCTTTCTTTCTTTCCTTCTTTCTTTTGATATAGACTCTCATGTCACCTACGCCAGGCTGAAATTTGCTATGTAGTTGAGGATGACCTTGAACTGGTGTTCCCCCACCCCATCTCCATCTCCTCAATGCTCGGGTTACAGGTGTTGGCCACCACTTCTGGATTTACNTGGCACCAGAGATGAAGCCTGGGGCCTTTACTGCTAGGTGAGCTCTAGTAATTGAGCTCCAGCCTTGGGCTTCAGTCTTGAGGAACACTGCCTTCACACTGCAGGATTTTCCTCCTCCCTCCCTCCCTCCCCCCTCCTCCCTCCTCCAGCTTTCTTGCCTTCCCCTCTCTTTTCCATTGCTAAGGATGGAACCCAGGACCTCACTTGTAGTAAGCAAGTGCCCTGTGTCATATGTGGCAAGGCTAGCAATCTCCTTTGTACAATAGGGGAAACTGAGGCTTAGAAAGGCTGTGATGGGCCACCATGGTCACCCAGCATTTATGTGGGTTCTGGGGATGTGAACTCCAATTTCTTATGTTTGGGTTTGCGCAGTGAGCTTTTTAACCACTGTGTGAGATGGCTTTCTTTCGGCCCCTTGGCTTTTTGAGGCGGGGTTTCTCTCTCTATGGAGCCCAGGCTGGTCTCGGACTCACAATCCTTCTGCCACAGCCTCTGGAGTGCTGGGAATTACAAGTGTGTGGCACTGTAGTCCTACAGCTAGTGTGTGACAGAAATAAGGCTTTGGAGGGAGGGGGTGNGGTGGGATGGGGTCTCCCAATGTGTCTCTGGCCAGGCCCAAATGACCCCCACTACTGCACCCTGATGAATCCGGGCATGCACCACCATCTGCAGCTCAGAAACAAGTCTGTACCCACTTGTGTGACACTCCAGACCCAGGGTCTTCTGTGCTTCCCTGCCTCTCTGTAAAGGGGTCTGCAGTATATTCTAAATATTCCAAAAATTTAATAAGCTGAACAAATGAGAGCTTTCATTGTTTCCGGTAAACTTAAAAAAAAAAAAATCAGCCTCAAAAATGAGTGCCACATAAGTGTAGTTCCGTTGCCCTTATTTGAACGCTTCCCTCTGGCTTCCCTCACATGTGGGCGTCAGTCTTAATAAGAAAACCATATGCCTTTGTTCCCTTTCAACTTTCTCTGCTGGCAAGAACACAGCTACATGAGGAAAAAGGGAGAGGAAGTGGGACATGTTAAGGAAGGAGAGAGTCTGGCTTTGAAGTAAGGAAGAACTTCAGGATGGCAAGGGCTGCCTAGCGCTGTCTGGAAATGCCAAAAAGAAGGATGCTTTTCAAGTCTGGAAATCCTGGGATCCCCTCCTCCCTGAAGGTTAACAATGGCCTCTGTGCTTCCTGTTCCCAAAGGCCATTANAAACCAGCCCTTTGGCCCTCTGGATGCATGCTCCCAGGTGCAAGATGACAGATATAGGGGTTCCCAGGCTAGCTCACTCTTCCCGTGGGACCCTAGTGGCGGTGACGTCAGCAGACATAGCAGTTATGAAAGACTGGTTTGTCTTGTGCTTGTTTCCCTGGAAACAGTTCCTGAGATGGGGGTGCTGGTGTGGGAGGCGTGAGGAGCTCTTGGGAACAACATCCGTGGGGTGAAGGAAGCAGACTGGGTAGTGTGACTGTGACAGGCGACCTCAGCAGAGGAGTTGGTCCCTTTGCCACTCCCCAACCAAGCTTCCCCACTAAAGGGAAAGGGTCTACTGCAAGCCTTCAGCAGTGTTCCTGGCTGCTGGGGAAATGAGTGCCTGGGTGCTGGTGCCACATACAGGCATCCTGCAGGTGCCCTGCAACGCACTCCAGGGACTGAGGGTCTGCGCTCCCCTCTTCTCATTGCTCATGGGCTCCAACCACTAATACTCCCTTATAGAAGGCAGAATTAGCTCCAAAAACTCCTTGACAGGTTCCTTACCGGTTTACCTGGGGAGTGCAGACAAAGAGGGTAGCATTACATTAATGCCTGAAACTTGGTCTTCTGGGCCCTTCACAAGACCCGCCTACATCCAGATGTATCTCTGCTTAAGACCCCTACTATGTGACCCTCAGAAGGACAGTGCACTTTCCGTGTCAAGCACTTTGGTCTCTGTCCAGTCGAGGCAGGGCCCTGGTAGTGACTGATCTTTGATTTAGGATAGCTGGTCCTCCCCAATGAGTTCACTTTCCTAGGATTCCAAAGCGATATGCTACGCTTCAATTTTTATTTTTGTTTTTCCCCTAGGCTACCAATATGCAATATGACTCTCTCTGGTGGTCCTGGGCAGTTCCTCCTCAGCCCTGTGGTCACGAGGGGAGGCCAGGTGTGGTGGGAGGCTAAGATTGAGGTTGGGTGATGGCTACAAATTTGAGGCCAGTCTGGTCTGTATATGAAGTCCCAGGCTAGGAAGTCCCAGCTTTGGAAGAGCTACACAGTGAGATATTGCCTCAGAAAACCAAAAATAAGATAAAAAAAAAAAATGGAAGATGGAGGAGATGACTCAGTCAGTAAAGTTCTTGTGAGGTAACCATGGGGACCTGACTCCAATTCCCCAGCAGACACATTTTAAAAAAAGGCAAGCATGGTGGTGCACCTATACACCAGTGCTGCGGGCAGGGGTCAACCAAGTTGGTATGGGAGGTGGCGGTAGTGGTGTGTGTGTGTGTGTGTGTGTGTGTGTGTGTGTGTGTGTCCATGTCTCTGTGTGTGAAGAGCATGGAAGAGCTCAGGTGAGGGAAACAGTACCTGCAAAGGCCACAGGAACCCAGGACCTTGGTTTCTGAGGCTTCTGTTTGTCTGGTAGTGATGAGAGTGGAGTAGGAGGCTACAGGGGACAGAATAGTTAGGAAGGGGAGTTGGGGAAGGGAACAGCTAGGACCAGGCCATCACTAAAACCTGCCGGCATCTAAACTGAGGAAGAACCAAACTGGGTAAGTTATCAGCTGAGATGAACCCAAGAGCAGCCCCAGCCTGGCTCAGTCTGGGGGCAGTGGGGGCAGGAGCAGCAGGTGATCTCACCTGNCTTCCGAAGTCTGAATGGCTGGAGCTTCGGTAATCATTTCAGGCCATTGCCTGCTTTGTTTTTTTGATTCTTAACATTATGGTCTTTAACTAAGCACACAAAACTGTACTACAGAATATAGTTCTCTGGGAACTTCTCTTGAAATTCAAATCGTACGGCACCATTTACAACCCTTTTGTCTTTCTTCTGATCGTCTACACCCTTGACTCAGTTCTCAAAACCATCATGACCTTCTTTTAACCCTGAAGTTGGCCTGAGACTGCGATGGGCCAGTGAGATCATGAAAAGGGTTTTTCCTTCAGTAAACTTCTGCTCACAGGTGTGACCTCCTGTTCACAGGTCAATCTGCAGGGTGCATCTTTTAGAAGCCGGGGGATGGGGTGCNCTTTCCCTGGTCTGTTGTGGGNGTGGTTCTCAGGCTAGCCCTACCTAGGTCTCCCCTGAATTGAACACTATGCCAAAAGAGTCTGGGAAAGCAGGATGAGGGGCTGCTAATGGAGCCCAGCAGTGAACATGGGCTTTCTCCCCAGGAGCCCAGTCTCATGCCTGCTCCCATGTTTAAGATCTTATCTTTGCTGAATGAAAGCACACTGGACAGATGGGACATGGCCTTGTGTCCTCTGACTCCGTGGCTACCCTCAGGCGTTCCAGGGGCCCTTCTGCTGTCATCTCACAGGTGGAGACCCCCTCCCACNTGGATGGCTGGTCTTACAATGCCAGGAGATGCTACTCCAGTCCCAGGCTCTGATTAGTCCTCTGTGGTTTGGAAAGGACAGTCATGTAGAGATGTCAAGAAACTATTAGTAGCTGTCCATCACGCACATCTTCCGATGATTGCTCCTGCCTTGGTCCCTTGGTGCTTCCAGCTCCTTCCTCTGGGTGGGGGTGGGGGTGAGATCTGATTGGCCCTCCTGCTCCAGGTGTCACTTCCTTCTTCTTCCACCTGCCACAGAGTTGACTCCAAGTGGNTTTTTGTTGTCCTCCTTGGCAGAGAAAAAGACACTATGGTGTTGAATCTTGTGAGGTTGGTGGCACTTAGAATCACTGTAGAAACAGACTTCTAGGCATGTGAGGGGTTTTCTAGATTAGTTGAGCTGAGGTAANAAGACCTACCTGGGATGTGGACAGCCTCATGACATGACTGGGCTTCTGGAATAATTAAAAAGGGGAGCAGGAACTGAGCACCGGTCCTCTCCATGCACCAGAGGTCCTGCCCTGTCTCTGTGCAGTGTTTCATTCAACCTGGATACAGTTCCAAGAAGCAAGCAAAGCAGAGGACCACTCTTCCACTCGCAGCTGAAAGCTCTGAGGTGAGGAGCTCACGGAAGCCACCTCAGATCACCACCAATGAGAAATCGAAACTAGCACCTGTCCTCTGGATGTCCAGCTGTTCCAAGAACACCCTACTTCCCCAAACCTTGCTTCTGAGCATCCATCTCCACAGAGCTGAAGTGAGCTGGGAGCATGTTGCACTCCCAGGTACAACAGGGAAAAGCCTGTCTGTGGATTGAGTGCACCCTCGATGGCAGCCCCTCGAAATTCGCCTGGTTTTAGTTTGTCCTCAGGTGAATCATAAGCCAGCCAGCTGTCAGCGCACCTTTGCTTGTTTTCTTTGGCTGGCATTAAGCGGCCTCCCTCAACATGTGGCTCGCTACAAGTCACATGTTACTTCAAAGGCAAACAGAGCCATGGGGAAAACAGATCTGTAGCCTGTAAGGGCTCCTAGGACTCAAGCTGTCTTTTCCTTGTGAAGTGCCAAAGGCTGGCAGGGGATGTCACCTACTTCAACATAGGCAGATAGGGACATACTGGTAAGCTCATGTTTACTGGTTGGGAGGGTGTCTGAAACTCACAACTGAGCTCTGGTGGTGTGACCCAGGGTGGGCAATACTGGGCTCCCCACCAAGGCATGTGTCTGCCTTACACTTCTCATGTGAAACTCAGATGAATTGGTCAGCACAAACCACTCTTTGTGGAAGTCAGTGCTGAAATTCTGGCCGCAGTGGGCNGCCTAGCTCGCCTTGATGGCTAGCCAGAGCTTCCTCCCCACTGGCATCAGTACGCTCTCAAGGGACTTCTTAGTTTCAATGCTTGGTAGACTGTGGAGGGAGGCTCGTGGGAGAGCCCTGGTTAGTGGGGAAGGCTTGGGCCCCCACCCCTGCAAGAGTCCTAGAGCGAGCAGACAGCTAGGATGATGTTAGATGCCTCAAAAATGCCAGCCTGGGGCAGGAGAGATGGCTCAGTGATTAAGAGCACTAGCTGCTCTTCCAGAGGACCAGGGTTCAATTCCCAGCACCCACATGGCAGCTCACAACTGTCTGTAACTCCAGTTGCTGGGGATCCGGCACCCTCACACAGACATTCATGCAAGGAAAAACACAATATATATAAAATAAAAAATAATTAATTAATAAAAAAAAATGCCAGCCTGGAGTTAGAGCTTGGTAGAGCACTTGCCTAGTATTCATGAAGTCTTGAGTTCCTTCCAGTACTCTACAAACCAACTGTGGCAGCACACACTTGCAGGCTTAGCACTTGGTACGTTGAGGCAGGAGGATCAGAAGTTCAAGGTCAGTTTCGTTTACAAAATGAATTTGAGGCCAAGCTGGATACATAAGACCCTGTCCACACAGTCTTGGACATTTCAACATGCACACCAAAATATTAACTGAGCCTCACTCTGAGTGGATGGATGACTGGAGGGCTTCTTCAAACCCTGAGTATTAGTTTCTTTTCTCGTCCCTGAATTGAGGGAAGAAAACTGTGTTCTGGTTAAGAGTTTCATCAGGCGTTATCTGTCCCTCATGGCCGGGAAGGCATGACACCTGGGAAGTGAGCAGGAACTTNTGACAGTGACTCCTGACGTCATGCCAGGTCANGAAGCAGGAAACACAGCGGGGAACCAGAAGACGTGGCCTTCAAGGCCCATCCCAGTGACCTACTTCCTCCAGCCAGGCTCAACCTCTTTCTTAAATCAGTATCACTAAGTGGGAACCACGTGATACTTAGTGATACTAAGGCAGGAGACATTTCACATTCAAACAGTGACACATGTTCACACTTCCACCAGGCAGGAAGCCTAGGTTGGTATGAAAGGTGTTTTTGTCTGTACTGGTTTGTTTTCACTGAGATGTCACTCAAGGCTGGGCCCNGAGACAGATGTGAACAGATGCTGCCAAGGGAACCATCAAGCCCCACCCATACAGTGAAATCTTTTTTTTTTTCCTTGGTTTTTCAAGATAGAGTTTCTCTGTGTAACAGTCCTGGCTGTCCTGGAAGTCACTTTGTAGACTAGGATGGACTGGAACTCAAAGAGTTCCTGCCTCTGCCTCCCAAGTGCTGGGATTAAAGGCTTGTGTCACCACGCCTGCTACAGTGAAATCTTACATAGCCAAGAGGGCTCTATTAATCAAATTGGGATGGAGTCCTTCAACTCATCAGAAAGTTTAAGAAAAGAAAAAGTAGAAGTTAGAGAAAAAGACTAGGTATCCAATACTTCATATTTGTCTAAGGAGTTCTTTAAAAATAGATTATTGGCTGGGTGTGGTGGCACACACTTTTAATTCCAGCACTGGGGAGGCAGGCAGATCTTTGTGAGTTCCAGGCCAACCACAGCTACTTGGCCAGANCTTGTCTCAAAATAACAATAAGAAANGATTTTATTTTGTGTATGTGTTTTGTCTGCATATGTAAAGGCACTGTGTGCATTCCTAGTGCCCTCAGAGGTCAGAAAAGGGGGTCAGATCCTTTGAAAATGGAATTACAGATGTTTGTGAGCCACNGTGTGGGTGCTTACAACCNAACCTAGGTCCTTTGTAATAGCNATAAGTGCTCCTAACCACTGGGNAATCTCTCCACATGCCTATCATCTTTCNTTTAACAGAGTCTCACTATGTAGACCTGACTGGCTTGGAACTCACAGAGATCCACCTCTCTCTACCTCTCACATGTTAGGATAAAAGGAATGTGTCACCATGCACAGCTTTTTTAGCTTTTTACTTAGAATATGGTGTCTCTCTATATATATATACATGTAATAATAATAATTAAAGAAAAAGAGGCCATTAATTTGAGGGGACATGGGAGAGGTTGGAGGAAGAAAGGGAGGGAAATGACATAATCATATTTCAATTAAAAATAAAATAGATTTTTAAAAAGAATATGATGTTTAGAAAGCTGTGANTGGCTGTCTATATATTTATGCTCTGTTTGGCTCCATCAACCAAACATGAACCCATTCAGGTACCTTGACATCATCTGGGAAATGTGATAGCATGCAGAACCCTGGGCCCTGTCCCCTGGAGTCTGGNTAGTGGGCCTAAGGTGGGCCTGAGTGCCTTTGCATTCTAANCAGCACCTCAGGTGGGCCATTAAGNCCCTGGATCTTACTGNGAGAAATCTTAATGAGTTGGGGATAAACGGGATTCAGATGAGAGATCACAGCCAAAGGAGAAAGCTTAGCCACCTCCNAGAAGTCACAAATTGGAATTGCCAGTGCAGGCAGTACAGGAGCAGGACAGAGCACCAAGAGCTCAGAGGGAAGGCCACATCCAGCAATGTGTACTCTCACATTGCTCTGAGAGCAAGCTTCATTATTTTGTGTGCCTGACCATCAGGGAGTCCTTTCNGGGTAGGGCTAGGATGTTGTGTCTCCATTAGATCTGGCACTTCGGAGGCTCTGTCNTAGGGTTGGCTAGGACAGATAGTCAGGCAGATGGAGGGAGAAGGGAAGGGAAGAGATTCCAGTGATGATCTTATTTCTATGACAGTGCTAGTCCAGTGGGCTGCTGTGAAGTGACACTAGGGACTGTGCTTTGCCTTCCAGGTGTCCCACAATACCTTGCCATGGAGTCATGGTTTTGCTCTGATATCTAGCAAAAGAATCATGTTCATGGTATAGGCTCTTCTCTCCCCTTCAGTGATGNAGAAGTCCNNTTTCTTGTCTCAGAGACAACAACCTAGGCTCAGGGAGCAAGAAATNTGGCTTGGAACCTAACGCACACAGCTTCATATTTACCCTCTGTTAATCACAGAGTCAAGAAGAGGTCCAGGAGGTCCAGAGGCTGAAGCAGGGGTTATTGAGCTTCCAAGGCCAGCCTGAATTACATAGCAAAATCCTCAAACAAAGAAGTCAACAAATAAGATTTCAGAAGGATCTAAGGAGCAGTCATTGGCAAATGCAGGGCAGAGGGCTGGGATGTGTTTTCCTGTCTTCCATTCCTCACCACTGATGACTCTTCNTAGGATGGACTGAGTCCACTCTAAAACAATAAAAGGAAGTAGTCCAGCGAGACTGGGGACTCCCTCTGTGAAAGGCCTAGAGCTGCTGGGCATGGGGTTCCCTTAAGGGTTTTCCACATCTGTTCTGTGGCCTGCCCCACCCAAGTAGCTTTCTTCTGCTATATCCTCAACATACTAGTTCCTGCTTTAGTGTGTGTGTGTGTGTGTGTGTGTGTGGTCTAGCTTAGCCCTGTTGCTTGGCCTTGGCCAAGTTGATGGTCTTGGCATCAGTTTCCCCATCTACACCCAAGACTGTTGGATGAATGGACTAATGAATGCAAAATGTGCCAGATGAGTTCTCACTGATGCCAAATACTTCAGGTCTGGGAGAAATCTTAGTGGTGTTAGTTACATATCATACTCTTCTGGTATAATAGCCTTTGTTTTTTGTTGTTTTGGTTTTTGGTTGTTGGTTTTTTGTTTTTTTTTTTCCTGAGACAAGGTTCTCTGTGTAACTCTAGTTATCCTGAAACTAGCCATATAGACAGACCAGGCTGGCCTCAAACTGAAACTCACCTGCCTCTGCCTCTCGAGTGCTGAGATTATGGGTGCACACCATCACCACCCAGCTATAATCTTTCAAGGATACACTGTTGTGTGACAAAGATTTTCCTGGGGAGATGCAACACATATCTCTACTCACCCCAGATAGGGATCCCACACAGACCCAAGTACAGATACAAGCAAAGTCCAATTTGGTGAACCAATGAGTTTTATTGTGGTTACTTACAGGAGCAGAAATGACTCAAAGACAGCTGCATCACCAAAGCCCACCCCAGCAGCATGGGTGACAGCTCACAAAAGTTAGGAAACGTAGAGCACACTGCACAACCTGCAGACAAGACAGACAGCTCAACAGGTTGGAGATCGTCTTTTCCGAGTGACTCTGGTCTAAACCTCTTCCAGGCAGCTCAGTTGGTTTCTGCTTCTTCCAGGCAGCAGGTCTGGTCTCAAGAGTTGTCTATGCAGCTCAGCTTGTCTGAGAGTCTTTATAGCTCAGCTTCCTTTCATCGGAGAGGGAATCCCATCCTTTATTGCTTCCTCTGGCTGGGAGGAGCCTAGTGAATCTGGTCAGTTTCAGGAACTTCCTGAAGCTATTTGAGTTGTTAACCTTCCTGATTAAAGGTTTTCCTGCAGGATGGAATGTTTTAATCTCAGAGGAAACTGTTATACAACATATAGACATAAAACTTATCTCCCCTAACCCATCTTGTCTTAGTTCTTTTTCTGTTGCTGTGACAAAATACTCCAACAAATGCAATTTAAAGGAGAAAGGTTTTTAGTTTGGTTTTGTTTTTGGCTCACAGAGTACAGTATATCACAGCAGGGTAGGCACGGTTNGGAGGCATGAGGGAGCTGCTTGGACTTCATGAGACACTGTTTAAAAATAAATAAAAATATTAAAAGCATAGGCTCACAGGGAATACATTATATTGAAGATACAGTAACTGAAACACTGAAGAGCAGGCGATTTGATAGGAGATAAGTTCTTGTTAACAGTCAGATCTGGTAGNGGCTTTAATAAATACCGGATTTGATCTCTTCAAGCATTTTTTTTTCTGTTTTCCTGTCTTCTCTGGGACGTCCAAATGTATGTACAGTAGGCTGCCTGGTGCATCAGGGTTCAGTTACTCTGGTCTTAAATGTATGTACAGTAGGCTGCCTGGTGCATCAGGGTTCGGTTACTCTGGTCTTAAATGTATGTACAGTAGGCTGCCTGGTGCATCAGGGTTCGGTTACTCTGGTCTTTCTTACACTCTCACTCTTTGCCCGCCTCTCCATTGTCTTTCAAAGTGGAGCTTCTGTGACTGGAGCCCCTCACTTCTCCTACCTGGGGAGCTGATCTGCTGTCTTACTTTCCTTTCCTGCTGCTGTGAGAAATACTTCGATGAAAGCAACCCAAGGGAGAAAGGGTTTATCCGGCTCACAGTTCCAGGTTACAGTCCATCATAGCCAGGAATCCAAGGCGGCAGGCGGTGGCTTGAAGCAACTAGTCATGTCACATCCACAGTCAGGAGCAGAGAAGGATAAATTGCNGCTTGCTCAGCTGGCTTTCTGCATTCCCAGAGAACCCAGGATCTCCAGCCTTGGGATGGCACCAATGAGAGTGGGAGCATCTTCCCACCTTAATCAATGCAATCAAGACAATGTTCTTCAGACATGTCTGAAGGCCAACCAGATCTAAACAAGCCTTCACTGAGACTCTTCCTGTATCATGCCAAGTTGACAACTAAAACTAATCAATACATCTACCTAAGGCATTTTTCATTGTCAATATCCTTTTTGTTTCTAAAACTCTGAATTGAGTCATTTTTTTTCTCAATGGCATTTCATCACATTCTCGTGTTTTTCTCTATGTTTATGGACATATGGTGTCTGCATTCCATAGCTGTTTGTTGTCTTTGTTGACTAANTCCATCCTTTGTCATGTCCATCATTTCTTGATCTATCTTCTTCTTGTTGTTGTTTTTCAAGACAGGGTTTCTCTGTGTAGCTTTGGAGCCTGTCCTGGAACTCACTCAGTAGACCAGGCTGGCCTTGAACTCACAGAGATCTCTGCCACCCGAGTGCTGGGATTAAAGGCGTGCACCACCACTGCCCGGTCTCCTGATCTATTTCTATTG
>LZPO01097141.1:55013-83566 GCA_001675575.1 Neotoma lepida | reverse complement strand
GGAAAAAAAGAAACCAGTGCGAACTCCACAGCCTACAACTGGCAAAAGTAGAACTCTTGCTAGGATATATACTACCTTGACTGTCCACAGAGGAATGGAGTTATTTCAGATTTTTTCCAGCTGATTGAAGTATCTATAGCAATATACAGAATTCTCTTTGGAAAGAGCTGGGAAGACTGAAATCGAATCTTGGGCAAGCCTTGTGTGCTGGTTCCTATCTGTTAAACCAAGTATTGCACAAAAGAGCCACATTCCAAGAGAAGTGTGTTTGTTCTGGCTTAAACATAATCATTTCCTCAGGAAAGCCTGACTCAGATAAAGCCTATTAGGAAACTCACAATCTCCCAGTTTGCAGGAAATGGAATGTCTTTATTTATTTTGAATCCAAAGAAAATGCGTTAAACATTCTGCTACTGCCAGTTAGAGCATGCTTTTAAATGCAAAAGCGTGTTTCCAGTTCCTGACCTTGACCTTGAGAATGCCATACCTTTATCGGGTGCATTTTAATCAGGCTTATTTTCACACACATGTGCACTGATTTATTTACAAGGGTTTTAATTTTAAATGTGGCTTTGGATGTTTTTATTTTTTATTTTTTAATTTTTTATTTTTTTTTATAATTTAATTTTTTATTAAAACATTTGATGTACAATTGCAGGAGAGATAATATACAGATAGTTTGAACATAAATATAGGTACAATTTTTATCTTAATAGTGAAATGTTTCACTAAAGTTTACCCAGTGACTGGGCAAAACTTTTTTTTTATGTATATATAAAAAATGTTTTTATTTATTAACTTACTAGAATGCAAAGTCCTGGCATCTTCATTCATTGTATGGCATTGTAGTTCATTTATCTCCCACTATCTTCCCCTAGTCCTCCTTCCGCTGAATATATTTTCAGACACTAAGTAAATATTTAAGGAAGAAGGGAGCATGAGATTAAGAGTCCAGACCTTAAAGTTCTGGTCCCAACTCAGTCCCTTCTGAGCTGTCACTTGACACTGTCTTTGCATCTCAGTGCTGGAAGGTGGGAACAGTAACCCCTCAGTAGGCTGGAAGATGATGGGAGTTGATGTATATACATAAAGCATTGGGGCCTGGTACACACTCAGTGCTCAATAAACATCAGCCCCTGTTAGTCATTCTTGCTTTCCCGGTGCAGTGCATGCTTCCCAGGGCTTAATTAAGCAATCAAGTTGATGAAAAAGGTTGCTGTGGGAGTCAGCAGACGAGCACTCTTTTCACAATCGAAATGAAATGGAAGAGTCTAAACAGTCACTCATCTATTCATGTAAGACAGAGTCTAGCTAGGCAGCCTAGGCTGGTCTCCAACTTTGAATCCTCCTGAGTACTGAGATCATTGGTGTGTTTCACCAGGCCCAGCTGTCTTTGTCGAGGATACATCCCTGCTGATCTTAATCCTGTCATTGCTGAGGCTGACAGGGCTGGGACAATCTCTTTTTTTATTTTTTCTCTGTAGCTTTGGAACCTGTCCTGGAACTTACTCTGTAGACCAGGCTGGCCTTGAACTCACAGAGATCCACCTGTCTCTGCCTCCTGAGTGCTGGGATTAAAGGTGAATTAAAATATAGTTACTTCATTTCCCCAACTTCTCTTTCTGCCCTCCAATCCTTCCATGTACCTTGCCTTGTCCTCTCTCAAATTCATGTATATTTGTGTATGAGTATATTTATATATTCCTAAGTATATAAATATAACCTGCTCAGCTCATATATCATTACTTGGATACATATGATACCACTTGGTATAAGATAACCAATTGGGGGACTTTTCCCTGGTGAAGACTATTTCTCCTACTCTTATCACTCCTTAGTTGACTAGTTTTCTATTTAGGGTTGAGGTCTCTTGAGCCTTTTCCCTTCCAGGTTAACACGTCTACTGGTGTCATCCTTGTTCAGGCAGCCATCTTGGTGAGACTTCATGGGTGTAGCTTCTCTGACATTTCTAGGAGATGCAATCACAGCAAACTTCCTGTTCCTCTGGCTTTTATAATCCTTGGGCCCCCTCTTTTGCTATGATCCCTGAGCCTTAGCAGGAATTGTGTTGTAGATACCAGTTGGTGTTGGGTATACTTCTGCATTTTGATTGGTTGTGGTTTTCTATACTGGTCTCCATCTGCTGCAAGGAGAAGTTTCTTTGATGAGGGGTGACTGTTAATATTCTGATCCGCCCCCTGAAATCCCCCCCCTTGGCACCGCCCTGCGTCCTGACGTAAAAGCCTCATTCTATGGAGAAACTCCTCCCCTTCCTCTCTCTCCCTCTTCTTCTCCTCCCACGAGGCGCGTACCTCCCTCTTCTCCTCCCACGAGACGCGTACCTCCCTCTTCTTCTTCTCTCTCTTTCTTATCTTTCTCTTCATCTCTCTGTTATAAAACTCTCCATGTGGATGCAGCATCTGGGTTGTGAATTACTGGCCGCATGCATCTGCCCAGCATGTTTCCCTGCATGCGCAGGATACCTGGGTGGGGTGTGAGGGGGTGTCCCGTCCCATCCCCCCCAATAATTCATAACAGTGAAACCTATACTTATCTGTGGGTATATGGACAAATATTTAGAATGTAGTTAGGGATTATGCTGGTTTAGTAAAGTGGTGGGTTTATGTTCTCTCCAAGATTGATGACCTCACTAGCCCTGGGTAGTTGGCTAGGTTACTAGTACCAGGCATGATTTCCTTCTTGTTGATGGGCCGTAAGTAAGTCCAGTTAAAAAGCTGTTGGTTTCTGCCAAGGTATGTGTGCCACTATCACATCCTTAGGGATATTGTGCCATGTTGGAGATGTGGTAAGGTTCACAGCTAAGTAGGACTATTGGTTGTTTCCCTCCCTTGGAAGCTTACATGGATCTTCTCGTACCACCTGCACAGTTAAACACAATCAATCTAGTGAAGAAGAAGCTTATGGAATGGGAAAGAATCTCTATCAGGCATATATTTGACAGAGTGTTNATATCCAGAATATATAAAGAATTAAAAAAAGCAAGAGTCAAAAAAACCCAAAATGAAATACAAAGACAAATGAGGGGTTGGAGAGGTGGCTCACTGGTTAAGAGCACTTGCTGTTCTTTCAGAGGACCTGAGTTCAGTTCCACAATTACGGGGCTCACAAGGACCTATAATTCTAGCTCCAGGGGATCTGACACTCCCTTCAGGCCTCCTGGGCCAACCTATACATTTGCTATACTTGAACACAGACACAGTCAGACACAGACAGACAGACACACACATATAAAACAATTAAAATAAATCTTAAAATAACAAAAACAAGAACAAACCATTGGAAAATCGGGCTTGGGATCTGAACAGAGTTCTCAAAAGGAGAAAAAAATGGCTAAGGAATATTTCAAAAAGTGTTCATTGCCCTTAGTAATTAGAGAAACGTCACATCAAAACCACTTTTGAGATTTCATCTTACTCCAGTCCAAATGGGGAAGATCACTGAAACAAGAGACAACAAACGCTGGAGAGGATGTGGGACAGGAATCCTTATTTTCTGCTGCTGGGATTGAAACTGGCAGAGCCACTCNGGAAATCAGTGTGGAGAAGCCTAAAAGAGCTAAAAGTAATCTACCATACACCCAGCTACACTACTCCTCAGCATATGCCCAAGGGACTTGACATCCGGTCAGCACTGTCCACTGCCGGTCTATCCCCTATAGCTAGGAAATGGAACAATAGAGAGATCCGTCAGCTGATGAATGCATAATACAAATGTGGAACATATACACTGCAATACTCCAGTTGTAAAGAAAAAATGAAACTTGAAAGTCAGTGAATGAAACTAGAAAAGATCCTATTAATCAAGAAAGACCAACGCTGAATGTTCTCTCATTTGAGGCTCCTAGCTCCAAAACTCCAGATGTGAGCATGGAACCTGAAGTAACAGCAGAAACCGGGAAAGTGAAGGGGGCCACTGGGGGGAGAGGAACAATAGAGAGAGAGGAATAGCAGGGTACAAGTGATTTGAAGGAGGAAAAGGGAAAAGGGGAAGACTTGAAGTAGGGGATGGGAGGAGANCAATACAGAAGCAAGAGAGAGTGANATGACAGTAAGCATGTCTGGAAAAGTNATAGGAATCATTAGCTATCTACCTGAAAGTACATAGAAGTCTGTGTATACATATACATATATAGTTTAAGTGAAGAATTTCAATCTGGGCTCATAATGCTCCTCAGAAACTATCTAATAAAAATCCCAACACCAACTGGGCGGTGGTGGCACACGCCTTTAATCCCAGCACTTTGGAGGCAGAGCCAGCCGGATCTCTGTGAGTTCGAGGCCAGCCTGGTCTACAGAGCGAGATCCAGGACAGGCTCCAAAGCTACACAGAGAAACCCTGTCTCAAAAAACAAAAAAAAAACAAAAAAACAAAAAACAAAAACAAACAAACAAACAAACAAAAAATCCCAACACCAGACACTAGAAGGCTCTTTTGAATGTTAGTCAGGGTTGTCCAAGAGACCCCCAAAACATTATAGGCTATTGCTATTACCCTTCGATGCCCCAGAAACTGAAGGTAAATCCCTGCTCAGGATGTAGTGGCTTCCCATGTGCTACCTGAGGCCCTCCTAGGGATGCAGCCAAGTTTACATTATGGGCATTACTTACAGTTGCCCTGGGGAGTGTGTTCCTGGAACATTCCACACCATTCAGAAACTCACAACAAATGAAAACATTTCCATGCCCAGCACTGTCAATCATGCCAAGTAAACAAGGGGTCTGTTGGCTTCGCTTTACAACCAGATGCTGCTTGCTGGCTTTGCTTACAGAAACTGCTGCTCAGCTGGCGTGGTTCTCTGCTTTCTCATTTTAATTATCACCCCAAAGACACTTTTCAGTTGAAACAATTATAAAAACCACTTAGAAGCAGCAGAGAGAGAGAGAGAGAGAGAGAGAGAGAGAGAGAGAGAGAGAGAGAGAGAGAGAGAGAGAGAAAATCTGTACCTCTGTACCTTGGGAACCCCTTATACTCAGGGAGATATACAGACGGGATCATGCTGAGGATTACCAAAGTTTTATTTAAAATTTTGGAGCACTTGAAAATAAAGAATATAATGTACTAGTGTTTCTATTTTGTCACTTGAAGAATTCCATTACAATTAGCCACCAACTGTTATCTCAAACACTGTGTGCTGTTCAGCCAGCCCTAACTGCTTTCTAACCTCGCTGTCAGGTGGCTGGGGTGGAGGTAGGCTGCTGGCATCCCTGTGGGCACGGGGGCTTGTTCCTACTCAGAGTGGCGTTTTTTCTTCTTGTTGTGGCTCTCGATTGCCCTTCTCAGGGCTTCATCTGGAATGAGATCCGACATTTTCATGTCTGTGTGACTACAGCCAATTTTGGGGCAACTGTGAAGGAGAAAGAAAAGCGTCAGTCCCTCTCACTTCTGCGCCTTAAGCACCTTCACAGACAGGCACTGAAATGAGAACGTTTTACAAAAGAACAAGAACAAAAATCAAACTCCTCAGAACTCAGAGTCATGCACATGTACCTATTCTTTCACTGAGGANGGCTTCGTTTGGAGCTGGGGATGCAAGCGACGGGTGAGCAGCACCTACATCTAGGAGCTTGCTTTGTCACAGGAGGCAGGCAGTCACCAAGTAGCCAAGTACCATGCCACAATAGCAGTGAAGCAATGCAGGGCAGAGGGAACATGGGGTCGGGGGAGATGGGAAGGAAGGGTGGAAACAGGCGTGCGTGTGGCCTAGGCTGCCCAGAAGGCATAGCCAGGTGCTTTGCAGTGAAAACCAAGGAATTTGGAGGTGAGATCGGGGCAAGGTGACACTTTGGATTATTATTTTATTGCTATTATTTTTTGTTTTGTTTTGAGTCACAGTCTGACATAGCCCAGGCTGTCCTTGAACTTCCTACGTAGAGGGGAATGAACTTCCTATTGCCTCCATCTCGCCAGTGCAAGGAGTACAGGCANGGACCACCAAGACCTGGCTTCATGCATGACAGGCAAATGCTCTATCAACTAAGCTACGTCCTTAGTCCCGGATCTCATATTAAATATGAGAAGAACCCCCTGGAGCTTTTTCAGATGGGGCCGGGGTGTGATTTAGTTTCCTTTTTAGAAAACTACTCTGGCTACTTAACCCAGAACAGAGGGCCAAAGGGCAAAGAATGACACAGGAAAACAATGGGGTGTCACGAGGTGCAGCAAGGGGGAGCAGTCCGTGTGAGTGTCCTGGCAGAGACAGGCTCTAGCACACACTGGGACATGGGACCTGCAGAGCCTACGGCTGGAAGGCGAGTGGAACATGAAGAAAGGGGAGACAGCTGGGCAACTGCAGGGCCCTGGACTGTCATGGGAAGGAATGGAAACACAGGATAGGGATGGGGCCAGGAGTCCCGCCTGGACTATGTCCCTCTGAATGCCACTAAACCTCTCAGTGGAGACACTGAGTGGGGCATTAGGGACTGGCCAGGAGCCTGAGGTGGGGCAATTAAGAATGTGAGTCACCAGAAAAGGGTGGAGCTCAAGGCCTTGCTCAGTTAGCCATCTCCTTTGAGGCAGTGTTTGGATTGAGTCACCTGATTTCTTTTTACTATGAACAAGATTTGGGCAGGGCCGAGTGCCCAGTGTTTGGGTCAAGCTCTTGTAGGTCCTGAATTCTCTCAATCACCTACTGGTTGGTGGCCGAGATAAACTTTCTGAGCCTGGGTCCCCCTGCTT
The DNA here is from genome assembly GCA_001675575.1 of Neotoma lepida. Classification (NCBI taxonomy): domain Eukaryota; kingdom Metazoa; phylum Chordata; class Mammalia; order Rodentia; family Cricetidae; genus Neotoma; species Neotoma lepida. The sequence goes on along the minus strand of LZPO01097141.1, from coordinate 76,870 downwards.
TAAAATACGGACAGGGTCCCCATTTCACATGGCACCAGCCCCAGAACTGCTCCATAGTGTTCTTCCACTTTACCATTCCCAGAGCGGCCACTGTTCTCTTGGGAAGTTTGAAGTTATCTGGTCTGTCTGTACTCACGGAGCCCTAGTGCACATCCACACCATTCATGCATTCAGGGTGCTTCTCTGTGCTCAGCTCTGGGCCACATAACCTGAGGTACAAACATAGCTCGGGCTCACACAAAGGTTGGCCCCAGGACCNGAGACAGCTCTTCAGAAGGCACAACAAACACAGGAGAAAGGTGAAACTGATCTGGGAGCTACAATTCAAGTCATAGGAAAGGCAAGGATAAAGTAGGAAAGAAAAGGTTTTCTTGGCCTTGATCTTGGGATCAAGGAGTCTTCCAAGCACAGGGGCTTTCTTTGGTGCAATGGTAAGCTTAAGAATGGGAATTAATTCTGAAATGCTGAATGTGCCCTGTATATTCATTCAGGCACATGAGTTTTTGCCTGTTTGTTTGTTTTAGTGGAGTCTTGCTGTGTAGCCCTAGCTGCCCACCCCAGCTTGTCCCTTGTACTCTGAAATCTCTAAGTCTGAGATGATGAAGATATACACACGTTCATTTTAGAAACAGGGACTGTCATCCCTTAGGCTTCCCTGCTATAGACATGCAGAACAGAAGGTTCCTGGGGTAAACTTCCCTGATGGGCAAGCCCTGAGCCCCGGTTCTGACTACTAAGCCTTGAGTACACCAACTCCTGAGAACAAAGTCTGCCTCCATCTGCCAGACGGTGAATAAGCAGTGGAGAGGGAAGTGGAGAGTGAGGGGGGAGGACTTCCTGGTGACATCAGTGGCTTTAGTCAGTAAATGAGGGCATTCTGAGAATGGCTGATGGAATTAACCACACCACTGGGCTGCAGTGGAGGCGCCCACACTCATGTCCATGGGCTGGAGCTCAGTGAGATCTGTGTCATGCAGAGACAGGCTCTGGAGACAGGGATACAAATCAAGAAGTCCTTCCATGGGGGAGGAGGTCTTTAGGTGACCTGATGGCAAAGATACAACTCGAACATGGAAGAGCTGAGAGAATCCCAGCACCTGGGAGGCTGAGGCAAGAGGGGGATCAAGTGTGCTAGACCAGACTGAACCACACAGAAAGTTCTAGGCTAGCCTGGGCTACATAGTGAGGCTTCTCCAGAAGAGTGGCAAAGACCTGGCAGTCAGCTCCCCTGGGGCTGACACTGTACATATGACCGTACAAGGTTTTCCCTGCAAACAGAGGGAAGTGGAGTTCCTTTTCTGACTGAAGGCATTCTGGCACAGTGGGCATCAAGCTGGCCGCTGAATGCCAAGGGCGAAGGCTCATGCTCCTGGCCTTACCACACAGTAGTTGCTTTTCTACACCATAGCTACCAGTACCGTCTCCTCAAACAAGATGGCTCAACAAGTGACAGGGTGCAAACAACACGGAACAGCATGAATGGATCTCTGAGGAGACTTCCTGGAGGTGAGGCTGGCACAGGAACCAGGGTACAGCCTTGTCTCCCACCCCACTCCAGAGAAACAAGTTTTTAAAGTAAAAAGGCTAAGACAAGGCCATGATGCCATGGGCCTGAATCAGGGCACTCCTGCTCTGAGAAACAACACTACCCAAGCATTAGGCCATAATCCCCAGGACATCCTGGTGAGCAAGTCAGGTGTGGCAACACCTTCAGCTCTCGCCTCGCCTCATCGCATCCTCCCCTGGAAGGGCTCAGACCCACAGCCCTGGAAGGAGAGGCTGATCCTGAGCCTGGGTCAGNCACAGGGCAGAGCATTCCTTAACAGAGTGGGGCACACTTACGTGTCTGCTAAGGAAAGGCCTCAGGGTGCAGAGGGTCCCATGGGGCTGCGGGAATCTGGGCCTCAGCCTCAGCTCATGATCACATCATGGTGAGTCTTGAGAGGCTCAGATTTGGGTCCTAAGAATGCCTCGTTCTGATCCATAAGCTCCAGGAAGTGGGTATATAGATGCCTCTGGCAGCAAGAGTTGGGTGGATTCCTGTCATACCTACACACAGGAGCAATTCTGTCCCATGCCCTCCAAGACTAGGGTGATGTGTCACAGAGCAGTGAGGGAAGTGTGATGACTGGCAGCCATAAGGGCCCCATGGCTGTGCACTCACGCTGTACACCAGCAAGCTTCCTTTCAGGCCTGCCCTATGTGTATATGCAGCTGTGTATATGTGCATGCATGGCAGTCAGAGAACATCCTCAGCTGTCCTCCTCAGGTACTACCACATTTATTAATTTTTCATTGGCCTAGAGCTTGCTAAGTATACACTAGGCTGACTGGCCAGTGTGCCCCAGGGCTGCCTGGTACTACCCCCCCCCAAGTGCTGGGATTACAAGTGCAAGGTCATACTTGGCACTTTAATGTGAGTTTTGGGGATGAGCTTGAGCCTGACTAAGTCAGCTCCCTGTCTTCTCCACAGCTAAGAAATGTGCTAGCTAGTACAGATCTGGAGGAATTCCCTGTTAGCTCTAGGGTCCCTGGAATTTTGAGTTGATGGTGTTATTTCCACTCTAGAGATAAAGAATCTGGTTGAGAGGCTCAGTGACTTGTTGCTAAGTGAATTTTGCTTTGACACCACATATTTCTATTCGATTCACATCGTCTGACGTGCTTTGAATGACTTCTAAGGATCCTGCTCAATACCAGAAAACAAAAACAAATGGCTGGGGTCAAAATCAGCCATAGCTCATTAACATGAAAATCAGCAGGCAGCTTTATTTGTGAGATAATAGCTTTATGATTAAGAGATCTATTTTAGGAAATGACTCCAACAGTATACTTAGGGTGAAGGGCTCCACAAGAATATTCNGCCTCAAGCCAGTGGAGAGGCCTCCAGAGACTGAAGCATGCTGGGAAAGTTCAGATGGTACCCAGTAACACAGTGTGCCTGGGACTCCAGTAGCACAACATAATTGGAAGAGGAGAAAGGAAGAGTTCTCCAACAGGATGTGTCACAGACATTTTTTAAATACCGCTTCATGGGAAATGACACCACTTCATGCTGAATCAGAAGCCTATGGGGTAAGTTGTGCACAGACTGTGAGTTCTAATCTGCTGCCATGTGTGCCGTGTATTTGACACTGGCTCCAATGACTGTAGCACCTCTTGTCTTAGGTGTGGTTTAGACTGCTTCCCACAGGGTCTTCTACCTCTGATGCTGTAACTGATGAACAAGAAACTGTTTGGAGCTGACTGCAGGCTCTGAGTCTGGTGCTGAGGCACCATGGTAAGGAGAGCTCTTGCCAGGCCAAGGCTTGGTCTTGCGTGCCTCTCCAGAGCTGTGTCTCAAACAGTGACAGTTACCCCACCTCTATACTCAGATCCACACGATTTTTATGTTCAGCTCAGTCACCTTCTAAAGGCAAAGCCCATATGCCTGTCCCTCTGGAATTTCCAAGGGGCTGTACCACTGTGATCGCAGATGACCTGAACTGAGCCTCTCAGAACCCCTTCTAGACACTTCCCCTCTTCTTTCTCTCTCTAGACAAATGACAGCTAGCAATTGCTTCTGGACACTCAACAGAAATGGCAGTCATTGTCCCCTCTTCCTTCTCTCCCACTTACAATCTGTTATCACATTCTGTCAGGGGCGCTTGCACACACCCTCACCCCCAGGTATGCGCTCATTCTCTGTAAGAGAACCCACTGTATAAACAGCAGCACAAGCCTTTGGCACCTGTCCCCTGCACTACTTGTGGAGTAACTTCCTCTTAATCCCCCTTTTCTGCAAGGTCTCCTGTGCCTATAGGGTGGAAGCTGGTAGACGCTGGTGAAGATGGCTGAAGCTTGAAGATGATGATGAAGGGGTCATGGCCACTGAGTCTTACTGTGTATGTGCTTGGTACTTGAGCTACTTTACAAATATCTTNTTCAAGTTTCAAAGGCACCGATGAGAAAACTGCAATGATTACCNTCAATTTACAGATGAGGTAAACAATGAAACTGACATTCATGGCCTCTAGGATAGCTCTCTAGCCTATTCATTGTTCTATCACTACAGTGNCATTCTATTTCCCACTACCAACGGTAACCACCATCATATGTACTGCCCACCAAGTAAAAGCTTGGCCTGATGGGGTGAGGCTCTTGTCAAGAACCCAGTTTCTGATGGGTGTAGAGATGCATGCTTTTAATCCAAGCACTCAGTAGGCAAGGCAGGTGGATCTCTGCGAGGTCAAGGCCAGCATGGACTACTTAGTGAGTTCTAGGACAGCCAGGGTACAAAGGGAGACTGTTTAAAACAAAACAAAACAAAACAAAAAAAANCCAACCAAATGAACAAACAAAAAAACAAAAAAAAAAACCCAGTTAAAAATTATTCTGCTATTTCTATGTCTGAGTTTTTTGCCCGCATGCATGTCTGTTGCACCATGTGCGTGCTGGTATGAAAGCCCAAAGAGGATGTTGAATCCCCGAGAGCTAGAGTTTCAGGTGGATGCTGAGAACTGAACTCGGGTACTCTGGAAGAACNGCAAGTGTTTTTAACCAATGAGCCATCTCTTTGCTGCCCATGCTCATCCACACTGCACCATACAACTTCACTGTAGCTTTGGTTCTGAACACTTGTGCNCACTCTACGCTGTGAATGCTGTGAGGAAACACCTNAGCTCAGTTTTGAGACAACTGTATGTTATAAATTGCCATGGTTTTTCCTGTACACGTTTTCTGCTCTTAAGGAAACATAATGATTTAATGGCAGAAAAGACAGTATTTTCCTACGACTATTCCACAGATTATAACAAATCATTGTATTTCTGCATTGTAATATAGTAGAATGTTTGATTGTAGAAACTGTGGTGAGTTACTGTTACTGACTTAGGTTTCATAAAAAAAATGTGAAAAGAATTTTGGCTTGGGATTAGGACAAAATTCCCAACAGTTTCTAAAATGGCTGTAAACATTTTTGTACTATGTATTTATGGTGTTCTCAGCATTGACAACTAGAAAATCAAAAGTTTCAATCAATTGAAAAACGTACTCTATTCTGCAGTATCAGATATATTTTTCTGCAGCCAATATACTTAATTCTTTATGTAAAATTAAACACATCCATCTCATTAGTATATGAATTTGCTTTCATCTTTAATAAATGGTAAAACATATGTTGAACTGTTTTAGGACAAATTTGTTTATAATTTATTAGTAGTAAATGTTTAATTTGTGTACCTATTTTATATACATCTATATACTCAAGGCTGCACAAAAATGTCTTGGGTGAGGGGGCTGGCAGAATGGCGCATCGGTTAGAGCACTTGCTGTGCAAATAAGAGGACTAGAGGTCAGATCCCTGGAGTTCATGGTGCCCCACCTATAATTCCAGACTCAGAAGGGGGAGACAGGGATCTCCAGGGCGACACACTGGCCAGGAAGGCCAGCCCTATCTGNGAGCTTGGGGTTTGAGAGACCCTACCTCTAAGAGTAAGGTGGAAGAGAAATCAAGGAAGATCCCTGACAGCAGCATTGGGCCTCTACATGTATGTGCACATTATGTACATGCATACCCCCTCCACATGTACACCCATACATGTGAACACACATATACACATGCAAACACACCACACACATACACATATGGAAAGGAGAAAAAGGGGAAGAGCTGACCTAGTGAAAAAGGGGTTACCAATGGAAAACTTCAAGAGGACTGGCCCACACTCACTCCTTCACCATTCCCTGGCATCTACCTCAGTCTTTAAGGCCTGGTAAGAATGTCATTGTGGTAAACCTCTAGCCTTCTTCCACTTGGACTTAATGGTTACTATGAGACTACAAACATTTGCAGGGTGTCTGCCACCCAAGTTATGGAAGCATGACAGGTAAAGAAGGCATCTCTAGATGACAAGTGTTAAGTGCTTGCAAGTATTGTGTGCAACTCAAAANGGGCAAAGGGCATCGGAAAGTCAGAGTGTGTACTTGAGAAGGGCCATCTAAGTGTGGGAACACTCTGCCACTNGGGCTGCTGGCGGGAAATGGTACCATGCTGTGTACCAGTCCCTGTCCTTTCTACTCCCAACTTCAGGAGAGCATCACACACTGTCAGAGGGAAAAACTGCCAAAGACAGCAAACTAGGAAGTATTCTTAGCAGTTATGTTGACCCTTTCTGGCTTGTGAGAGAAGGAACACAGGAAAAATTAGNAGAAAGGAAGGCTTGGAAGTCCAGTAACACAATTATGCTCCAAGGGAAAATGTCAAGGTTGTTAGGGAAATACAACATTTGGACTGTAGGCGGAAATGCAAAACAGATAGAAATGAACTAGTGGTTTACATTTGGCAGCCATTAGGCTGCAAAACAATTTTTCTTCTAGAATAAATACTGTAAGTTACTTGACTGAATGGCCAAGGAGCTATCTCCAGTCTCTAGCGGCTATCTCTCAGCCCACACCCACATGGGGGAGGGGAGGGGAATTCCAATTNTCGGGCTGGATGATGGAGAAGCAAAGCACACATCAAAGGGGCTGCTATCAGAGCCTGAGAACGGTCACACCTGCCAGTCCATTCCTGCGATAAGAGCTCAGGAGATGCCAAACCCAGTCAGCTCCAGTGTGGCCACTGAGGACTCTCGTCACAGGCACAGAGCCATGGTCCTGGGGTTGGGAGGTAGGGAGAGAAGGGACGGAAGATTCGGAGTTAAAAAAATTCTCACTGGCGAGTTAGCCATGGATTTATTGAAACCGTCTGTTAGTTATTTGCGTGATTAAATGAAAGCATTTCTCTGATAATGTAACCTTCTCACCAAGACCACTGGATATGAATTCTTGTCTTAGAATGTTTACATTATTTTGTTTTAAACCAAAGTGCTATTGCAGAAAGCAAAGAAAAAGGTAATTTCCTCTTGGTTAAGCGGACATTGAAAAAGGGGGGTCTCTCTTAGATCACAGTTCTGTAGACCCTCAGCTACTCTGGTTTGCTGGTGTGTTTGTGTGTGTGTGTGTGCGTAACAGAGAGAGAAAGAGAGAGAGAAAGAGAGAGAGAGAGAGAGAGAAACAGAGAGTGAAAGAGAAAGAGAGAGAGAGACAAGTGTATCAGTCTCATGTAGCCCAGGCTGGCCTCCAAGTCTCTGTGTGGCTGAGGATGATCTCTCTAAGGTCTCATCCTCCTGTCTTTACCTCACTGCTGGGGTTACAGGCATGTGTGTCCATGCCTGATTTGTGTGCTNCCTTGGATTGAAAGCAAGACTTCCTGTATGCTAGGTAAGCACTCCATTCACTGAGCTAGCCCCTGACTACCTTTTAAACATCAGAAATTCACTAGACTCCTGTTAGCTAATGNCTCCAACTCAGTCTCCTCCTCCTGTTCTGACGGTGTGGCTGGAGTGCCTTCTGTGTCTTCTGAACACCACTCCCCAGAAAGCCACTTTCCTTGTTGACAGTTTGGGCAGAGCCGTAACTAGGGGCACCATGAGCACCTTTGTCTGGCACTGAGGACCACCAGGGTGCTCCGCTCTCTCCAGAACCCACTTACCAGGCCTTCTTCTTCCTCTTGTGCTTGGATTCAATCATGCGAACAATGGCTTCCTCTTCATAGGTGTGGCCACACACTTTATTTTTCACTGGCTTCTTCATTTCCAGCTATGATTAAGGAGACAGTAGGCTTTCAGGTATAATAACCATCTCCTTCCTAGTCCCCCCAGTGGCTAATTTCTCATCCTCATGGCTTGAAGTATTAGATTTGAGATCAGGAAATGCTGGGCTTCAGGGGTCCTAATTTCACTTGGCCTCTGGGCTGTGACTTATTCCCAGGTCCTAAAGCATATGATTGAATGACATGTTTTGAGCCACAAACCTCCCCAGTACACAATTCGATCTCATCAGTTTTCTTTCTTTGCTTCTTCCCTCCCAGGGGGATATGAGAAGGCAAACGGAAACCCTTCTGCCCCTGTGAAACTAACCTAACTCCATTTTCTTTGAGGGGAAAGAGGAAGCCATACCTGTGTTATGGGGCAGATGAAATTGGTCTGGCTCTGGGTCACAATCATATCTTCATCAATTCCTTCTGTCCCGTCATTCTCTCTGTCTGCATGCATACCATCTACAGGAAGAAAGGGGGTTAGTGAGCTAGCTTGGCCTAGCAGCCTGCCAGGGAGAGGAAGGAAGGGCAGGAAGTTCCTCTGGGCCTATTTGACCTCAGCCCCTGCACTAGGCACTTCAAAGATTCATGTTCACTCTTCTGCTTCTAACAGAATCCTAACAAGTCTGCCCACCCAGGGCCCCGAGCAGTAAAATAAGACTTTATGAAGTTCAGAGAATTAATCTGTAAGGGAAAACTGCTTAGTAACCAAGGGCGTGGTTGCAGGAGTCGGAGGACCTGACCTCTTCTGTGTCCAGTTACAGGCTTTGGGCTAGCAAAGTGCCCTGTTTAAAAGTCGGCTTCACAAGCTCTGGTGCCAAGACAAATGGAGAAAATAAACAAAACAACATGGCTTCCAGCTCAAGGAAACAGTCAGTAGACAGGACCTACTTGTGTACAGTGCAGAAACAGTCACACAGTGGAGTATATGATTTGAACTCCTTTGAGGTCTTACATATTATTGAGGTCTCCAAGGAGCCTTTAAAAATATGGGTTATAGTATCAATATTTACCATAGTAGATATTAAGACTAAAGAATTTAAAATATATATTTATTGCTTCATTTAAAGATAATAACAACAATCTTGTTACATGTCAATAAAAATAACATTTTTTTTAAATTTTAAAAATGCTTTTTTCCCCCCAAGACAGAGTTTCTCTGTGTAACAGTCCTGATGTCCTGGAATGCTCTCTGTAGTCTGTAGTCTGTAGGCCAGGCTGGCCTTGGCTCCCAAGTGCTGGGATGTACACATAAAGGTGTGTGCTACCACGCCCCACTCATATAAATAACATTTTAAAATAAAGGTAATTATATTTCCCAGAACAAACCACAGTGAGGAGAATGGCATTGTTTTCTGATTTTGTAAATATCTTAAATGCCTGACTTCTAGAAGACAGACTTCAATATCTTTCTGGCCTCTAGCCCCCCCACAATATCATGTTGGGGAGCCTCCAGAAGCACGCAGGAAAGAACGAGTGACAAGGCGAATGACGTCATATTGCTATTATGAAGACAGCTGACCTGGAGGCCACCCTGAAGCTCCTGGCCTGCATAGGGAACTGCTGAGCAATGAGTGTCAGGCTGTGAACACAGAGCCATCTGCTTCCAAATTTTCCTTCTTTTCATTGTATCACACTTTTCCTTTACTGAGGAAAACACAGGTGACAGGCAACTTCTGAATGGGATAACAGGGGTGACTTTCTTTCTGAGTAAGGGCTACAAGCTGAGTCTCTCTAAATCTGAAAGTCTGAAATCTACAATATCCCAAAACTTACAACATTTTGTATACTGATATGACACCAGAAGTGGACAATGCCACTGTGAAACTTTGCTTCATGGATAAAATTATTTAAAATACTGTATGAAATCAGAGTCAGTTTTAGCACAAGTGGTTTTTTTCTGGTGAGGACTTCCATCTAAATATTGTATAAAATTGCCTTCAAGCTGTGTGCAGAAACTGTGTATGGAATATAAGTAAATTTTCTACTTGTACTGAATCCTATCCTCAAGGTATCTCATTATGTACATGCAATTGTTTTAAAATCCCAAATGTGACACATTCTGATCCCGAGCATTTTGGGTAAGGGCTTTTTAACCTATACTTGTCAATTGTCTGTCGATGGCCTATTCCTTCCTCCTTTCTCTCTCTCTCTTCTCTTTCTTCTTCCATTCTTGTAGAATACAGATCTAAAACCACTTTCCTGTCACAGTATGGGGGAGAGAAACAGATGGGTCTGTAAACCTTCCTGTTATGGAATGACTTCAGACCTCCCCTCAGGCCGGGTAGAGTGTGTGTCTGTCTGGAAAGACTATTAAGGCAGGACAAGGGCATGGAGCTTTTGTTCAAGGCCATCTAGTGAATGGATGGTTAGAGGCCAGTGACTCCACCTTAAGTGCTCCTCAGAGGGGACCCCTTTCTTTTTCTTTCTTTCTTTTTTTTAAGAATTTTAATAACATTCAATGTACAACTGCAGGAGAGATAATATACAGATATCTTGAACATAAATAGAGGTACAAATTCTTATCCTAATAGTGAAATGTTTCACTAAAGCTTGCCCAGTGAGTGGGCAAAACCCAAAACTTATTTTATGCTACAGTCATCGTAGGGTCCTTCCTGCTAGATAGCCTCCCTGGATCTGTGGGTTGCAGAGTGATTGTCCTTTGGTTTATATCTANTATCCACCTATTAGTGAGTACATACCATNTTTGTCCTTCTGANTCTGGNTTACCTCNNTCAGGATGATATTTTCTAGTTCCATCCATTTGCCTGCAAATATCATATGGTCATTGTTTTTCTCTGCTGAGTAGTACTCCATTGTGTATATGTACTACATTTTCTTAATCCATTCTTCAGTTGACGGGCATCTAGGTTTTTGGGGACCCCTTTCTTTATTTGTGTGGCAGCTCCATGTCCCTAAACCAGCTCATTCTCTAAGGAGGTGAGGATGAAGATGCTGGACTCCCAAGCAGAGCATTTGAAACCACACAGCATCAGGGTGCAGTGCCTAGGACCTTATACCTTTTCAAGGATGAGAAAACCATATAGCATCAGGGTGCAGTGCCTGGGATCTTACACCTTTTCAAGGATGAGGCCTTGGAAACCACTTACTGGTGGGCATCTCTGTCTCAAAATCTGAAATTTTTTGAGTGTCAACACACCTCCAAAATTTCATATTTTAGAACATTTATGATTTCAGCTCTCTGGATTAGGGATGCTCAACTGATTTTTGTCTATCCAAGTATCCCCAAATCCCAAATCGGAGGCACTCTGGTCTTGGGTGTTACAGATNTTTAATCCTTTATCCTAAACAAGCTAACTGTCAAATTAAAACCAATTCGTGTTAAAGGCCTACAAATGTATTGTTTGCTTATCCTCACTAATTGCTTACTTAGTAATTAACAATATTTCATTTGGAATCAATATAAAAGCTAGATCTATTATTTAACTTAATAAAGATTCCCAAGTATGCAAAGATAATTGCTGAGAAACTAATGGCCAATGACATATCAGTTATCTGCAGCTAATCTATTTCCAAAGCAAAATCGCAAAAACCATGTTTAATATGGAAGGTGCCACATTTTGGTATGTTTCCTGTGATATGAGGTGGGGCTTCTGCAAACAGTGCTCACACCTATGAAGGGCTGCATGCTNCCCGAGTCCTGGGCTTGGCATTCATAGTACCAGAGTCAGCCTCATTAAAGGGTCCTTTATCAACTAGCGACTTCAGGAAACTGGGCAGGAAAGGTAAAAAGGCAAGAGGCAGGCTGGGAGCCATGCTGCCTCTGGAATCCACTTTCCAAAGCTGCCTTCTGTGGGCTGCTGCCTCCTAGTCCTGATTTTTGTGTCTGATAGTCAAAATAAAAGGCGCTCCTTGTGAATTTCTTATAGAGTTTATTCTGAACGGATGGCAGATTTCTAACTATAAATATTACAGTGTGGAATTCACCGGAAAATCTGTTAGATGTATAACAGAGTTCAGACTATGTGAAAGACTGTGGGCTTGTTGGTTATTTTCTATTTTTAAATTTCAAAAGGTAGAGGAAGCAAGAAAGCACAACCCAAATGCAATGCCAACCACTAGGGAGGGCTGAGTGGGGAACTAAGTGATGATAGAGATCACGGAAAGGGAGGGAACAAGAGACAAGGGGTGAATGCCAACAGTGAGTAATAGCCCACAGACCGAGAGTCTAAAAGGGGAAAGATTGCAATAGCGACACTTCTCCAAAGAGCATTTCCTCACCCTACACCTGTATTTATAGAAAATGACATTAATGCTTGGATTCTACAAGGTGCTCACAAAAGGTCGCATCTGGCAATAAATATCACTTACGGTGGTTTGGCTGATCCAGAGGACAAAACTGTACGGTGCATGTGGTAAAAGGCAGGCCGGAGGGAAAGATACAGATCTGCTGTAACCACAGATATTTTAAAAGTGGGATTAGCTGCTGTCTGAGGTCTCATTTATCTGAGAACACCAGGAGCCAAGCAAAGCGTAGATTCTGTTTAAAACCAGCCAGGGAGCTCACAGGGTGCCTGCCTCTCCACGTTCTAGAGCTGGACCATTTGAACACTGCACAGTGTGCTGGTTCTAGAGTGCTCCGTCACCAAGGTGTCTCATTAATACTAATGACAGCTCACTTGCTGATGACTGCTCCAGTAACTTGATATTATTTCATTTAATACTCACGTAATATCTGTGAAGGACTATATTGTTATTTCTAGTGTATAGGTAAGAATAAGTTTTAAGCCCCATGATATTTCTAAGGCAACTATAAAAGCTAGACATAAAATAAAGAAACAATTGGATTAAGTCAATGTAATCTTTATCAAGGAATCACAAACTGTTCCTGATTATGCATAGGTAAGCAAGCAAATGAGACGTCTTATTTTCTATACTGAGCTTTCCACATTCCTGAGTTCTAAATACTTGCATTAAACCAGGCATAGGTGAAAACTATTTGAAAAGCAACTGTGTCTGTACTGAACATGCACAGACCTTTTCTCTTGTTACTAGTCCCTAAATAGTCTATCTCCTCTTTACATAGTATTTACACCAAATTGGGTATGGTGAGTGATCTGGAGATGACTTAAAGACTACGAGAGGGTGTGTGTTCTATGCAAACACTGCCATTGTATCTAAGGGACTTGAATATTCATGAAATTTGATATATGCAGGGGTCCCAGAGATAACCCTTCATTGATACTGAGGGATGGCTGGATGAGCATATATAAGCTGTGTTGTTAGGTAAATATGCTAGCTGTTAACTTCTAACCAATGGGCAGGTCTCGGAACCCCTATCCTGCATCTAGATGCCTGGGGCTCAGGGACCAACCACCATGTTGAGGAGGAAAGCCTGGACAGAAACTAAGATTACAGGAGGGGCACAGCAAGGTGGGAGTTAGATAATCAAATATGATTGGCCGACTGATGTTTTTCCCCACCCCCACCTCTAAGACAGGATCTTATGTATTGAACAATGGTCTCACATTTATTATGTAGCTAAGGATGGCTTTGAACTTTTGATTTCTTGCCTCTGTCTCCTGAGTGATGGGATTACAGTTGTGTAACACCATGCCTAGTTTATGTGGTACTGGGTTTTGTGCAAGGTAAGCAAGCTAGATTCCTAAGCCCTGAACTTTATTTATATGTTTATTATTTATTGTATATATGTGAGGGTATGCCATGTGTGTGTGCCCTCAGAGACCAGAAGAGAGGATGAGAGTCTCTGGAGCTGGAGCTACAGGTAGTTGTGAGCCCCTGATATGGGTGTAGGGTCCCAAACTCAGGTCCTTTGGAGAGCAAGAAGGTGCTCTTAATCAATAAACTGTCTTTCCAGTGCCTGAATAAATATATAGCCTTCCTTCCTTTCTTGATGCCATAAAATGAAATACCAAAGAAAGTAGAAACGACGCAAGTGTTTGAAGTAGTATTTCCAAAGTTTAATATCTCCTAGTGCCATGTGGTTGGAGTGTTGCAGGGTGGGTTTGTGATTGGTCAGTTTTGGTTGTTAATGCTGAGGCCTTTGGTCTTTCTCCTCTCCTTCACTACCATCCAGTTGCTCAAAGCTGAACCTGTACAATTAATTCTGAATACTGTTTCTTTTACTCATGTTCAGTCCACTGGCAAGTTCTCTGACTCTGGGCCTAACCCATATTCCCAAAGCCCTCTGCCTGGTTCTCTCCTACACCTCAGTTCAAACCATGCCCATCTCCTGCCCAGACAGCTCCAGTTCTTCCAGGCTGATGCCGAATCAGTAAGGGCCACACCACATACCACACACGATTACGTGTGATCAGAGCCCTTTAACCTCACTGCCACCAGCCACCCATCACCTGCCACATTCAAGTCACCCTGGCCTTTTCTCTGTCTTGGGAGCATGGCAAACTCCTTCTTGTCTTTGGGTCTTTCCATTAATCTGCTGGGAATGTTCTTCCTGCCCTTTGCTTGTTCCATTCTTTCTTGTCATTTAAAATGTCAATTTAAATGTCATCTTGGAGAGGCCTTTTCTGAGGTACCAAGCTGAAGAAGCCACTGACACCTAGCACTGTACTGGTGCTCGGTGGGGTACACATCCATGAGCACTGAGTTCTTGCATGTCTCCCTTCCTCCTTCCCAGCTCCCTCATCTCTTTTAGGAAGACAAGGCCTCTGTGGTCTTATTATGAGTCCTAGAGTCTCAAATAGTCCTTGGTGGATAGTAGTTGTTCAATAAACATTAGATTGCTAAAGTGCTTCATCCAATAAGGCAGACAGTTATTTTTTCACAAGATTATACTTGCATATTTAACAGACATGGACACACACACACACACACACACACACACACACACATGCACCCTCTCACTCAATAATTTTACATGTTGTAGTCAAATAAGAGAAAACTTCACTGTAGGTCTGGGTGCAGTCCTGGACCCTGGATTACATGTCAAAGGCAGGAAGTAAATATAAGTTTTACAATTACAGTAGGCTGTGTGGTAATTACAAAGGAGAATCCAGACATGGTCTTGTGGTCACAAAATACATTTGGTTCTGGCCACACACAGCCCTAGCATTAGTCACTTGTCTGTCTTCAGGCATCCCAAATTTGGCTACTAGTTAGACAGTTTTATGATAGTAGGGAATAAATGTTGATTGCTATGTACTTTTTCAATTAGGCCTGAACATTTTCTAAAAGCACTCTTCTCTCAAAAATAGTAGTGTATGGAAGAAATGCTATATAAATATTTGCTGCTTGCTGGGATTTTCACTTGCACTATTCTGGGACAGCATATTTAGACAGGATGAGCTGGTGCACAGAAGATGGAGGCAAAGTTCACTGGTTCCAAGTTTGAGACTCCTCAGTTACACCGAGTCTGTCTTTGTACCAGTTACGACTTGGCTAGGGGGGTCCTACCTGGACACTCAGCCTCAGGTGCTAATGAGAAAGGGCTGTGACAGCAGGATCAGCCCCTCTGGTTGGAAGCAAGAGCTGTTCCTGTGTGTGCGTGTACGCGTGTGTGCTGAGGGCCCTCCTATGACTTTGGGCATCAAGTTCTGTACCTCAGTTTCTTCTTGGGACTGGTGGTCTTTTCTGAATACCAGCTTCTTAGCTAAGCTGCCATTTCCCTTCTGGAAGGAACTCAACCCTGGCTCCCAGCACTTCCTGTGCCAACACATTGCCTGCTGTGTGAACAGTTTTTCACAATTACGATGTGCATCGTGTTCAGACAGGGCCTATGGAACAGAGGATCTGCTACATGTTATAACTCTCACAGGATGGCAAAAATCACCAAATGTAAATTTCAACCAAAATATTCAGCGAACAGAGGGTAGCACAATGTAATCAGAATAACAGCTACAAGATAAGGTAGATCTGACAACAGCTACTTATCAGGTATCTGTATTTATGTATATAACTAATGTTAAAGGATTATAACTCTGAGATTTTGAACCATTGCTGCTATTATGATTATGATGATGATTACTGTTAAGACAAGGTCTTGCTAAACAGTCACACTTGGCTGACCATCATTGCTATTTTTACNACCACTGTGCCAGGTGTTGTCCTTATATTGAAAAAAAAATCCTGTCCTCGGGGAGCCTAGTCACATAGGGGACTCACACAAAGCCAAGTGCCTTCATGAGAGTTACACTCAGACCTCTGGAAACCAGGTCCCAAGAGAAAGTAGGACCAGTCTCTCAGGAAAGCTGTTTTCCTATAAGTGNCAATCAATGATAAAGACCTTTCAACCAGAATACACACACATATGCTTTTTTTGAGGCAGGATTTCCATATATTCAATTCTTGAATTTATAATTCCCCTGACTCCACCTCCCAAATGCTAGGATTATAGATGTCCACCACCATGCCTGTTACACCTGGCTTTAACACAACTCTGCTGCCTCCTTAAATGAGAGCATTTCCTCCACCACCACCTCAGCTCAATGCTCTCAAGGATGTTTTCCTATTCTTTGCATAGCCATAATCTACAGTCATCTCTGGTCCATGTACTTGGAGAGACCATCTCCACTCCATCCACTCCATCCTACCCCACCCCACCCAGCCCTCAGCAGCCAATGTCCTTTCTCTGCCTGCTATACCACTCTCTTTTAGCTTTACTTCCTTCCGTTATATGGTTTCATAGAAATGCGACTTCTCACCAGGGACCATGAAGGTTCTTTGTGGATAAGCATGTGTGACACAATCACAAAATGGAACTGAATATAAATACTCTTGTTACTCCTGTGCAAGGAAGGACAGATGACATAGGTAACTCATACAAAATACTGAAGCATCCCTAGAGATGAGGTGAGGAGAGGTATACAGGTGAACCTCCTGATGAAGATGGTGATTAAGCCATGCTCCCCAGGAAGGTGTGATAAGAGGGAAGGATGCCAGGCAACAAGAATTACAGTATTTAAGAACGTGGGATCTGTAAACAGCACGCTTGGACCTGCCTTGTTCACCTAGCTAGGTGTTTCTAGGCAGGTTATCTCAGCTTTCTTTGCCTCAATCTTTTCAGCAGTAAGACAGACTAATAGTGGTGTTTACTTCATGGAGGGCTAAATGAGTGAAAACGGGGAAAGGTGTTGGTGTTGCTGGTGTGCAGTTTTTGAGACAGGATGGTCTCAGGTAGCCTGGGCAGGGGCTAGCTTTGAACTCTTACATTTGTTTTTTTGGGGGGGAATACACCTGCACATATTTACAAGTGCACACACACATGTACAGTGCTTGTGGAGGTTAAAACACAACTTGTAGGAATTGGTTTTTCTTCCATCATGTGGGTTCTGGGCACTGAACTCAGGTCATAGGTGTAGTGGCAACAGCCTATACCTGCCGAGCCATCTCACTGCCCCTATCTTGAACTCTTGATCCTNCTGCCTTCATCTCCCAAACCCTGGGATTACAGGTGTAGGACATCGTGCCTGACTAGGAAAGTTCCTCAGAATGGTGCCCAACAAAAAGCAAGTGAGTGGTTAATAGTGTTATAATGCTTATTTAAAATTATTGCTTAAATTCTCATGAAGTGAGCATCCAGTGTGCACCTGTAACATCTACATGCTCAGTTAAATCATCCCAAGGAGCCTGCAAGATGGGCTGGCCTGGGGTTCTACATGGGACAAATTCTTCCATGCCCCTGGCAGCAGGGAGGCCTAAATTAGTGACAGGCACACAGCCCTGTCAACATCTTCAATCTGTTGTCTGCTTTCCCTTCCCTGGCTCTTTTACATACGGTTGATTATCTTGCAGGGGAAGAGAAAAGAGTTTCAGATCATTCCTAGGAATTAGCCAACATTTTAATAATACACATTTCCATTTACTAATTTATCTACTATTGGTTTAGACGTGTCTTTTGTCTTCAGCTGATATCACATATTAGGTGCTTTCACCTATTAAATCCTGTCAAAACACAGCTTTTGAAAACCATCAAAACCCAGTGCATTTAGCTGGTGAGGAAAAAGCCATCTAGCTGAGACTGGGCTATGCTATCATCTAGCAATAAGTATTGGAAAATATCACCAAACACAGTGCTTCCACTTTGTCCTTTTAAAAAGAGAGGTGTGGCCGTGCGTGGTGGCGCACGCCTTTAATCCCAGCACTCGGGAGGCAGAGGCAGGCGGATCTCTGTGAGTTCGAGGCCAGCCTGGTCTACCGAGTGAGTTCCAGGAAAGCCTCCAAAGCTACACAGAGAAACCCTATCTTGGAAACAACAACAACAACAACAACAACAACAACAACAAAAGAAGTGTAGTGATCATCCCAAGGTTATCAAGCAAAAGTAGGAAATCCAATGCACACATTCAAATTCCTTGTTTAGAGCAATTAACAAACAAACACAGACCCCCACCTAACAAGAAAACTTTGATCAGCTGTCACCAAGAAGGTATAAATCTCGATTACGTAGATTTACAGAAAAGTCTACTGAAAGGAAAGATGGGAAGAAATCCCTTTTAGGTTTATATTCTTATCTTTATTGTTGTGGGGACAGGGTCTTGCTGTGTAGCTCAGGCTGGCCTCTTACTTAATATATAGCCAAGGCTGGCCTTAAGATGTGATCCTAAACCTCCTGAGTGCTGGGACTACAGGCATGTACCACCATATCCAGCTTCATCTTTCTATCTTTTCTTAAGTTAGAGGGTGGTGGGTACCAAGTGCCAGGCACTGAGGACCATCTACACCTCCTCCTGACCCCATCCACTCTTTCTTTAAGCCATCTGTACTGAGGACCATCTACACCTCCTCCTGACCCCATCCACTCTTTCTTTAAGCCATCTGTTCTAGCTCGTCCTCTTCATCCTCAGTGCTGCTCTACCAAGCCAAGCCCCTAGAGTTTCCTATTTCCCTTCCTACACAAAGTTCTTTATGCACCTACTCTTCCAATTTATTCTTTCTACCCCAGCTAAATAGCTCTAAAACTATAGTCTCTGACAGGATAAGGCACTTCATTGGCACCTAGAGAATCCTGGTCTCTCATGGCTTACTACCTCAAACCCAAGCCCAGTATCCATACCAAACTACTTATATTTTGTCCAAATCTGCCATGTTCTTTTGTTATCTCTGCCATCTTTCTGCACCAATCCCTGGCCATTCTTCAAGAATCAATTCTTCAAGACTTCCCTCTGTGTGGGCCTATAGCAGAGGTACATCCTACTTCAGCCTCCACTTCTTTACACCAGGCTATATGTTCCTTTATGGAGGGGATTCTGCCTGCTTCATCTTCATGCTGTCACCATGACAGGAAATGCAGGAGCTTCAGGGAGGTTCAGTGAAGACTTGGCTGCTGAAGCCAGAGCTGCTTTTAGTATGGCTATATGTAAACTGATTTTCCTCAGCCCTTGCAAGGATCAAACCCAGGGCCTCAAGCCTGCAAGGCAAGTACCCACCTTTGAGGCACATACCCACAGACCTAAGACTAGTTTTGTTATTTGTTTTGAGTCAGGGACTCATACGGTAGCCTTGGCTTGCCTGGGACTTGCTACATCATCCAAGCTGACCTTGAATGTGTGGCCCTGACTGCTAGGATTACAGGTGTTAGCTACCAAGAATGGCTAAAAAGACTGTTTTAAAGGCAATTACTTTAGACAACAACAACTTGGTCTTGATGTGATTTCTCAGTTTTCCAGAGAGCCATATGACACCATCGAGGCCATATCACACTGTACATTCTTCATGCCATGTTACTCTGCCAGAATCAAGTGCNGAAAAGTCAGATGTCATTTCAAGAAGTAAATATCAGAGTATGGCCTTATATAAATTCTGATTCTCTTCCTTTGCCCCAAAGCATTTATATCCAGGGGAACATACAGTAATCAGTTATAAAAATGTATCTACTGCTTTAACTTTGTTGAATCTACCAAGGTAGGGAAAGCTGCAATTGTAGCTACTTAATCATAGTAGCTTTTATAAAAGCACCTGGAAATAGATATTTGATAGACTGAGAATTTAAAAAATATGTTTATTTTAAATTACATGTATATGTATGTACATGTGGGTTTGTGCATGTGAGTGCAGGTGCCTGCTTAGTCCAGAAGGGGGCATCAGTCCNCCTGGAACTGGAATTGCAGATGGTTGTGAGTTGACCAACACAGGCCCTGGGAAATAAACTTGGGTCCCCTGCAAGAGAAGTTCATACTCTCAATTACTAACCTGTTTCTTCAGCCTCCAGACCGAGGATTTTTATCTTTTGTAGTGCCAGACAAGTGCTATAGTCCTGAACCCCANTCCAGGCCCNGACTGAAGTTAAGTAAACCACAGCATTGTTACTTGTAATTTTTTCCCCCTTTTTGAGGCAGGTCTCCTGTGCTCTAGCCTGATGATCAGAGCTAATTCCCAAAAGCCCACATGGTGGAAGAGGAGAACTAAGCCCCACAAGATGTCCTCTGACATCAACATGTGTGCTGTGGGATACACATGACCATCTCATCCCCAAAGTACACCCACAAAAATATTAAAATACTAAAAAAAATTAACTGGCATATAGAAAAAGAAAATACGATAAAATGTGTGGTCCATTATATGCAGGTGGCATGATTACTGTAAATGTGAATATCAGTAGAGNAATCAGCACCAATTTCTGAGATTTTTCCATGTCCTTCATGAGATCAGGCAATATTTATGGGGCTGGTAGGATCAATGGCAGTATTGGTGGACATATTTATTCCATTTGTGAAACTGAAACAAATGGTGAAACAAAGCCCAAAGATCAAGCTATTGAAAAAAGGAACTAAGAGTTATAAACTCTGAACTTTATAAATGCAATGTTTTAATTTTCATGAGGACTGGGATTATGACACTGATATTTTCTAGATGTTCTATCCTACAAGATACAAGCTAGCATACTGAAATTTTATTCATATCACTAAATTAATTAACTAAATGAATCAATTTACCCATGTATCTTAGTTATTGTTCTATTGTTGTGAAGANGACACCATGAGAAAGCATTTAATTGGGGACTTCCTTACAGGTTCAGAGGTTTAGTCCATCTTCAAGGTGCGGAGCACGGCAGAAAGCATGGTGCTGGAGTAGTAGTTGAGAACTACATCCTGATTTATAGGCAGAGAGAGCATACTGGCTCTGGCATGGGCTTTTGAACCCCAAAGCCCACCCCAAGTGAAACACTTCCTCCAACAAGGTCATACCTCCTAATTCTTCTAATCCTATCAAACAGAGTTCCTGGTGACTAAGCAATCAACTACATGAGTCTATAGGGGCCATTCTCATTCAAATCACCACATGTTATGTCTTAACTTTGGCATCTCTGGACAAAACTCTAGTNAAATAGCTGTACAGACTGTGAGAATTGAAGAAGAGAATAAAGCTAGCCCTATTATGGTTTGTTTTATAAGGCTTCTCAAAGTAAAAGTAATCTGTAATCCNTAAAGATACCTGTTTTAGGAAAATGTGCAGGAAGGGAGAAAGTACCTGTGTTATGAAGTGCACTGGTGGCAGAGCCCGTCACACCTGTCAGTGTCCAGTGCAGTCCTCAGGCTAACACGACAGGGATATAGTTCCTGGCAGATCCCGGATTTAATCAAGACTCATCAGAAGTACTCAGTGTGACACTTGGAAAATCCCACAGATCTTTAGTAGTAACTATATAAGCTTGTATTTCCTTTTAAAATGTTATTATTATTGTATCATTTTGTCCTAATGTATGTTCATGTGTGCCTTATGCCCATAAAGGTAAGAGAGGGCTCTGAGCCCCTGCAACTGGAGCTGTGGATAGTTGTTGACTACCATGTGGGTGCTGGGATCTGAACCTAGGTCCTCTCTAAGAGTGACAAGCGCTCCCAGTCATGAGCCATCTCACCAGCCCCTTTTATTTCATGTTTCCTTTTTATACCTTTTTGCTAAATCGTGTTAAGCTTGATCTTTTGAGTCAGGTGTGGTGGATCACCCCTATAATCTCAGCTCTCTGAAGACTGAAGCAGGAGGATTGCTGTGAGTTTGAGGCCAGCTTAGGCTGCAGTATGAGACTCTATCTCAGAAACCATGCTTGTAATCCTATGACTCAAGAGGCCGAGGCAGGAAGATTAAGAGTTAGAGGCAAGGGGCTGGGGAGACAGCTCAGCAGTTAAGAATCCTTGCTGCTTTTGCAAACAAGCCAAGCCAAGTTGACCCTAGAACCCACATGGTGGTTCACAACCATCCTTAACTCCAGTCCCAGGAGGACCCAGTGCCCTGCCCTTTTATGACCTTCAAGGGGACCAGGTATACATAGGGTACACACATATACAGAGAGTCAAAACACATA
>LZPO01097141.1:29169-40485 GCA_001675575.1 Neotoma lepida | reverse complement strand
GGTTCAGTGGCTGGACGGTTCCTTCTCTTGTGTTCGCAGGTTGCTCTCTGCTCTCTGGCCAACTCTTCAGCTGATCTTGTTTCTCCCGATTGTAGATCTGAGACCTCTCCCAAATGGATTTCAGCTGACGAGATTGATCAGTAGGGCAATTTCACCAACCCCTCCAAGTTGTTGGGCTCCACACCTTAGGCAGCTGGATTCCGGGTGCAGTCGCAGGCCGAGTCTAGATATTTCTAATATCTGTGACTATGAAGGCTTAGTAAATCTGCCAATTTTTTGAGCATATATGAATTGGACACAGAATTTTCAAGTCACTTTACTTAGGACAATGTGGACACATGGGAAGGGAAACTAAAATGTAGACTCTAGTTCCAATTCTTGATGATGATGTCCTCCTGTGTGTGACCTGGAAGTGAGTTTTCATGTCTGTGGTTCCATACCAACTGAGGATGGCAGCAGCTACTTACACGGCAGGGACGTTGTGAAAATTAAGTAGATTAAGTCCACAAAGTAGCTTTGATTTCCTCATAGAAAAGTACCCAATAAAATCTGCAACCATGATTTGTCCTTGCAAAAGCTGCAGCTGACTGCAGTTTATAAGCAGCATCCTAGAGTCCAGACTTCCTCTGTGGCTCTCTAACCTTGGCTCATCCATGCTACGCACTGTGATCACATGGCTACTGATTGGAACTGGAAATAAAATAAGCTTGTTTTGAGATCTTTGCAAAAGGATTTAGGTTGTAAAACAGCGAAATAACTCCAGTAACACACTGATATTGAAGACGCTGTCCTAAATTGTGTTGAGCGGTTCCAATTAACAGAGAAATACAAATCAAGATTATTAGTTGCTGTTAAAAGTCTAGAATGTAGTTTTTAAACCTCAGTGGGGAAGAATGCCTAGTCTTTCCCATACTGCCTTCCTGCCCTGTGTGGCTGTCCTATGGCACAGTATTTGACATGTACAGTGTTCTACAATCTCTTTATTATCTACTCTTTCCAGTACCCTATGAATGANGGCCTGGGGACTGATAAGCACCCTGCAGGAGGAAACAGCCACAGGAGTCTATTGAGCTGCTGAATGCTACGACGTCATTTTTTTTCCTGAATGCATGGCTCTACTTCCACAGTGCACAGCACAAAACACACAAGCCTAATNTGTAAAGGGAACAAGATAGGGCTTTTAGTGGACTTGGTATTACATTAAAACTGAAAAGGCTGTGGCCATCTAGTCCAAGACCTGATCTACAGCTGAGTCCATGGAGAGGCAAGATCTCTAGGGTACTTGTCCCTACCTAAGGGANCCTGCTGCACACTATTTCCCTCTTCTTGCTGAATGCTCTTTTCTTTAGCACCTGACATACACTCAAGTCTTAAGGAATGGCTCTCATTGAATGGCTANGCTATGTGGAGCTTTCCAGTGGTGAGCTTATCATGGTCTACAGTCTTGGATCTATGGTGATGAGCTCTGGGTCTCTGAGGCTAGCTTCCTCCCTGAAGAGGGCAGTGGAATGGCTCTTCACACTTCTTCATGGTACNCCCCAAAGTGAGTTCTGTTTTCACCTAGCCAGAGGTGGCTTACCTTCTCTTCCCTTCCCACTCACTCCTAGGTCATCACATCCTCTCCTTTGGCTCAGCCGCCTTTGACTCCAACTCCCACTTCAGTGGTCTGAGTAGTAGGGGCCCTAGTAAATGCTGGTTCACCTGGTTTTGGTTTAAATTTCCCACCCTANTGAGGGAAGCCTGAGAGTTATGGGGTTCTAGGTAAACAGTTACTCTTCAGTCAGAGTAACAGTTACTAATACTACTCTTCCTGGTACCTTATGAATGGGGATCTGGTGACCAAAAACCAACCTGCAGGTGAGGAAATAGCCACAGAAGCTGTCTCTTATACACATCTAGATGTGTATAAGAGACAGGACAATGACACCACCACCGATGCCACCACCGAAACCACCACCACTGAAACTACCACCACCACCACCATCTCCTTTTGTTTGTTGCTCCTGGCGGGCATGGAACTCAAAAGCAGACGAGGTTGGTCTCTTCCCTCTGCCTCCCTAGTGCTGAGATTACAGATGTGTACCNTTATGGCCAGCATCCATCCACTTTACTGAGTGCTGACTGTGTGCCCAACCCTGAGTTGAATTAATGCTGTGCACATACTTCAGTTGATGAGATGTTACCCAATTCTCTGAGGCAGGCTACCATATTATTCCTATTACAGACAAGGGAACTGGGGCACAGAGAGGTGAGTTTGCCCGATGCTACACAGCTAGTAAGTTTCACCCACATTTGTGACCACTCTCTGTCCTGTAGCAGAGAGCTGGCAGATCCTCAAAATTGGCTAAGCCTACCAGAATACACTGGAAAGGTGTGTTGCTAGGAATAGGTCAGGCTGTCTGTAACTAAGGTAGATATGGATTCCTACAGGATAGCAACATCATCTAACTGAATATGACAAACCATGGCATTCATTCAAAAGGAAATCTGGAGAACTAAAATGCAAATAGGACATCAAAACCATGGGACATCAAAAACAGTGGCAGCCTTGTGCTTTTGCCGCTGCTTCCGTGGAAGACCCAGCTGAAGCAGCTGGCCTTGCTCTCAGTTGTGCTCCTGCTGTACCAAACTGAACAGTTCCAGGTGAACCTGCAAGGCTGCACCAGGGCCTGTAACACTTCCCAGGCCATGTTTCTCACAACTTGTAGGGAAAGGACATTCGCCGAAGTGGACGAAGGCCAGTGGGCTTTGCCCAGCTCAGATCAGGATTTCACAACACTGCCAGGCCTCACCTTGGTAGTGCTGTGATAGTGATTCAACAGTAGCTACCTTTATAATAGAACTAATCAAATGGCTGCCTTGGAGAGAGCTCGATCCTAGGTGATTCCNGACACAGCTATTCCCAGTTCCAAGGCCTGCAGAAGATGGGCAGAAGGGTCAGAGACGATGTGGGAACTGGAGGCTCATGGAAGCAGTAACTAGACATTTCCTCCTGTGTGTTGGGANTAGATGACCTCGGATATTATTTCCAGCTGTAACATTTTAAGACTATCACTCCCTTGGCACTGAAATGAAAGAGCTAGAGAATGGAAACCCAGCTGACCTAAATTAGAGCAGAGGCTGATAGGGCTTCTGAAGAATACTGACGAACACCAAGTCACTGATTCATGCTGGAGACTCAGCCCCCAGCCTGGAGATGCTATGAGCCGTCCTGTGACCATCTTTGGAAAACCCTGGGACGGGCTCTTACAAGAGGGCTGCTACTTGCCACCTACCACTGGCCTGGTAGCAAGTTCCCAAAGCAGCAGGGCTGAGCATCCAAGCATAAGATACTTGCTATGCTGCCACAAACCCCAACCCAGGCTCTCGGGGTGCCCCAGTCTTTACAGATGTAGAGCACCTCACATTCTTCCGACACGTTTACTTTATTCTCCTCCTGCCAGAAGCTGATGAGACATGGAAACCAATCCTGAAACAAAGACTGTTTCACTGAGCCCCACCCATCTTTCACTGACAAGATCTTGTAAAGAACTGGTTAATCTCTTCCAAAGACAGAGGCAATATGAAGTTTTATAAATCAGGGTTAGAGTACTGCTAATGATGGATACAGTTCTGACTTCTCTGTGTGACAAGTCTGTAGGAAGAGGGAATTGTGCAGAACTGGATAATACCNCCCCACCCCCACTCTGTTCTCACTGAATAGCCTTGGCTGTCCTGGAACTCACTATGTAGACCAGGCTGGCTTCNAACTCACAGAGATCCTCTGCTTCTGCCTCCCAAGTGCTGGGATTAAAGGCATGTGCTACCATGCCTGGCAGGATAATGTCTCCTCTTAAATCATCTATTACAATGTGGAAAGTGGCCAGTGAGATTTCCTCAAAGGTTCCCTCCACTCCCTTAAATTTCACTAAAGCAGACATCATTGCTGTTTGATGGCACGGGGACTGAAGCAGGCCCTTGCACATGCTCAGCCAGCGCTCTGCCACTGACTTAGTCTCCC
The DNA here is from genome assembly GCA_001675575.1 of Neotoma lepida. Lineage (NCBI taxonomy): Eukaryota > Metazoa > Chordata > Mammalia > Rodentia > Cricetidae > Neotoma > Neotoma lepida. The sequence continues at coordinate 36,485 of LZPO01097141.1, read as the reverse complement.
NGCCCAGCAGTTTCTAGAAATGGAGAAAAACCTCACTCAAGTTATGATAGTTCTTGAGCACAGCAATGTGTTTTTGGTGGAGACAGTGTCCTGCTATATAGCCCAGGCTGGCCTCAAAGTTGAGATCCTCCTGCTTTGGCCTCCCTAGTGCTGGGATTACAGGTGTGCTCTACCACATCTGGCAGAAGAGACNATTTTAATCTATACTAATATCAAAAGATTCAAAGGAAGTGCCCAGGTCACCTCTTCATTCATCCATTCAGACTCATTCGAAGATGTCAAGAGTCTTGATAAATCCATTCAACAACCCTGGTGTAAGTAGTTCCCTACTATGCCCCGCCTCAATAGCACCAGATACAGTTTTGTCTTTAAATCCTGCAACAAATGTGTACATAAATTTTAGAGGGGGGCCCACCAGGCCAAATGTTCAAGCCCTATGATACTCCTAAACCAATTTTATTTCCCACAGCTTTTGGTCCCTTCTACTCTGTGCCAGTATCTTCATGGAGAAACACTTAACTGTGGTCTTGAACAAGACACAATTATCATATAATGTAAAAAGTAATTGTGTTTTTTTTTTCTAGTTGAAATCAAAAGGCTTGAAAAATATTAATTTTTTNAAATGTGGTTAAGAAACGAGGCATACTATATTTTAGTTACTTGGGACAAACTCATAACAATTTTTTTTAAGCCCAGAATGCTCACTAAAGCTCTAAGAGGATAGCTATNACATTTAAAAGCACACAAATAGAAAGANCTATTGGTCTGGGATGGAGCTCAGGGGAGCTCTAGCAATGTGCTTGAGGCCCTGAGTTCAGTTTCCAATAATGACAAAGAAAAAGATCAACAAGTTCAATTATATTTCTTTNAAAAAAATCATTACCATGTGTGCCTGTGTATGCCATGTGTTGTGTTTGTGGATGGAGCTGGAGTTAAAGGCAGCTGTGAGCCACACTATGGGTGCTGGGAACTGATCTTGGGTCCTCTGGAAGAGCAGCAAGTGCTCTTAACAGCTGAGCCATCTCTCCAGCCCTGGCTTATATGTCAATTACATATATTTTTCAATTGACAGTTAAATTTGATGATTATATTTGAACTGAAAACTACCATTTTGTTTTTCTCTTCTTTTTATCTCTGTCTGTATCTTTGTTATCAGTTTAATTTTTACATGTACAAAGAACATATATATGCATATATAGATATGCTGCATGTATATAAGTGTGTGGTATATATGTGTGTGTGTATGTACGTATGCATATATATACATATATATATATATATGCATGCGTGTGGGGGGTTTACAAATACCTAGTGTTAAGGGTGTAGGTTAGTATCAGAGCTTCTGTCTGGCAAGTGAGCCCTTGTACTTGATCCTTCACACAGAAGAAAAAAAAAATCAACAAAGTGAATGGAGTAATCCTAACCTCCGGAAAAACCTACCCTTAGGTAGTTGTATATACATCCCTTGCACACACAGTTATGTATATGCATATTCACAGATACTCACTTTATTCAAATGTTAACATAATGCTTTGTTTTGAGATAGTCTATGTAGCACAGGATGGCTTTGAACTTGTGATCCTCTTGCTTTACCCTCTCAAACNGTGGGTCATCATGCTTGGCTCCACATCTGTTGTTTTGCACCTTGCATTTCACAACTAATAATTTATTTGTGGGATCATTTCATATTGGACACACAGATTAACTTCCTTTTAAAACTCAGTTGCATAATATTCTGTTTTGTAGCCATCTGGAATTCATTGAGCTAATCCTTAACAATGAGCATCTAAGCAGTCGCCATCCTCCCTTGAATGAGGCATAGCAGATACACTGATAGGACTGAGCTCAGTAAGGCTGACAGGTGTATGCATCCATGCAACCATCACTACAATCAAAACAGGGAACAAGTCCATCACCCTAGAGTTTCCTTGTGCCCTTTGTAATTACCCACTTCTGCATCTCCCTGCTCCTCCCCAGGCAGCAACTGCCTTCTGTCACTCTAGGCCAATTTGCTTGGCAAAGAATTTTACCAAAGTGGAACCATATAGCATGCATTCTCCTTTGGTCTGGTCTGGCTCCTTGCTGCACATATCAAGTCTGGTCATTTTTGTTTTCTGGGCAGTATTGCATTTCTATCTAGGGGCATCCCACAGAATATGTATACAGCCATCAGTTATAGGATGTCTGGACTGTTTCCAACTCTGAACAATTACAGTCGAAGCTGATGTGGACATTAGTGCAGAAGTCTTCATTTGGTTACTTGCTTCTAATGCTCTTAACCAAATACTTAGGAGAGGGCTGCCTTGCTCATATGGTCTACAGTATGCCTAATTTTGAAAGAGACTGTTGAATTGCTTCCTAAAGCATTTGAATCACCCAACATTTTCATCTGCAGGTCCAGTGTCTGTGAGCTATGAACCCAGGTTAGTTGTCTCTGTGAGTTTCCTTGTGATAACCTTGGCCCCCTGACTCGTACAATCCTTCCTCCCTCTCTTCAACAGGATTCCCAGAGTTGGGCCCAGTGCTTGGCTGTGGATTTCTATAACTGCTTCCATCAGTTATTCACAGACCTTTTTAATGCTACTTCTCTTACTACAGTGTCGTAGTTATTACTGCTTTCTAAGTCTCAAAGTTGGGTAACACTCTCTGTGTTCTCTGACAGTTATGTTTGCCCCTTCAGTTCAGGTCTTCTGTGTTTCCATATCAATTTCAGAATATGCTTTTTTTTTCTTTTTTGGTTTTTCGAGACAAGGTTTCTCTGTATAACATCCCTGGCTGTCCTGGAACTTGATCTGTAGACCAGGCTGGCCTTGAACTCACAGAGATCCACCTGCCTCTGCCTCCCAAGTGCTGGGATTAAAGGCATACGCCACCACACCTGGCTAAGAATAAACTTTTAGATATCTGCCAAAAGAAAAAAACCCACTAGCCTTCTGATGAGGATTCCTTTAATCCATAGATCAAGCGGGTACAGATTGACATGTTAAAGCAGTGAACAAATCCAAAGTCTTTCAACTTGTTAAAATGGCTTTTCCCATTTGTTGATGATTTTGATTTTTCAGTGGTACTTGTCATGTTCAATAAACAGTTCTTACACACCTNTAGGCATATACATCCAGTGTTTTGTAACTTTGATATTATAAATGGCATTAAAAGTTGAATTTCTGATTTTATGGCAAGAATGCACAGAAATAATATTGACAATTGTTTTTGACCCTGTATTCTTCTAATTTGGAAATCGTCTTAATTTGGACAGTTTTAGTGTCAGTTCCATTGGATTTTTGGTGTGTGATCATGTCACCCGAAGGTTTCATTACTTTTTTCCAAATGCCACTTTTAGTGACTTTTCTTTCCTTACTGTGACTGTTGGAATCCTCAGAATAACGCTGAGAAGTGGCCATGACAGGCATGTTTGCTGGGTTCCTTAGGGGCAAGCTTTCAGCTTCTGTTGTTGTTGTTTGTTTGTTTTGGTTTTTCGAGACAGGGTTTCTCTGTGTAGCTTTTGGAGCCTATCCTGGAACTTGAACTNCAGACCAGGCTGGCCTCGAACTCACAGTGATCCGCCTGCCTCTGCCTCCCGAGTGCTAGCATTAAAGGCCTCGAACTCACAGTGATCTGCCTGCCTCTGCCTCCCGAGTGCTAGCATTAAAGGCGTATGCCACTACTGTCCGGATTTATTTATTTATTTATTTATTTATTTATTTATTTATTTATTTATTTATTTATTTTTGTTTATTGTTTTTAAGACGGTCTCTCTACATAGCCTTGGCAGTCCTGGAAGTCACTAGATAGACCAGGCCAGCCTCACACTCACAGAGATCCACTTGCCTGCTTCTGCCTCCCAAGTGCTAGGATTAAAGGTATGAGCCACCAAGACTGGCAAGCTTTCAGCTTTAAAGCATGAAGTAAGGTGTGAGCAGTGGGTTTTCCACTGAGCTCCATGATCGGGTTTAAGAAGTTTCCTTCAGGCCAGTGAGATGGCTCAGTGGGCAAAACTATCTGCTGCCAAGACCCAAGTGCTATCCCCAGGACCCATATCTTAGAGAGAACCAATCTTCCTGAGTTGTCTTCTGACCCCTACACAAGTGACAGGGTATACTCATGCCCACTCACATATACAAACAAAATAAATGAATCTAAAAACAAAACTAAACCAAACCAACAAAAGAATCAATTCTGGATTTTTGTCAAATGCTTTGTCTGTTTTTCTTTCTTTGATCTGTTAGTATGGTGACTTATACTAACTGATATTTAAAATCTTATACCAACCTTTCATTCATGGAACAAGACCCAGTTGGGTTTGAAATACGATGTTTCAAGTATATATTTGAGCTTCACTTGTTAATATTTTGTTTAGAATTTAAAAATATTTTTCATTATGTGTATGTGTGTGTGTGTGTTTGTGTGTGGACTTAGACATATGAGTATAGGTGCCCAAGAAGGCCAGAGAGAATGTCAGATCCCCTGGAGCTAGAGTTACAGGAGGTTGTGAGCCACCTTATGTGGGTGCTGGGACCTGAACTCAGGTCCTCTGTAGGAGCAGTACACACCACTGGATACTGAGGTATCTCCCTAGACCCTTTTTATAATCTTTGTATCTATGTTTTAAAGGAACACTGGTTTGTACTTTTCTGGTTATACATTGGTCTGGGTTTGGTTTTGGGGTGATGTTATCCTCATAGGACTTGCTAGATTTCCCCCCTCTCCATTATCTAACAGTTTGGGTAGAAACAGCATNATTTCTTAAGAAGCCAGGGAATGTACCATGAATCTGCCTGAGCTTGGAGTTTTGCTTGTGTTTTACTACAAGTTCTATTTCTGGTTAGCTCTTTCTTCTTAAATGAGTTTTGAGGGTTTTATTTTTGAGACAGGATCTCTCCATAGCTCTAGCTTTCCTGGAACTGATTCTGTAGACCAGGCTAGCTTCAAACTCACAGAGATCCACCTGCCTCTGCCTCCCAAGTGCTGGGATTAAAAGCACGTGCCATCTCACCCAGCCAGTTTGACTTTTAAAGATATTTGTCCATTTCATCTATAATGTTAGCTTTACTGGAATAAATGTATTCATAATATCCTTTAAATATTTACTAGCATTTACATTAAAATCATTATTATATTATTGATATTATAATGCAGTAGTACTTACACTGCTATACCTCTACCTGCTGTCTTTTTTTGAGACAGGTTCCCCCTATGTAGCCAAGGTTGACTTTGAACTCATGTAGCTCAGCTTCAACTTGCAATCTTTCTGCCCGAATCTCCTGAGTGCTGGGATTGCAGGCGTGGGCCACTACGCTTGTTATTTTTCCCATCCCTGAGGCTGTTAATTAGTGTATTCTACTATGTTTAATTTTTTTCTCCTCAGGATTCCTAAGGTTTACTAACTGGTGGATCCCAAACATACTGCTTATGGATTTACTAACTTTTTTCTATAAAATTTTATTTTTATTTCACTAACTTCAAGTGCTGTTTATTTTTTTGTTCATATGTTCACTCTGCGATTTGCTTAACTGCCACCCAATCTGCCCTCAGTTTCTAGTCCAGTGACTGAAGTGATAGACTTAAGAGTCTCCTTTTCTGACACAGGCAAGCAGTTAATGCTAAGACTGTCTACCTACGCATCCTGTTAGCTGTAGGCCATATAGTCTCTTATGTTGTGTTTTCATTTTCATTTACTTGAAAACTTAAATTTCCTTTAGACTATAAGCTATTTATATATGTGTATACTTCTTAGCCTCAGAGTATACAATCCCAATACTGTCAATGGATGACCCAAAGTGTAGNTAGCCTTACATAAACCTAATTTCCCTATACACACATACACTTATGTTTAACTTTATAAATTAGGGACAACTCATTAATAATAATAACTAACAAAGTAGACCAATTGTACAACANACTGTGATAGGTTAATGAAAACTCACAGTATTTTGCAATTTTGTTTGAGGGAAGGTCTCATGCTGTAGTCAGGCTAGTGATTCTCCCTTCTGAGCACCCCAAGTGCTGGGATTGCAGGTGTGCACCACCACGCTCAGCTTCATTTGTGGTGGTATTTTATCTATGTCCCCCAATAAAATTTATCTGAGGATCAGAGGAACAAGGTCAGTNGCTAGCCTTGCAAAATTAGCACACGCCCTTAATCCTATCACTTAGCAAGCAGGGTCTGTCTGGATCCCTATGAGTTTTAGGTCACACTAGGAACAGTCAAGTGTGGAGACACACGCCTTTAATCCTAGCATTAACCATAAAATTTTGGAGGTTTATACAGACAGGCAGGAAGTAACAGAGATGCGCGATAGGAGGAAGTGATATAGCTAAGCTGAAAGAGCCAATGGGAAAAACAAAACAAGAAGAGATACAGACGTGGAGGTATAAGGAAGTCAGATACTCTCCATCTTGGGAGCGGCAGTGGCTTTCGGACGAGCCCCTGACTTGCGCACACGTTAGATTCATTTCTACAATTTCTTATTTATTACTTGAAAACTGTGGAGAATAAAACCTCAGGTGAGGAGGGGAGCCGACTATTTGGTTCGCAAGTCTGGGAAAATTTCCAGCTATTTTCTGCCATCAGCTTCTAATGTAACTGCACCGTAGCTATCGACTGTAACTGTGCACCTGCTTATTTCTTCTATGCTCTTACACTCTCGGGCTTTTGTGTTTTATATATTTAATACAGACTCCTATAGTGCATAGGTAGTGAACAGTTGGGTTTCTTTTTGTCTAGGGTGACAGCTATCTTTTTANTAAACTTAGATCATCTATTTAATAACACGGCTGGGACAAACCCACCATTGTGCTTTCTTTCTTTTTTAAATCTGTTCCTACCCTTTCTTTGGAGACAATTTCTCACTTCAGGCCTTAGCTGGCCTGAAGCTTACTATGTAGATCAGGCTGGCCCCAAACCAGACAAACCAGAGAAGCCTCGGCTTCTCTGAGAGCTAGAATGCCTTTAGGCTGTCATCATGCCTGGCATTGTCTCCATTCTTCTTCATTTTTGGGGGGTGGGGGTGGGGTTGAGACAAGGTTTCTCTGTATAGCTTTGGAGCCTGTCCTGGAACTCAGCTGCCTTTGCCTCCCGAATGCTGGGATTAAAGGTGAGCACCACCACTGCCTGGCTCTTGTCCCCATTCATTAGTCCCCTTTCGTAAAGCAATATTCAGTTAAGTATTTCTTATTCCATTTAATTTTTTCTATAGGCAGCTCTGGAAGAGCACCCAGTACTCTTAACCTCTGAGCCATCCAGCCCCTACCTTCAAGTTCTATTATATTACTTCATGGATAGCCTACAATATTCTGACCTCCCAGGCCTGTACTAT
>LZPO01097141.1:6974-20409 GCA_001675575.1 Neotoma lepida | reverse complement strand
CCAACACTGGCTGTCCTGGAACTCCCTATATAGACCAGGCTAGCCTGAAACTCATAGAGATCTACCTGCCTCTGTCTCCCCTGTGTTAAAATTAAAGGTATGAGCTGGTAGCTAGGTGGTGATGGCACACGCCTTTAATCCTAGCACTGGGGAGGCATAGGCAGGAGGATCTCTGTGAGTTTGAGGCCAGTCTGATCTACAGAGCGAGTTCCAGGACATCCAGGGCTACACAGAGAAACTTTGTCTCTAAAAACCCAAAACCAAACCCAAATCCCCTCCCCCCCCAAAAAAAGGTNTGAGCTGGGCACACCTGGCCATGGGTTTTATTTATAATTATTGTGTAGGTGTGTACATGTTTGTGTACTGGTACACATTTATGTAAGGGTAAAGTGTACATGTGTGTAGAGGCCAGAGAATGAAGGGGGTCTGATTTTCCCAGCAGAAGGGAAGTCTGGCTATCAAGCTTGGAGGATTACGTCTCCACCTCTCCTAAGCCTGTGCCACCACATCTGACTTCTCTCAGATGGGAGCTGGGGATCAAACACTAGTCTCTACATTTGCAAGGGAAGTACTTTCCTGAGTTTCCCCTCCACCTCCAGCCTGGGCTGTAAGTAAAACAATTCAATGAGCTAAAGGCACTTNTCTCTGCTGTCTAATCCCACCCAGCACTGAGGACAGTAATTTTCTTAGCTTGGTAGAGGAAAGGAACTGTCTGCTTCTGCTGCTTCTGTTGCTGCTGGGAATTAGATCCAAGTCCTCTGCCGGGGACAAAGACAAATGTCTCAATGGTCTCCAGGACACACCTTTCCCCATGACAAAGACAGCAACAAGGCAGTAAGCAGGACAGCTGATTGGACCTCCGACTTATCTGTCAGAATCAGTCTAGTTTCCATTGCGGGGATTAATCTAACAAGGTGAGAGATGGCACTGGGTTTCCCCCGTCATCAGTATGAAACCATCAGTAAGCCATATTCTTTATTGTGTGTTATTATAAGTGATTGCACATAAGACATTGCATAAATATGCCTGGTTAATGGTTGCATCGCAACCCAGCTGTAGCAATGATGCAGGTATTCAGTGCCTTAATAAATGAACCAGAGATTTTAAAAAGTGGGCTGCAGGAGGTTGAAGTGAGCCACAGTGACTCATTCTCAGAGCTGGCCTGAGCCTTCATTGAAATGTGTTCTTGAGAAGAACCCTGGCAAGGAGAATGAGATGTTACTCTTACAGGGTTACACTACTGAGGAGCCACAAAGAANAGAAAACTACGATACCAGTTTTATTTTGAAAACTGTACTGAATACCCAAAATGCACAGGGACACTTGAACTGTACCTAATAGGCACTGCTCTCACTTACTGGGCACTCCACATACCTCAGGCACTGCTCCAAACATTAGCCACATATTATTTCTGTTATCCCCGTGACAATCTTATAATGTTCCAATTCTCATTTCAGGGATGAAAAGACCAAGGAGCAGGAAAGGNTACATAACTGGCCGCCTCTCACAGTTGGTGGGCTGGAAAAGGAACTCCCTGGTCTCAGACTACAGTCTGAGTGACGCATCGTCTCTACTTGACATTCTGGGGCTCTGTCCCAAGTGTTCTGCAGGGTCCTACCAAAACGGTTCACGTATTTCTCTGATGTTTCACACTACTAATTACACAACCAATTAGTTTCCCAACAGAAAAGATCCCTCTACTGTTTCTGTCTAATCAGATACCATTCTACTTTAGTCTACTTAAATTCATGGCAGAAATGAAAATGCAATCGGCCCCCAGCCTACATGTTTATGATCTTTTGGAGGTTCTCACAGGAGAGATTTCCTTCTTAAGAACCTTTGAGCCACAGACTGCNGCTTCTTGTTTTGACAGTCCAATCTTATTAGATCATGTTCTAGCACAATGTGGGCCTTGCTCAATACTCTGAAATTTCAGACCTACCAAAGCTATGAACAATTTTTTGATTGAGAAGTCCACGACCTCATGTGAAATTGGAGTCATGGGAATTGGGAGAAATGAACAAACCCCCTGCTATGGTAAAGTGAAATAGGACCACAATGGAATGTCTTGATCCAAAGCTCCGAGTGTGTGAGGAGCTTCTGAAGCTGGTGATGCTTCCTCATGGTCATGACTACATGACCGTGTCTCCAAGGACTCCATGTGCTGGCCTCCTGTCAACAGTGTTCAAATTGCTCTCAAGTGGTTGGCAGGTGGCCAGAGAAGGAAGAAGTCTAGGGAAAGGGCAGATTTTGCCGACTGAGGCTAGGTAGCCTGAATGGAACCAAGAGCAGAGGGACTGGCTATGCAATGGGTAAGAAAAAGGTGTAAGAGGTCGGGGCAAATGGCTTCCTGATACAGTGNTTTGCAAAGACTTGTTCACATTACCTTTGTACTGTGTGGCCTCATGACTCAGTTTTCAGGCCCGTGGAAGCGAAACAGGTATCTCATTTCCCCTCTGCCAACTCCACACTCCCTTCCTCACATCCAGCTATAACCTCAGATCTACCAGCAGCCAAGAGTAGATGACTAAGGACAGAGGGTCAAAAGTTAGGTTGCTGTTTAGCCTGTACAGCTGGTAGGAACCCCAGAGGAGCATAAAATGCTACCATGAAAAGGTCAAAGGGAAAACAACTGTGACACAGAAATACACCAGGTAGGGATCATTTTCAACTGTGTGGCTGTATAGAAGTACTGACCAAAGAATGTTTTACTTAGGATTTTTCATCCTCAATTGAACTGAAGGCCCGAGACTCAGTATTTGGTACCCTGTTAAAATTAGGTCAGGAGAGTGAGAGAAGNNGTTTTGCTTTTCACTTGGGATTATACTACAGAGAAAATGGCACAGGGCTCTGTAGGAACACTGATACACCTGCACACAGGAAGTGGGCCAGACTGAAGCTACCTCAAAGTGAAAGGGCCAATGAGGGGCCTCCACCTCACTTAGGCAGACAGCTTCTACATGGCCAGCCTGTGTTGTTAGAGATGGCACCAAAAAAAGTTGGAAATGCTGGTTCTGATGTGAAACCTTCCAACTAGTGTATTTGCAACCAACTGATCCATGTGTATATAACTCCCCTGGCCAACCCAAACACATCTGTGGCTGGACCCAGAGTACTGAGAGCTGGTGTCTGACCTCTGACTACGGTGATGGCTCTTAACCCTTACACCACTGAAAGCAAACAAGTGCTGGCTTGTCCTCCATAAAGTTACTTCCTGTTTAGTCAAAAGCCTCTTTGTAACTCTACTCTGTGGGACCTTTTGAGAGAGGTCCAAGAAGGTGATGGACCTCTTTCACTAACAATGTCCAGCCTGTAACTACTGAGAGAGGTAGGGATTCTGAGAGCTTTGGGGGAATTTAGGGAGGTGTCAGTCAGGAAGACGAAGTGTTTGGTGGCTTCATACTGAGGTGTGACTACCTGCTCTGAGCTCTCCAACTACTTATTTGAAACTGCAGGGTTTGTTCCTTGCTGCTACCACTGCCAAATGAGCTCAACAAACATGTCACGTGGAGCTGTCAACTGGCAGCTCAATAGATCTGCTGGAAATTTTCATTCAGCTTCAGACAGATGACCACATTCCCCTACGATTTGATACACCTTATGAAACAGAGACCAGGCCAAGGCTGGCTTCTTGCTTGCCCATCGTGCCTATGATAAACCAGGCATTTTGGTATAACCATGCTATCAAAGCCCTCTCTCTTGGCTGTCAGACTTTCTTTTCTAAACAAATTATTTTTACTTATGTGTATGTGCCTGTATGGGTGTATTCAGATGCCTGCAGAGGCCAGCAAAGGGTGTCAGATGTCCTGGAGCTGGAGTTACAGGCAGTTGTGAGCCATCTGAAGTTAGTGCTGCAAACTGAACTCAGGTTTCTGCAAGAGCAGCAGCAAATGCTCTTAACTGCTGAGCTATCTCTTCAGTCCCTGAGACTGGCAGGCTTCGAAACAGACCATATTGCATGGAGCTGGAAGGAATGGGGTTTCTAAATCTTTGATTGTGTGTGTGTGTGTGTGTGTGTGTGTGTGTGAGAGAGAGAGAGAGAGAGAGAGAGAGAGAGAGAGAGAGAGAGAGAGAGAGGTGGGGGAAGTATTGCTACATACCTCAAGCTGGCCTAGAATTCACCGTCCTCCTGATTCTGCTGCTAGGGTGCTAGGGTGCTGAGATTACAGGTGTGTATCACCACAGTAGGCTTGGAGATTTCCATTTTAAAAAGGAGAGTTTCTTGTCTCTGGTTTGGAAGTGATAGACTAGGTATATTAAGTGAGAGCTGACCTGAAGGGATCTGTGCTGGGCTGGGCAATGAGGCCTCATCATCACCAGCAGTAGCTTTGTTAAGACCTTTATCCTGTGTATGCCAAGGATGGTATTAGTCCTTACCAGATCCTATATTATTATTATATCCCTGGGCACTATTAATATCCTTACTCACAGATGTGGAGGCTGATACACTGAGGTTAAGTATATTGCCCAGTGTATTCCAGGGATTAGTACAACAAGAACTCAAACCTGGATATTCTGGCCCCAGGGCCTCTGCTCTTTTATGGATTTTTAAAAGATTTATTTTATTTATGTGTATGTTTACCTGTGTGAATTTATGTGTACCATGTTCATGCACGAGCCTGTGGTGGCCAGAAGATGGCTTCAGATTTCCTGAAATTGGAGTTAGAGGTGGCTAGGAACCTTTGCATTGGTACTAGGAACTTAACTGGGGTCCTCCAGAACAGTAAGCNCTCTTAACTGCTGAGCCATCTTTTCAGCCGCCTGGCTCTCTGTGTTAACAAGGGTTAACAAGAGAAAACCCTCTTAAAATGAAGAGTACCTATCAAGTAAAGGGCAGGACCCAAGGTTAGGCTCCTGACTGTAAACTGAAGGCCTGGGATTTTTCTGTTTTGTTGCTTGCTAGAAAAGAGATGTGCTCCTTTCCAGTTTACATGGGTTTCATAGAAAATGACAGTCAGGAAAAATATAAGAAATTTCAGTGTACACATTTGACTCAGGTATGTGTGGAAGGGACACAGAGTTTCAGTGAGACTGTGGGGTCCCAAAAAGAGAAAGGGAAGAGAGAGGAGGGGAAGCAGAAAATGGCTGTTTCTTTAAAAATGGAAACACTGGAGCCAGGTGATGGCACATGCCTTTAACCCCAGCACTCAGGAGGCAGACACAGGTGGATCTCTGTGAGGCTAGCCTGGTTTACAGAGCAAGATCCAGTACAGGCTCCAAAGCTAGAGAGAAACCCTGTCTCGAAAAACAAAACAAAACAAAAAACAAAAAACAAAAAACAAAAAAAAAAGAAAGAAAGAAAGAAAAAGGAAAGACTGTCTAATTTCTTGGCTTTAGCCCTTGAGCCTAGCTTTGGGATCAAACCTATGTAGGACCCTGTAAGAACACCCCACAATAACACCTGGGGTGTGCTGTAACTGATAACACCTTGTCAGAGTTGTCCAATGGNATTGTTATTAATGGCTCACCACTAGTCTAGTTGTTCTGAGAAGGCAGGGACTAAGCCCTAACAACAACTGCACAATGAGCTATTAATACAGTGCTGATGAAAAGTTTACACACTGAAGCACAATGCTAAAACCTGGTCAGAAAAGAAATTACATTGCTCATTAGCACATACACTCCTAAAGTCCAAAACTAGGTGAACACTCCCCTCCACTTATTTAGGGACTGTTTCCCTTCCATCAACCACCCTTGGAGGCCCTGCTCAAGGACCTCATGCACTCCCCAGCCCTGGCCGCCATCTTTCCATCACCCCCACCTCCACTCCCGCCCTCTCCTGAGCTACAGGTCTGATTTTCCAGCTGCCTTCAAGATACCTCAGCCCAACACAGGCAATTCCAGCTAAGCTTCTCCAGAACCAAAATCTCCCTTCTGCTCAGGATGGTGGTTCACACCCGCAATCCTAGCGCTTGGGAGGCTGATGTAGGAGTATTGTTGTACATAGTAAGTTCATAATAATAATGAGTACTAGGCTACACAGTCAGTTCCAGGACAGCCTGAACTGTAGAGTGAGTTTACTTAAAGTGCTTTAAAGGCTGGCTTTGCTGTCATACGTGCCCACCTCCAAATCCTAGGGAGGCACTGTTTTCCCACATGGCTTTGGGGTCCCCTGAGTTTACATTTCCACAATGCTAACATGGCAGCTTACCCCTGCTGACTTGTCCCGATGACTAAATCAAGAAGTGTATTAAGTTCCTTAGCTCAATGCCAGGCTTACAATTTCTGCCTGTATTACAACAGTATCTTTTATTATCATCTGCCCCAGCTAGCTCAACTCTTTTGTCATTCCACCCCCTGAGAACTCAAAGGCATCCTTAGAACTCTTCCCATGCTCCCTTAACCAAGTAGTCCCTATGTGATATCCATTGTACTTTTAAAACTGCCACACCGTGGGCCAGCAAAATGGTGTAGCAGGTAAAGGTGCTTGTCCCTATGTGATATCCATTGTACTTTTAAAACTGCCATGCCGTGGGCCAGCAAAATGGTGTAGCAGGTAAAGGTGCTTGTCCCTATGTGATATCCATTGTACTTTTAAAANTGCCATGCCGTGGGCCAGNAAAATGGTGTAGCAGGTAAAGGTGCTTGCCCTCTTGATGACCTGAGTTTGATGCAAGGAATCCACATGACGGAAGGGGAGAAGCAAGTCTTGCAAGTTGTCCTCTGANTTCCATGCTTACCATTTTCATTTTCTTTCACTCAAGCCCTCATCTTTGCCAGTATTTCCTTATTCCAGGTTTACTATAGTTTAGCCCAAATATCAAAGGAACACCAAAGTAATCTTTACTTTTTTGCGTGTGTGTGGAGGGGGGGGGTTAGAGGTTGGCACTGGGTATCTTCCTCAATCCTTCTCCACTGTTATTTTTTTTTTCTAAGACATCAAATTCTCATCAAATCAGGAACTTATCAACTGGGCTAGAATGGCTGGCCACCAAGCCCCAGGGATCCTCCTGTCTGCACCTCCTCGGCCCTGATTACAGACTTATGCCACTATGCCTGATTTTTTTTTTACATGAGTGTAAAGGATCTGAACACAAAGTGTATAGCAAACACTTTTTTAACTAAGACACCTTTGCAGTCCCCAAAGCCATCTTCTCTAAACCCATACAGATCATGCCATCCCTCTATTTAAAAACTGTCCATGGCTTCCGTAGGTAAAGTTCACATCATACTTACTGAGAGGGGATGGTCAGCGATGGACATTATTACTATGTGCTAAGTGCCAGGATTTTTATTACTCATTTAAACTTCACAATGTCAATGAAATAAATAGAAGTATCTTTGTTTTACAGATCTAAAAAAAATGTGGGCAATCACTAACCACAAATGGAAGCCAACAACTTGCCTGTGGTCTTAATTAGTCAGATACTGACTAGCACTTATAAACAGGGCTGACTTTGCCTTGTACATCTATCAGTATAATGAATCTGTATCTCTTTCATAGCATAAACTCTAAAGTCAAAGAACAGCATGAAAATCTCATAGAAGTCAAAGGCAAACTGAGCCTTTAGCAAGGTCAAACAGAGCTGGGGTTTCTTTCAGCAAAGGAAAGAATGTTGCTTCTTTNCTCACAGTAGATAAAGCATCTTGGGGCTATGCTATATGAAAATGTTACCTTTAAACACTAGCTACAATGAAATCTTACACTGAGAGACAGGAGAAAGCAATGGGAAGCTGAGGTCAGCTGAGGTCAGCTGAGGGGAACAGCAGGCTGGCCTCTCCTACCTTATCCTCAGGGTAGGAATCCTCACCATTTACATGTATTTTCTCTTTGTTTTATTCTCTTTTCTTTTTTTGCTGGGTACGTACAAATTGATTCTGTGTGCAGCAACTAGAATCAGGACACAGCTCAGGACTACTCCACAGTAGTAGTCCTCTTGCCTCTTCTGCACAGCCAGGAGGGTAGAAGACAGTGTACACACTGTTGGTGGCCGGCCAGCACTGTGCTTTGCAGATAAATGATCGGCAGCTAAATAACGACTGATACCCCCTTCTTCTTCTTTTTTTTAAAATGGCTCAGTAGTCTTCAATGGTCTCATGAATTTCAAATCAGTAGAATATGAATGAAGATTATCTGGCAGGTCTTTACTTTGTCCTGCAAAATAAGCTGACTTATTTCAATACACCTTCTGCCTGTCCTTCACATTCTACCTTGAGGTTTGGTCTTGAAGAAGCAATTTGACTTTGGGGGTGTCCGTTCGGCTCAGAATAACATCTTGCAGAACAAGGAGTCTGCCAGTTCTCCCANGCTGCTGTGAGTCACAGCTCAAGTGCAGGTTCATGGGTCGCCGCAGCTGCTCTGAAAGCTGCCTCATTTTCTGGTCTAGCCTAGCCAAGATCAGGAAACCAAGTCTTTGGTATTTGAGCCTCTGCATCTGCCCTTAACAAGCACCGGCAATGCTGGGGCCTTTAAAAGGGGGAAGGGCACAGCAAGCTCATTCAGTGTTTCCACTGGAAAACCAGGTGTGGAGTAGGGAAGCTCAGCTTGAACTGTGGACTTGCTTGATGCTCCAGGAAAGATACCTGCGTAGTGAGCATTGTGAGCTTAGAGTCTTTGGTTCCATTTCTTCTGGAAGCAAAGGTACTAAAATTGTTCCCTNGTTCCTGAACAAGGGGCTTACACAGGAGTCAAGTGCAGTCCAAAATTAATCTTGCTACAGCCAATACTGTGGCATGTGCATCCCTCTACCAAGTTGCATGACAAAGTCACAGGGCCCTGGGTTCACCCATTGCCTCTGCAAGCTCCTCTCAGGTGTCTCCCTGGAGACAGTGTCACCTGCTTTAGAGCAGGGCTTTACTCTGCTTATTTGGATTAAAGTAGAAAACCCAGGTCAAAACCTTAACCCAGTGCCTGGTGTATCCTCGAAGCTCAATAATCACTAATAATTGTTTTCTTTCTTCCCTCAGTTTTTACTTACAATGGCTTGGTAGGGTTTGTGCCATCTGGGCCCTGTATGCTCTGTTCTCATCTCTTTTCCTTCTTCTCTCTCTTTCCAAGGGACTCCATCACCACTCACAAAATGTGCCAGGCTGACTCCTACACCACAGCTCGGACTCTGTGTGGAGCGACTGCTGAGTTTATCCCAGGTGCTGAGAACAGGGTCTGGCACATAGCAGACTGACAATGCCCATGAAAGGAACACACTAGCTTGAATGATAAACCAGCATCTACAGAAAACGGAGCTCTGGACTGCAGAAGTCCTTGTACGTTTCTTCATTAACAGCTAACAAATTCTTCCTTTTGACACCAGGAGTGAGTTCACTCAGTACCAGCCTCTACCCCATGTGCACAGGGTAGTGTGGCATAGTAAGGCGCTATTATTATTCCTTATCTTGAGAAGAAAGCCAAGTACAGAAAGGTTAGTCTACTAAAGGGCACTGAAATGACATCAGGAGCCATTGGCTAGAGTGGCATCAATTCCAATGACATCAAGGATATGGCTTACTGTGGCTGGTGGCATGGGCTTCTCTTGAAGGTGATGTGCCATGGGTCCCTCTTCCCAGTGGCCCTAACTGTGGAGGGTCTAGCATGTTCCCTACCCAATCCTACCCAGTGATGATGGGGTAGAGTAGGTGACAGACCAGAGGCAAAAAGGCAAGTCCCAAATATCTTATTCCATCGGAATCATACAAGCCCAGCTAAGCATTCTGAGATAAAAATGACATTTAAAAATGTTCAAATAATGTTAAGACCTGAATCCAGTAGGTCATATGAGACATTACTTGGAGCTGAGGTGATGTGGTTAGGCAGGATGTTTACAAACTATCCATGAGTGACCAGCTGGAAAGCTCTTCCATCCACTCGCCACCAGTACCCTGCCCTCTAGGAATCACTGTAGCTGTCCCTCCTGCAGGAAGCTTTGCAGCTCAGGCCTACTCCCTCCCCTGTTCTACTCTGGGCTAGATGTGAGTAGATTCTTGTCTACTCACATTTTCCTCCACAATTAACCCTTGCTGGACTTTACTGCCTCCCTCTCCCACGCACTTTAAGTGTGGAGACAATGTCCTTTGTACATGTGCATTCCAGTGTCCCATAAGAAGTGCTCCATAAAGGACTGTTGAATGAAACCGTGCAGATCACTAATCTACCTTGTCATCTAAATGGCATAGCCCTGAAGTAAGCCAGTTCCAGCAAAAGAAAGCTAAAGTCATACGTTCAGAGTACAGTTTTCAAGTTCTGAGCCATTTCCTTAAACGAATGCTTGCTACAAGTCAAAAGTTCTTCATTCTCAATATAGTAGTTACCCCAAACTCTCATTAAATAAAAGCATTGCAGGAATTACTGTTTTCATGGGGGAGTTCCTTTCACTTTCGGAAAGCAGGGTGTTGACAAGTCCCTCCTCCCCTCTGGATAAGGGACTTGGTGATGAGAAGCCTGTTTCCACCGGAATAATTAAACCATCCTGACTCCACTATGCAGACATAAAAATGTAAGATGTTTGTAGGTGACACCGTAAGTGTTTTAGAGATTCACTTTCAGGATAGTTCACTGGGTCACAGCAGGGGGACCAAACTGAGGGAAAACAACAGGTTCCTTTTCAGTTGCATCAGCTATGCATAACCTTTCAGCAGTGAGTTGGGGTGAGGGCGGCATCTTACATAACTCAAGAACAACTGTTATCGGTTCTGAGCTGGCTCTTTACCATCGTCCTGTCTTAATCCAGGCTGACTATCACTGAACTGAGCTGTAGAGTCATCAAGAAGAGACATTTAAGAAGCCACTCTGCTGATTCTGAAGTGATGCTGACAGGATCTCAAACTGGTCACAAGAGACCACATACACCACAGGGTANTGAAATGAATCACAAGTTCTCTGGGTGGGGCCTAACTAAAACNAAAANCAGAAAGAAACGCACAAATGAATTAGGGGCAGAGTCACCATTAAGACTCCTGGTCATGCTCAAGAGTATTCCATTTCACTCATTTGAAAGAAATAATGTATTTACTTTACATTATGTGCCTGTGCATATCTCTGTATGTGCACATGTGAGTGCAGGTGGCCATGGAAGCTAGAAGGCAGTGCTGGATTCCCCTAATCTGGAGTTACCGGCGGTTGTGAGCTGGCTGACAATGGGAACCAAAACCAGGTCCTCTGCAAGAGCAATGTTTGCTCCTAACCACTGAACCATCTTTCCAGTCCTCCATTTAATTCTTCAAAGAGCCTTGCCCACTTTTATGGGTGAGCAAAGTACTGTGAGGACAGTTTAGCTCCTAGCACTACCCGGCTATTGAAGTGTGGCACCAGAATTGGAAGCCTTGACTGTGGTTCCTCAGAAGTGAGGAGTCAGCCAGGACACTTGGTTTCAACGGCTGGCTCTTATACTAAAGGGCCCAGACTTAGAGCAGCTTTCTTAATTCCACCTCAGGTTTCTTCTCATCTGTGAAATGGGCATATTAACAGTGCACCCTCAGAGGGCTGAGGTAAGGACAAGTGAACTAACTTATAAAGATGCTTGCAACAGTGCCTGGCATCCAGTCAGCATTATTTTTGCAATTACTTGACTTCAAAGCCTAGGCTGCTTCTTCCACATCAAGGGTTAATATTACAAAGCATACATATTCATATTCTGATACATTGCATAATTGCTTTACTTATTGGAAGCAATCAACAAACGCTTCCTAATTAAGGTATCTCACCCTAGTTTTCACTGTGTGTCATTCTAGAAGGAATAGTTTTAAGAACAAGACTCAATGAACATAAAATTTCCTTAAACTCAGAGAAATAATTTCTACTAGAAAATGGAATAAGCTGCCTGTCTCAGGGAGTGTTCTCCCAGAGGGGTCACTTAGAGAACACATTAAAGAATTGCTTCTGCGTGTCTATGGTAGGGAAGAGTGGATGAGGGAAGATCCAGGAACACGGGCTGACTCTAAGAGCTCCCTTCTGAACAGGCATCTTTTATAAGAATACAGCATTAGTTACAGCATCCTCCGACACTCACCTTAACTGGAAAGCACACAAATCGAAACAAAGTGAAACAAAACAAGAGGCTGTTAAAAATGGGGGGGGGGAGATTAGTTTACTGATTTTTAGAACCTTCACTGTACAGTGAAGTGATGACAATTTCATTAAGAAAGTGACTGTGGATAACAATGTTTGCATTGAGAAAGAAAATACTCGCTCAGGTTCTAAACACATTCTTATTTTCTACGTGAAATAAGAAAATCGGTACAAGTAACATTCCTTTTTTATTTCAATTTCATATTAGAAAAGAACAAGCAAAATTTCGAATCCAGTTTTGTTCCACAGAAGCACATCTGATTATTTTCTTACACAACAAATGAGTTGGCTTCTCCTTGGCCACCATTCTCTCTTGTCTAAGAGCAAGAACATGAAGGAAAGGAGTCCNAAGCTTTCTGTAAAAATCGCCACAGCAGAACCCAAAAGCCAAATAAAAATAAGCCCCACTACAACAGCCAAACCCATCAGTTAGCTTCCTACTTTGGGTAAGCTTTCAGTCAGCCTTCATAGCCTCTCTCCACCTCATATAGCTCCTCCTCTCCGTTCCTCTGAGGGTATAGGGGAGTGGGGGGCCATCCCATTCACTATGTCTGGTCCACAGTTGGGTGTTAAGCTATGGGGTAAACTGGATATAGTAGGTACCAACTTTCATTACACCTCCCTTGAAGCACAACTGTGTCACCTCTGAGGGCTATGGAAAAGAAAGAGGAGCCTAGGCCTGGCTAGTCACATAATGCTTAGCACACAGGAAGGTTTAGTAAGTAGTTGCTATCATTTATTTTTCCATTACTTGAGGGCTAGTCACCTTAAAAATCAGAATTAAACTACAATTCCCACTAAGACATCAGTGAATACTATTTGGTTCCTCTGTGGCAGTTCTGAAGGCACACAGTTCAGGACTACCCAGAGGTCCAGGAGCTTTAGTAAAAGCAACACCACAGCTGGGTCATGATGTGCTTGCTTCACCCAGAGCAGTGTTCTAATTAACAAAAGAGTGTCAAAAGAGAATTCACCAAGGCTCACTCCAGCTTCTGAAGTGTCTAAAGTTGTCATCTCCCTTTACTTCAAGTTCTGAAAATCAATCTAGTCATTCTTTCCAACCACTTCCCACCTGAGCCACAAGCCCACATGAGGTTGAGGGGCAGAGA
Source organism: Neotoma lepida (assembly GCA_001675575.1). Taxonomy (NCBI): domain Eukaryota; kingdom Metazoa; phylum Chordata; class Mammalia; order Rodentia; family Cricetidae; genus Neotoma; species Neotoma lepida. Next base: position 7,299 of record LZPO01097141.1, on the reverse strand, counting down.
AGGCAGAGGTGACACTATGAAGGGGACAGCTTTCTACTCCCTTCTCTTTTCCTCCTCTGTCCCTTGCAGGCCTTCTGCACACAGTGCCAGATGAAGTCAGGAGTGCACAGCATACAGGAGGCTTAGCTCTGGGTGTGGCTCTGTACGTGCCAGAGAGGAGGATCAGTCTCTGGGAAGCTCCCGAGACTCTTTCTAGAGAGAGCATCTTTTGAATTTGGCTCGGCTCAGTATCTCTTCTCATTCTGTACACATCTAGAGTGGGTAAGACTCACACACTCCCAAGCTGCACATGGCATTCTTTCCTCGACAGAAACAAGAATGGACG
>LZPO01097140.1:463368-478604 GCA_001675575.1 Neotoma lepida | reverse complement strand
TGACCAGAATGAAATGAGTAAGATATTCAATACAACATGATATATATATATATATATATATATATATATCAGAAGAGACAGAGCTGGAGGCAGACACAGAGGACACTGCATGTTGCTTAGTGATATCAGGACCAGCCCCACTCCAGACTACCAACCTTTCCCTTGTGATATTGTTCTTAATGACTAGTCCTTCATATTTTTCTCACATCCTAGACTAATCAATCCCCAACCTCAGCTCACAGAACATACCTTTGTCTCCTACATCATTCAGATAATCAAAGCAGTCAAATATAAACTGACTCAAACTCCTGGCTAACCTACCTTCCCAATGTCCTTCCCTCCACTCTTCCATCAGNATCGAAGCCGTGGAAGCTATGGCATCCATCTCCTCCTGCTGCTTGCAGCTCCACATCAATTCTCCTCTCTAATACTGTCAACCTGTGTTACTCCATCAGGAATTCCCTCCTGCTGTGAACAGAATCAAGGTGTCATAATACCACTCTCTCTTTACCTGTCAACACTTGAGGCTGTGTCTCCTTTCACTCTTACTCCTAAATCAACCACTTACATTCTCAGAAGCAACCTTAGTTCTGAAGGCTTAAAGCCATGTAAGCCTCAAGGATTGAAAGCACAGGCNGGTCAGGAGCACAGGGCCATTCACACTAAGGGATTTGCTCTTTGCATAGCAGTGCCAGTGGGAGAATTGTAACTAGCGGTAAATTAGAAACGGTCCTGTGTAGTAGAATACTATTTTAAGGTGTGTTACTTTTGTTTATGTTGCATTTGTTTAACTCTGTGAAGCTGTGTTACTGTGCCTGTCTAAAACACCTGATGGTCTAATAAAGAACTGAACGGTCAATAGCAAGGCAGGAGAAAGGATAGGCAGGCCTGGCAGGCAGAGAGTATATGTAAAAAGAGATGGCAGAATGAAGAAGAAAGAAGTAGCCGGAGAAGGATGAGGGAGGGGGACTTCAGGGGCCAGCCACCCAGCTACACAGCAAGCCATGGAGTAAGAAACAAAGAAAGGTATACAGGAATAGAAGAGGAAAAGCCCAGAGGCAAAAGATAAATGGGATAATTTAAAGTTAAGAAAAGCTGGCAAGAAACTAAGCCAAGCTAAGGCCGGACATTTATAATTAAGAATAAGCCTCCGTGAGTGATTTATTTGAGAGCTGGGTGGAGGGCCCCCAAAAGACCAAAAGAACACAAACAAACAACAACAATCCTGCCCTAGTTTGCTTTCTGTATCCATAATAAAACACTACCCAAAAGCCAACTTAGAGGAGGAAAGGTTTTTCCAGCTTAGAGGTCCATCACTGAGGTATACCAGGGCAGGAACCAAAGCAGAAACCACGGGGGAATGCTACTTACTGGCTTGCTCTCCATGGCTTGTTCTATAGCCTTTCTTATAACACCCAGGATCACCTGCCCTTGGGTCTCACTCCCCACAGTGGGCTGGGCCCTCGCACATGAATCAACGNTCAAGAAAATGGCCATGGTCATGCATACAATTTGAGGGAGGCATTTCTTCAANTGAGGTTTTTCTCCTCCTCCTCTAGTCTGTGTCGAGTTGACAAAAATTAACCAGCACAAACCCCTTTAGTAAAATCCCCATGGAAAATATTTAGTCCACATTGGGAGAGTCATGGGAAAGGATCACTCATTAATCCAATAAGCTATAAAATTCTCCAAATTTCTGTGTAAGCACAGTTTTCAATAGACAGAAGCAGCGGTGTTACTTTCATTGAGAAGCCATTCCTGTCTTAAAATAGTAATACAGTGACTGAAAGAAAATAAAAAGAGAATTTCAGATGAGTGTGGCTGAGATCTTGTCAGTGTCTTGGACAACCTTCATCACATTCACCCTGCCATTTGTGAATGGAAGGGTGGAAGAGGAACTCCAGGCATATTTCCTTTTAGAGCCTATTTCTACTCCCAGAATCAATAAAATAATTTAATCCATGGTGATTATGAGAGTTTTCAATTTCATCCCTTGAGTTACAGTGGTTAATTTGGGATGTCAACTTGACTGCAATGCGGAATGGCATCTGGGAGTATTAGTGAAGCGGGGTTTCTCGGGGGGTCTGTGAAGATGTTTCCAGAGGAGACTGGTGTTGGTGGGTGCACTGAGTGGGGAAGACTCACATTCAGAAAGATAGGCATTCTCCTGTCAGCTTGCTACTTAAAACAGACAGACGAGCATCACCTTTTCCCCCCCCTTCCACTCTCCTCCCCTCCTCTCCTTTGTCCTCCTCTCCCCTCTCCCTCCTTCTTCTCCCTTTTCTCTCTCTCTCCTCCCTCTCTCTCAAACTGTGCCCTTAGATATTCTAACACTAAACTCTACATCTCTTGGACTCCAGATTTACAGTAGTGGTCCCCCGGAACAGGTACTCCATGGAAAAGAAAAATCAGGCAGAGTATTCTGCAAGTATTAGGCATGGGAGAGGCCACTTATTCCCAAGTATATCCAGGACCTGAAAAGGCTGGTTTCATGGCTGGCACAAAACAAGCAACATTTAAAAAAAGAAAAAGAAAAGAAAGAAAGAAAGCTGTTATGAAACACCCCTGAAGAATAAGCTGACCTGTTCTCTCCCTCCTCGGTTAAAATGTTGGAGATGACGTTTATCATGTGGGTGAGGCTGTTGCACAGGGAGTGTCTTGTCAGGAAACCTGACAGGAGAAAGAAACAAGTTTAAAATGGGAAACAAAAGAAATTAGAAGCTGGTTAAGGTAAGAAGCAGGTGTGACATGGTTGTGCTGGCCCTCTGAAGAAAAGATAGATTAAAAGCCTTATGCAAGCTTGGTAGACTTGTGGAAGGAGTCTTGGCTTTGGCCACAGCTCCAATCCTTCCCATCCATGGCTCTCAGAGGAAGAGCTTAGGAGCTGGCCTCCACAGCTGTGAGGAATACCTCCTTCCCACTCCTCCTAATTAAGTTGGCACCAATGTCACATCAGAATGAAGCACACAGGGACTTAACAGGGGCCTCACTTGAGAACCACTGCTACTGATCCTTCAAGAACAGAAAGAACATCAGAACAAAGACTGTACTAGTTTTCCAAGAACAGTGAGACCAGCAAAGTGAAGCCAGAATTGTCTTCTCTAGAATTGGGAAAGAACTATAGCACACTCCCTCCTTTCAAAGCTCAGGGATTACTTCGGAAGAGACAGTGGAAAGATGGTAAGAGCCAGAGGACGTCGGTGACTAGAAAGAAACTCTTTTTCTGGACACAACAGGGCAGTTTCACATAGGAATTTGTAGCAATTGAGACAGCATGCACAAGACCTGAGCTGGCTCCAGGCAGACCAAATCCCAGCACTGAGAGGGAAGGTGGACAGGAAGTCCCACCCCTAGCTAAGGAGCTATTGACAATTGACAGCTTCTAGGAGAAGGATAGTCACTTTACTTCACAGGTGTGGCCCCTGGTGGGTTGACCATGGTCCCTTGGAGAGCCACACNTCGAAGAGCATATAGACAGCACCAACTGCACTTGATNTGTTTAAAATAAAATTTAAAAAGAGAGCTGGAGAGATGGCTCAGGAGTTAAGAGCACAGGCTACTCTTACAGAGGACCCAGGTTCAGTTCCCAGCACCTCCGTGGTGGCTCACAACCATCAGTAACTCCAGTTGCAGGAGATTGGACACCCTCTTCTGACCTCCACAGGCACCTTGCACATATATGGTACACCCACACTCATGCAGGCAAAACAGTAATATATTTAAGGTAGATAAATCTAAAAAGCATTTTTAATAAAACAAAAAAGAGGACATAAAGTTGGCTGGGTAGGGAAGGGAAATTTAATCCAGGAAGAGATTGGAGACAAGGTGAATATGATCAAAACACATTGTGTGAAATTTCCAAAGATCTATTTAAAAAAGGAGGGGAAAACCAAAGAACATCCACTCAATATTTGGTACTGATTTCCGGGCCTTCTTTAAACTTTCTGAGGAAGGTTGTTCTACTCAGAAAGACACTACAGACTCCTGAGGAAAAGTAGAGCCTCAAAGTTTAAATAGCAAAGGTAAAGTTAAAGGAGTGTGTGGCACCCTGCTAGTCGTCCTGGCCCTAAGTGGGTGACCTCAGGCAATACAAGCTGCCAGGTGGTCATATTAAGACATGAGANAGTATGTAGACGTAAGAACAGTTTTTAATTCTACCTGTCTGTCACTCCTTGGCTAGCTTTGTTTGGCCAGATAAAAGCTACTGACTTTTGACTACAAGTTGCCTAATTAGGATGGATAGGAAAGTCCTACCCATCCCACTGTGCCTAACATCATTTAGATATTTTTAAGGCCTCCCTTGGCTTGGTTTACTCTGTTCTAGGTTCAGTGAGTGCCTCTTTAAGCATTCTTTTGCAGCCAAAATTTACAAAACTAGTTTGCCTTTATTTGAGAGAAAAGACAATGAGCATTCCAGGTAGCTACACAATGCCACTATATGTCATGTCATGGTTGCCTGGGTCCTCCTCTGTTCTTATTCTCTATTGATTTTCTAGTCCAATTATCCAGATGATATGCCCATTTGTGAAAATTAGACTCACTTACCCGACTGAGCAGAACATCAGCTCACTCACCTCTGCATGCAAGAATGGGCTTTCAATTCCAATCAGGTNGAGGGCTGTGGACTACACAAAAAGTACCCAGAAGTGTCTGTATGAATAAGACTTATTTGATTCCAGATGTAGTATTAGGTTAAACAACAACAACAGCAAAACATCTCCATATTTATGTGATAAATGATGTGAAGGCATTTGTAGGGTCCCTGTGTTATTGGTGGACATTTATTCCTTTGTCAGTCCAACGGCAATGCCCAATACATTACAAAACTCAAGACAGAATCACACAGGATTTTTCCCAGAAAGTAGCATCTAAAAGTCAATGATTGGGGCAGCTGGGGTATCAGGAATGCTGGGCTATTAGATGTCACTAGCATAACAGATGACATGAGGTGGACTCTCTGGCAAGAATAAGGACAAAAAGATATCCACTAACATTTAGTCACATAAGCAATTGAAGTAGACAACCTCCCTAGAACACCAGCTTCTAGTAGTGTACAATGCCCTACCACATTTGGAACCACTGGCCAGTACTTACTGAGTGACACTGGAAACTAGCCAGCCTGTAAAGGAGTTGTGTAAATATCTTATTTTGTCCATACAATCCACTGTGATATGTCTCTCTACTCTAATCAGTGGTATGAGTTCTACCAGTAACATACTGTACCATGTAACATACCGGCTCCTGAGCTGTGGGCTGTGATGGTTCCTGGTTACCTATGAAACTACCCTACAAGCCCTGANGCTGTGTAGTATTTTTGAGCCTACAACTCCAAGAGAAGGCGGTCTCCATACATGTAAATGTATGGTAAACACGTGGGTCCATTGTGGGTGGGGTACATGTCTGGACTACCGCTGCAGTATAATCTGTCACTTACACTGTTCTAAAGTGGAAAGCAACTCGAAGTGTCAGTGGGCTATGAGTGTCATAAGATCCATGCCACTAGCCAGTTGTACTTAAGACAGCACATTGAGCGTGTATACTGTGGATGTCACTATGGCAAGCAAAACGTTATCTCTGATCCCATCAGTCCTACAAAGAAAGTCAATGAAATCACCACTGTCCAAAGTCTTAAGGAGGTAAGTGTGATACAGATGTATCCATGACAGATTGACAGTGATCAGGACTCACTGCCCAGGAATGAGCCTAAACACTTGATAAATCATGGGATAATCATGTGGCTGACATAATCGTCACATATTCGTGGCTGGGCACTATTGCCATCGACACTCAAACTGTGGGTCCAGACCCTGTAAAGCCATAGTTAATGCAAGGACAATGCTGTTGTTTTGCCCTTTGCAAACAATCGAAAGATGAGAAGGTTTGATTGGTACACAAGTGGTCCTATTTACCCCAGATTGTTCTGTGAGTTCTCCTCCCAGTGTGAGGAATCTATAACCCTCAGTTTCCATCTATCCCCTTGTAGTCTAGCTGTGTAGCCATAGTTTATACCCTGAGTAGGGTAAAGAAAGTATCTGGTAGATCCACAGGTGGTCTAAAATGTTACTTTCATGATCACTTGGGGAAGTCATCTAATGCCCCTGTCTGTTGGCATGTGGTTAGTTGTTCTCCCTGATGGCTACGGCTGTGTTTGTAATCACACACCGTGGATTCACATCTCAGTATGTGCACAGCCAGAACAAGTGCATTCAAGAAATAAAAGAATGGAAAGGGATCTATCCACTGCAGCAGGGAAGGAAAGCATAGGTGATCTCTCTGGGGCAATAGCCTCCCCAAACAAAAGAAGCGTTGGGGTTTATTATAAAACTTATATGAATTCTTATAGGAAAGCACATTAGGAATGTGCACATTTGTGAGCATGCTCCGTTTCAGCCATAGTTCAAGAAGGAAGATGGCAGGCACCTTTTGGGGTCTGCTCTGCTCAGAATGATGGAGCCCATGTCCAAGAGGTTACAATGATAGACAGAAACACCTTAGGAAATACTCATCTTGTTTCATAGACATGATACACAGAAGTGCCTCTGAGTGAACTCAGTTTCCCCCNAAAAAAATTTCTAGCTAAAACAAGAGGAAAGGACATTTGAAGGTACATTAAAATAGAGGTTTTCTCCTCAAGGAACCAGCCTACCTTAGTGGCTAGCGTATTGACAACGCTGCCAATAGTATCTTGTGGGATGGTGCAGAGCTACCTTTACAAATCCCTACTAAACATTTATTTTTATATATATGGAGTCTCACACTGCTTTTTTCTAGAACCTGTTAAACTTGAATTAATTCCTTGTCTAATCTTGATCCTTCTAAAGGAAAGATGTTGATCATTGATTTGGTTATGCGTGGGAAAGCAAAGGTTGATATTTTCCCTTGTATTAGTGTTCTTTGTCTTTCTTGGTGCGTGGGCCTCTACTGTTGATATGGACTCTGCTGACAAGCCAGATGAATGGTCTCACAAAACACTGCTACACAAATGTAAAACCTCTTCCAGGCCCAAGGCGTATTGCAAAATGTGTGTGTGGTGGGGAATGACATAAGATTTTAAGAGCCAGTTACAAGCATTGACTCAGCTTAGCAGCCATCTTGATATATAACTGCTGCGATTGCCCCATCACCCATGAGGAACCTAGTCAGTTGTCCCTGCCTAGTTACCCAGCAGGCTATAAGTTGTGGTATGTGGAGTGTTATGAGTAGATTGTGGTGCTGGGAATGCACCTGACTCTTTGACATTAGCACAATATAAAATGGATACATTTAAGCTTGGTCACTTTTGTCCTGAACACCCTATAAATAGCCAAAATCTTAGGGACATACTTGGGCTGGCTTGTGCCTGACCATGTTTCTGTCAGTATCTCTAACAAGTAAACTCCGTGAAACACAGGGTCANTCTGCCAGTTCTCTTTGAATTAACACCATCTGCAGTTGGTTCTTCCAAACTAGGAACAGTTTATTCAATGAAACAACTCAATCCTTGTTGCTCTAAATGATGGACACACTTCGCCCTTTGGCACNTCCCTTTCTTTTTTGGTGAGAGTGAAGCTTGTAGGAATACGAGAGGTTTGTGAATGTCTGAACACATCCGAAACAGCTTCACTTAGGATTGAGGATTGTGAAAGTTATTTTTTAAATACTTAGGATGTTTTCTCTAGCAAAGAAAAGACCTCGATAACAAAAAAAGTAGTTTTAACTACCAGCTTTATCCAGGCATGATGGCACATGCCTGTCAGCTCAGCACTTAGGAGACAGATGCAAGAAGACTGATGTGAGGTCAAGTTCAGCCTGTCTCAATCCACCAGCTGATCAATACCAGTTTTAACCATGTGATTAGTTACAGAAGTTAATATCCTAATTGTCATAAATACTTCCTTACTTATTTCATTGAGAATATGTTATGGTGGCTGTGATAGAATATTTTTTCTCTGTACTCTTTCCTGGTATGTATGCATGTATATAACACATTTGTTTCACACTTATTATTCTTTTATCATATAAAATAAGACTTAATTTTATTGACATTTAAGTATTATTAACTTTGCACCATAATGTTTGAGTTTTAGCGTATCAAAAGATGGGAGGCATCACCTGGGAATTTTATTTCCTCTGTGGAGAGGGGACTAGGCCTTTTGGTTGTACTCCAGATAATTGTGTCAAGTTAGTGGATCTTATTGCTTCATTTGGAGACCAAGTGTGGTTTGAGGAGATGTGCATGGGTGCCGTGGTAACAAAGGGTAGACTTGCAATGCTTATGTGTAAAAGCCAACCTCACTGGGTGAAGGACTAGGAAAGCATTAATTATCCTGAAATCTAGCATGCACTGAGCCCATTCCTTTTCTCCTAGATGGAAACCCAGTCACTTTGATGTTTAGTTAGAATAATTGTTCTGACCCAGGTGTGTAAGAATGTTTCCAAAGATCAAGCTGCAATTCAATAAGGTGAGCAAGGAGAAACCTTGGTTAGTGTGAGCAGACACCACCCAATGAGCTGATGTATGAACAGAGCACAAAGGCACAGGAAATGCAACTCTCCCTCTCTCTTGCAGAGCTGGAATACTCTTCTGCCTTTGTACACGAAAATGTCAATGCCAGGCCCTCTGGTCTCTGGACATAAACCAGCAACTCCCTCCATTCTTGTACCTTCGGCCTCATGAAGAGGCTTCCCATCAGCTTCCCTGTCTCTCAAGCCATCAGACATTGGCTGCACTACAGTGTCGCAGGCTTGCCGATGCCCTGAGAACTTCTTGGTTGTCATGATTATATCATTCGATTTCTCTAATAAATCTCTTCTACTATATTTATATTTATATGTATTGGTGCTCTATTGATTATGTCTCTCTGGAGAACCCTAGATAAGACAGGAAGTATGGAACATATTGCTTTGGAAATGTGAGCACTGGATTGTCCTTGAAAAATCTTGATATTATCTGTAAAAGGGGATTTTCTGTGCTTAAAGGCCTCAAGGTGGGAAACTGAAGACTTATATCCTCAGAAGTGATTTGTAGCAGTTATGTGGAAACACTTCGCTTCTATCTGCAGTGATCACACATTTCAAGAAATGTGGGTGGGTCCTTCTAGCCGTAGGTGTGAAGATCCTGCTCTCCAGTGGGGCNCCGGGAGATCAAATGTGTATAAAAGAGGATCAAGGAGGCTCAGCACTGTGGTTCCTCTGGAGGATGAGAGGATACCTAAGGGGGAGATCACCGAAAACAGCAGACAAAAGAGTGGATGTGTCTCCTTTCTTGATAAGAAGCAGCTTAGCCTGAGGAGTCAAAGGCAGAAAACCAACAGCACGGCGGGCACAGCTCAATCCAGAAACAGGACGACACTTCCTTTTCAAAGACGGTGAGTTGGACTGCCTTCCTCTAGCTTCTGATGCCCAAGGGGACATCAAAAGATTGTAGTTAGCAAAATCAATTACTCCTTCTGCTTCCTCCTGTCTTCCCTCTCTAAACTCCTGTTTCATTGGTTTCAACACCCTTTTCTAGCAGTGGAAATACAGCCCCAAAGTGCCAGGATTTCTTCCTCTCTCCCTCCATCCTTCCCTCCCTCACTCCATATCTCTCTCTCTCTCTCTCTCTCTCTCTCTCTCTCTTTCTCTCTTTCTCTCTTTTAATTTTCCAAGACACTAAACTTTAATAAAAGAGGCAAAACACTGTGAAATGCATAATATAGTGGATATTGAGGCAATTTACAGTAGATTGCCTAAGGTAAGACATTTCTTAGCATAATACTTTGAAGAAATGTATATCTCATATTGTTCCATAGGCTTGAAATTGCTACTACAAGCAGACTTGAAAATAATGATTATAAACAGTAAAGTGCATGTGGAATACAATTAATAGAAATCAAGGATTGAAATGGAATACATTGAATTTATTTTTATGGACCCATTTTGGTCAGACGTAAAAAAAGAATATTTGTATCTGACCAAANAAGCGTGTACAGTTACATTCTAATTGGGTTTTGTTTTGTTTTTTATTAGGGTTTAAGAGGACTGATTAGCATACCAAGCAACTTGTCTAAGGCCATTTAGCTGTGAGCCACTAAAGAAGCTAAAGGCAAGGAGTAGCATCCTAGTCCTGAGTCTGACCTTAAATATTCATGGCATTGTGGACAAATGGCTTGGCTGAGCTTGTGCTGGGATGTTTCATTTTAAATAGTTTGTCATAGATTGAAACATAAATAGAATAAATGCAAATTTTATATTCAGAAAGATGCTAATTATATTCATAACACTCGTGGTATTGTGAGTCATATCTTCACTTTACTGGTTTTGTCCTCTCAGTGTACACAAAATTCCTGGGAAGATTCAAATCTTATTTCTCATAATACATTGCTCCTCTGGAATCAAAATTCCATAGGACGTGACATTAAAATATGAGGAAAGCCAGAAACNGGAGAAAATAAAATAACACTGCATAAAACTAGGTAGGGAACCACTGATAATTGGACAAGAATTTAATAGATACACCNTCTCCTCCCAACTATTACATTAGCACTGTACTTTTTACAGAATGGAAATTTCCAAGTCCTCATTAAAATGCTGACTCCCATGTACTGAGCAAGTACTACCCTTCCAGGCACTATCCAACAGAGACAATTATGTCTCATAACCTGGATATTAAGTGATTCTATTTTCATAGGAAGAAAGTAAAGTAACAGAACTTTTGTAACCAGAAAAGAACTTTAGAAAAGTAAAATAACCTTTGTTTCTTTGCAACAGTGGCAAGCAAGAAGATTCGAAACTGCAACAGAATATTACACGATTGAAAATCCTGTACCTATTAAAATTCACCAATTCACTTACCAAATATTTCCTGAAAGCCTCTATAGAAATAGAAATATATTTACAATATTTTTCACTGAAAATCAAGTGGCATGCTGTGTAGCATATTAAAGTTTTGTGGGTATCAATGCATAGATATACACATAAGCATATTCATAAAATAACAGTCTAAACTCGTGTATAGTATACTGGATAACTTCTTGGTAGGACTTGTAATTCTGTTCCTTTTTCTTAGCTATCTATTTCATGATTTTTGCAAAATTAGCAAGCAAGAGTTAATTTTAAGATAGAAAAAAGGAATAAATAAAATTCCTGAGTTCGTGTAACAGTTCATAACTATCATAGCTGTCTATGACCATTCTAGGTGTAAAAGGATATGAAGATATGAAATTTTAAATAGTATGAGTTTATTTATTATGAGATTAATTATGATTAATTTGAATTATAAACATCATTTTGAAATAAGCATAGAATCTGTATTTTGAGAAATGAAAGAATGGATTGTGTGCAATTGTTTTGAACATGGAGGTACTTAAAATATAAACATATATCTCATTACTGATTCTTACAAGTGAGGAAAGAACATTGAAGGAAACCAGGCATTTAATCTGTGTAGGCTTTGTTGCCCAAAGTGCAAGCCTTCCCATTCAAGCTNTGTTAGAGAATGTAGCTTACCCAACAACCTGAACAGAATTCCTATTTCTTCTTCTTCAAGTCTAGACTGGGAGCTTCCAGGGAGAATGGATTTCTCAGAGACCACATCATGTTGGATGCATGGGTGGCCACAGTTCACTTTACACCATTCCAGGGCAGAAGAAGAGCTTTAGAGAGAGGGCACAGTCCCAGGCTTGCTATAGCTCCTATCATAGGTACCAGAGTCTGCGTTTCGCCCCCCAGAGGGGCCATTTCCCCTTCCACATGAATCATGATGAAGTATAAAGGACAGAATAACCAGAAGCAAAGCCCCTCAGATTTATTCCAGGTGGGAGTAAAGCTGGAACCCCACCCCCATCAAACCAAGAGAGAGATAAGGAGGATGTAGTCTTAAAAGAACTAAGCACATTTCTGTGTCATTGAGTCCCATGCTGTCCCTTGGCATTCTGATGCACACTCACGGAGAATGTGATGTCCCCATCATGCTTCACCATCTAATTGCAGAAGAATGTGATGTGTCCAATATACTCTAATGCAAAAGAAAATGAGATAACTGGAGTGAATTTCTAAATGTGACAACTGAGTGTAAATGAGAGAAGCACAAAGACACTTAAAATGGCCAGATTCATTCACAGTAGCCAAGTTATAAAGTCAGCCCTCTTGCTGGTCAACAGATGGATGGATAAATAANGGTGCTAGACAGCTTTACTCAGTCACAAAGGAGAGCAAAATCAGGTCATTTGTCCAAAAATGGATGGAAATTGAGATCACCATCTTAAACTAAGAAGACAGACTCAGAGAGGTATTGCATGCTTTCTCTCACATGTGGATTCTAGAAGATAAAAAGGGCATGGGGCAACTGTTAGGAAGGAGGCAGGGGATCCAGAAGAGATCGGAGAAATAAGAGAGGGTAATGGGGCCAAATATNAACAAAGCACTCTTCATGGATGTATAAAATGTCACAATCCCATTATTTTCACTAGTAGTGCATGCTAACTAAAGGATGTCAAAGAGAGGGTGAAAGGGAACCAGCAACAATATTTCTCTCATAACTAAGTCTTGGTGATATACTTGGATACATAGGGAAAGAGACGATATCCTGATGAAAGGAAATGGCAGACTAGGGAGGTCACCATGTTCTGTGCAGTGAGTGACAGAGTGCAAGAGGAAGAGGTGAACAGAGAGAAACATGATATGATACAGCCTGGTTCCTGGAGGGCTCTAAAAGTGAGACAGACACATGGATTCTGTTTTAATTTTTTAACCTATTATTATTGGGCATACGTCATAGCAACCTGTGAGGACAAGGGACAACTTTATGGAGCCAGTTTTCTCATTCCACTTTTACATGGGTTCCAAGAACAGAATTCAGGTCACTGGGCTTTTCTGGCAAGTTTCTTTACCCTTGGAGCCATCTCACCAGCCCAAAGCTCTGATTAAATAAGAAATAAATACATTTTTTCACCATTGCTCCCCATATCATCAAAATTAAGACCACTCCCCAAAATAGTCCATCTCAATTTACCAAGTGTTGAGTCAAGATATATAGCTCATCTGAATCAGTATATATATATAGATAGATAGATAGATAGATAGATAGATAGATAGATAGATTGTTTTCTATTGACTTGAGACTAACTACAGTATTCCCATGCAACTTCCTGCCAGCCCTGAGTAAGTAGGCCATACCATAGCCACTTCCAATTACAGCCATAAAATCTTTTAAGATAAAATTTAATGCAATATGGAAAACCTTGGATATTTCTGTTATTGAAGGTATTTTTCATGATCTGTAACTACATGCAATTCTATTTTGTTTAAATTAGAAAGATTTTATAATTAGAACAAAATTACCTTTTTATCAACAACAGAATGCCTACAAACTCATGGAAAATGAACAGCTCTCTACTGAATCACCACTTGGTCAAGGATGAAATAAGAAAGAAATTAAAGACTTCCTAGAATTCAATGAAAATGAATGCACACCATACCCATATTTATGGGACACAATGAAAGCAGTGCTAAGAGGAAAATTCCTATCACTAAGTGCCTACATAAGGAAATTAGAGAATTCTCATAGCAGTGAATTAACAGCACACCTAAAAGATCTAGAACTAANAGAAGCAGACACTCCCAAGAGGAGTAGAAGACAGGAAATAATCAAACTGGGGGGGCTGAAATCAATAAAATAGAAACAAAGAGAACAATACAAAAAATCAATGAAACAAAGAGTTGGTTCTTTGAGAAAATCAACAAGATAGACAAACCCTTATCCAAACGAGCTAAAAGGCTGAGAGAGAATATCCAAATTAACAAAATCAGAAATGAAAAGGGAGACCTAATAACAGACACCAAGGAAATCCAAAGAATAAAACGACCAAACAATCTGTTGTTGGAGGAGTGTTTGTGTGTGGGTAAGTGGTTTTGTGTGTGTGTGTGTGTGTGTGTGTGTGCTTGTGTGTTCCAAATCAAGACAATAGAAGCCATGGTAGAAAAAAATCAAATTTCTATCAAAACAAAGGGTAATGTTGCTAAAACTAATGGGAGAACCGACCTGGTGATGAACTTGATTTTGCTCCTCAGGCAAAACTGAAAGAACTCTTCTTTATTCAGAGACCATGGAAGTAAAACAGATTGCAGTCATTGGTGCTGGGGTCAGCGGACTGGGTGCCATTAAGAGCTGCTTGGAGGAAGGACTTGAACCTACATGTTTTGAAAAGAGCAATGACATTGGAGGGCTGTGGAGATATGAGGTGATTTTATAAGTTATATTCTCATAAAGTATGATGATATCTGTGCACGAGAGAAAGAGATACTTTCTAACATGACTTAGACCACATAAATTTCAAATAATGTAACTACTCTTTATAAAGTAGCAGTATCTTCTGTTCAGATAAACTTGAAACTTCTCAAGTACATAAGAATCTCTGTTTTCTGTTAGCTTTCTAGTTGGTATGACAACATACCTAAGGAAAGCAACTTAAGAGCACAGATTCATTTTGGTTCCTGGTTTCCTATGCTTTGGTCCATCAGGGCAGGGATGGCATGACTGAGCTGAGCAGCTCACATCAAGGCAGCTAGAAAGCAAAGACAATGACTGCACAGATGAGCTTACTGCTCTTTCCCCTTCTTCCAACCAGGCCAGTGGCCTATTAAATTGTCCTACCCATATCCATGGTAGGTCTTCCCCCTGGGCAAACTTCTCTGGATATCCCTTCACAGACGACACCAGGGCTGTACTTTATTAATCCCCTAGGTTCTTCCCCAGCCAATCAACTGACATTTCATCCTTTGCAGGTTTCTCACCCCAAATCCCTTTCTTAGTTTTCATTTTATTTCTTGTGTTTGGGGAATTTATTATCTTATTTTTAGAATGACGGAATTACTGGTGTCATTTTGGGACTGTCACCATAAAAATTCTAAGGGCTTCCTTCTATAAGAGTTTAATGCAATTGAGCAGTATTACAGAACCCAACAGTGATATGAATTTTCAATAAAATATAAACCCAACATCACAGCTCTCACCATCCCTAAACTCAGTGTGAATTCTTTCCTAAATTTCTGGAAGCCAAGGGTTAGTTTGTTTCCTTTAGGAGACACCAGAAAATGGAAGGCCTGGGATATACAAATCTTTGACCTGCAATACGTCCAAGGAGATGACAGCCTTCAGTGACTACCCCATCCCTGATCATTACCCCAACTACATGCACAACTCCAAAATGATGGAGTATCTCAGGATGTATGCCAGGCACTTNGGGCTGATGAAACACATCCAGTTCCAGGTAAGAAGC
>LZPO01097140.1:436659-454383 GCA_001675575.1 Neotoma lepida | reverse complement strand
GGACTCTGTGTTTGGAAAAAGGACACATATCTCTCCCAGAATTAATCTAATCATTCACTCAACAATTTCTATGCTTATGTCACTCTACTGGGCCCTTTGGGAAGCTTGAAGATGTCAATAAAATATGACATCCTTAAAACCTGTAGTAAAGCATGTGTACAAAATGAAGAGAGATGACTTGTGAATAGAAGAAAATAAATATGCTACAAAGCAGAAACAAAGCCCACTGGAAACTCAGGGGTGGAATCTAGCACAGACATTGGAGGATTTTTTGTCTCGTTCCAGGTTTGTGAAAAGCCCCAGAGGCATCCATCGAGTGCCGTACATCGACTACATGGATGAAATTGCTTCGGAGTTAGGTGTCAAACCCAACCTGCTCTCTCTCTTCCTCTGGGATACAAAGCTGGCCAAGGAGATTTTCTGGGGACCCTGCACCCCATACCAGTACCGTCTACGGGGGCCAGGGAAATGGGCTGGGGCTCGGGCAGCCATCCTCACTCAGAGAGACAGGATCCTCAAACCCCTGAGAACTCGTGTNCTCAAACACCCTGAGGCATCACCCTCTAGACTATTTTGGGTCAGATGTATCCGTGTTGCCATTTTTCTCTTTGTTCCCATGTTAGTTATCATGCAAGTGATATATTCCTAAGCTCACACTGACAGAGAGAGGTAAGCACTAGAGAGAACCAGTCATCGTTATTTGACATGCACACCTCAGTGCCAAGTGAGAATAAGGGAAGAGATGTTCACTAGACTGACTAGGGAACATACGAAGATTNAAATGAAAACAAAGCTACTCTGTTATGAATCTTCCAAGAGCTTTATATGCAAGGGGCTTGAAAATAGCTTATTTTCTTTATTATAAATATCATAGCTTATTTCTACTTTATTCCAGAGGTGAAAGGGCATGCCTTATAAGTTTACCCAAAACATGATGGTATGGAAAATAAGTGGGGTTCAATAAGTAAGCAATGGTACAGGAAAGATTAAGCCAGGCACAATGCTCAGAAGTGCATTATATGGCCTCAGCATCCTCCAGATGAGGAAAATGTGTCTTTCAGTAGAAAATCTGAGAGGTTTCACTTTAACTGATCAAACAATGCTGAAAACTCAGGTCTATCACTTTTCACATCGTCATTATACAGAAAGAAGTCCAACACTGTGTGGTCTTACAAAAAGTGTGTAACTTGAATGTGATCATGAAAAAAATCTGAGAAATGAAGATAGCAAAACATTCTCAAGATATCTCACTGATAGTCTAGGGGAAAGTCGGTGTTATCAAATAAAAATATCAGTAAATCTTTCTATAATAGTGGAAATTAAGGAGGCATAGACCAAATGCAAGGTTTAAATGTGGGTGGACTGTTTTAGGACAACTGGGCAAATCCTGATGTGCACTGTTTTATGTGATCCTACTGGGTTAATGACCATATCAATGAGTGCTAAGATTATAAATAAAGATCCTCATAAGCAGAATATGCCACATGCTGAACAAGTTAGCTATAATGGTTGATTAATTTTTAAAAAGTCTTTGTGGGGTGTGGAAGGGAAGTAAAAATTGAAATATATGGTGATTCTAGGGCAAAGGTTATAAAAATATTCATTGTATTATCCCTTAAGCTCTTTTGTAAGTTTGAGGATTTCAAAATAAAAGACATTTCAAAATAAAAGGCATACCCATGTGATGACTTGTATGTGTGCCACAGGTAGAGCACAAATTCAGCATTTGTTTTTATTAGCCAAACTATAAAAAGGAAGCCTAGACAAATAAGTATGAGGGTCATGAGATATCATGCTTAACAAAAATGTCTTGAAGACATGTGTAGCCTAATGACAACACACANTCATTGTGACCTGATTTCCCATCTCACAGTGAACTTAATTATGATCAGTGTTTTCAGGATAGTGGACCAATGTAAGCACACCTTTCAAAATATTTTTTCAACCAACATATATTTTAATGAACACAGGGAGCATAGTCTCAGAAAATCTCTGGAATAACTGTACTTACAACCCTATGGTTGCTGTTTTAATTGTAGGTCTAGCTCAATATATAACAGAGTGGGGCTCCAGCCCTTTGGAGGAATTATGAACAAGAATGAGCAGCTTCTATAAGAGAAGTCACCTTATACCAAAGATCTGGGCCCCAAAAAGACTCACTTTGGAAATCAGGACAGTTTTTAGTAAACCATGTTAAGTCTGCTTCACACAGACAAACATTTGACTGAGGCCCTGGAGCTGTACACACTTTAGCAAAGCCATAAGAGTTAAATGTGAAAAACAATTTAGGNCCAGGTTCCCATATCCTCATTCATCTCTGAACTTCCTGTTGAGTANTTTATCTGTAAAGTATACCCCCAACACGATGCAATTTATTGTGAAAATTGCAATTTACGAAAGTGAAAAGTTAAGAAACGTCCATCAAAAATTTTAAGTTCATACATGGTTTAGAACAGAAAAACTTCCCCATTTTTTCCTAGCAACAACCAACTAACAGGATCATTTGTCTAGTTAGTCTTCTCAGAGCTCAAAACTAAAAATATATTGCCTTAAAAATAAAAGATATGGGGAGTAGGAAAGGATAAAAATATTCATTATTCTAGGTTAAGACTCCAGTGTTACATTATGAGAAGGCCACACAATGGCTCACTGCTTTTCTCCCATTCAGAGTGTTGACTTAGACATCCAAAGGACCAATGGTTTGAAACTTAACAAGGCTTTTTTTTCTCCTTATTAGGTAAAACCCACTACCAAAAAAAAATCCACTACCAAAGCTCCAAGTAGTTAAAACTATCTCAGAGTTAACTGAATATACACATAACAGACAGACTTTTCCAGTGGCCTCCTCATCTATGCGGAGGCCCACACTAGCCCCAAAGACACCTCCACTGTCTCAACCCAGTGAAGTCCAAGGGACCCATTATTTTTTCATCAAGCAAAAGTCTCCTCGTGTATCTGAGGTCTCTCCCTTTTGTCTATGAGATCTCACAGGTGTGAAACAGCCACTGTGGGTAAATTTCAAACCTAAACTCCCTTGAGGGTCACCCTAAGATCAATGCAGGGGTACTATGAGGAAGCCAAAATCAGCTGCNCATGGAAGCTACAGTCTTATCTCAGAATAACCAGCAATAAACGTCAATTTTCAATTCCACGCACTTATTTCCTGTGTCTTCATCCCAATTTGACTCTGGAATCAGGAGAGATACAATGACTCATGTAACTGTGGCCCAAGCACAAACAAAAAGGAAAAAAGGGATTCATTTAGGAGATGGGAGAATGAAAGAATGGGTACATACTGAGAGGTGACAGGCATGAAATCTGGGCGCCTTTGGCAATGCCGAACGAGGGAGGCTGAAGATGTTTGTGTAGATCAGAGGGTCCTAGGTGAGTAGATATGGAATGAGCATGTGAGATCCTGCTACCTCACCTGATCCTCTACACCTCTGCCCCTCATCACAGAGAAGCAACGGAAACTGTTGGCTGATACATGAAAAGTTAGCAGATCATAAGGCAGATGTATCAGGCTCACTTCTCTAGGAACTTCATGGCATCCCATTCTTGGCTGTAGANGGTCAAGTTTATTAGACAGTGTAATACTGTCTAGTAATACTGTCTATTAGTGTGTAATACTCCACTCCCCCAGTGACTTATAAGTGAGATTAATTCATTTCTTTCTAAATACTTCAAATATTAAGGCCAGCCATCCATGAAACTCTTGATTTCCTCTTTGCTTGGAGGTTTTCCTAAGGAATATGTAAGTTTATTCCTAGCAGTGTGTGTGTGTGCGCGCACGTGTGCGTGTGTCTATTGTAAATGGAATCCTTTCTCTGATTTCTTTTTCAGTATGTTTGCCATCATCATGAGGAAGGCTGTGGTCCTGGCTGCAGCTCGTTCCTTGCCCTGTTCCCNGAGTCCTTTTGTTTACATGCTCCTGTTCTAGCTAAATCCTCTTTTGCTTTTTCATCCACTTTTCCAGGAAAAGTTTCTGCCCTTTTTCATTCACTCCCATTAATTTCAATTTTCATGAACATCCAGTTGGTTTTCAAACGACTACTCTAACCAACCACCACAGGTATGAAATTCAATAAATTATGGCTTATGAAATGGGCCTGATAATTGCTTCAGAATAACAAAATGTAATTGCTGGTGACCTTGGTGTGGTTCACCTCATGAAAGAAAATTCAGAAAATTTACTAACTTATGCCTAAGACCATTTCCATATCAAGTACACATTCCTATGTATTATATTATCAAGCATATGTAAGCTTATCAAGTATATGTCAGTTTATTAATATTTATCAGAAATAATACATCTGCATATTTTTCCAGAAATTCACATAATGCTAAATACCTTTTATCCACTCTATTCAGAAAATATGGGCAATATTTTAAGACTCCAAAATTACAACAGCTGGCTCAGCCAGGATTTATTCTTTTCTATAATAAAATTAGTGAGTCTCATAGTTTTCAAAATAATNCCTTATCAAAATGTATACTCTTANGCTTCAGATGATTTGCATATGGTATTGCTGTAACTTTGTTAGAAGGGAAGAAATGAAAAATATATCGTGGTACGCTACGGTGAGTGTTGGTGTGAGGCAGTGCGGATGGCCACAAGATGTTGGCTGACAGGTTTCCTCATGAGTCAGTGACTATATNGACACTCAAGCAGAGTCAGAATCTGANTTTGTCACTCCACCTCTTAAGGTCCTAAGAGACTCATGACTTAGTATAGAGCTTGANGTGTGTCTCTTCCACATCTGTCTGCAGTGTGTGCTAACAATGATCCAGGTGACCTGGTAAAGGCTTTTGCTTTGAAGTCAGAAGGCTCTGAGTTTTCCAGGCTCCATAAGTTTGGACAAGCAGATTTCTGTTCTCAATTATGTTTGTCTCGTCATCTGTAAAATGCGAGTCATGATTTAGTCCNGGAGNTGTGGGGGGTTAAAATAGCATTTGTGAAATCATTCACAGTCGAGAAATGGCCTTGTTGCCAGATGTTACAGGTGTTAGCTTTACTTCCCACACTCGCCTATACGCAGCCCTTTTGCGATACTGAGGTGATATTCTCTGGTGTGAAACCTAGNGGACGTCACATTTAAAGCACCTGGCAAGGTCATTTCCATTCCCTGTTATTTCAGGTGCACTGAGATGTGTGTGCCATTTCTTNTTCAAACACNATGTTCTCAGCCTGCTGCTGTGACATGCCTGTGTATTCATTAAGAAAACCACCAATACAGAAACGTTCTGTTCTCCAGAGATCCCCCTTTTATTGACTCAGTTTCTCCTATGCCTCTTTCCGTTGGCAGTAGCAGTCTCTTGTGGACAGAAGCTGAAAGGGAGGATGGTTTACTCAGTTTCCTGTTAACGCCCAGTTTCTGCCTATCCTCCTGTACCTCAGGTTGCTCTGACACACTGCTTCTGCCTCTATCACTAGCTCCTTGATGAGCTGAACCTCAGTGAAAGGCCTCNATGCCAACATGTCTTTCTGTTTTCCCATTCTGCAGAGTTATGTGGACTCTCTACCATTCCCATTCCAGCCCATGTCCCACCTTCACACACCCCGGGGACCAGTTTCAAGGACCACTGNTGATGTCTCAGTATAGAAAAAGCAAAGTGCAGTCTCAAAGACACACGGTCAGGGCTGGCAGAGCGTCCAGGCCTCTGGGCCAGAGCATTAAATATGGAGATAAGTAAGTTCTGACTAAGAGCTGGAATTCAATTCTAGCATCAAATTCCAAGTGGCAATNGGCAAGTTATTAATTTCTCATCCCTAATAATATAATTCATTTAAATTAAATTCACATTATCATTTTGATGTCTTTATTCATCCAAAAAGTGAATATTTTAATATTTAAATGTTATAGCAAAAAATAAATGCAGTATGTGGCATATCTTGAAATGTTTTTGGCTACTCTATTTCATACTTCATTGAATAAAGTTTTAATGACACCATCCTTAACTCTTTCTTTACACTAAATATCCAAAAATTTAAACCATGAGAGGAGCCTAGAAATATATTGCTAAAGCCCTTAGGCTCCAATGTAAGACCACAGTTCAAACCCTAGTCTTACCCCACACTGCTAACACTGGACAAGCTGACTCACATGACCAAGGCTCTGTGATCATGTATAAGGCAGAGTTCACCAAAGGAACAGAAGTAACAGAAGATGCATGCTTATGAAAGGAGTCCATTAGAGAGACTGTTGTAATTAGAGGNTGAATAGTCAGTCCCACAANCGCCNTCTGTAGGCTGCATAAACAAGGAAATCCACCGATGTCCAGTCAAAGAAGCTGGCAGCCTCAGAACATTAAAGATGCCCTGGGTTGAAGGCCTGAATCTGCTTTGGAGAGCCACCAGGGAGAAGGCTGAAGAACCTGCAATCTGATGTCTGTGGGTGACTGCAGTTCCTGCTATATGAGATGCCTTCACTCTTCTGCTGTCCCATTCAATCTAGGCTCCCAGCCTGCTCAACTGTGACTCAGAGCAGCTATCCCCAATCTCAGTTCACTGACACACTACCACTGTTCCCCGGAAGCATTCTCACAGATACCCCAAAGTATGTCTGCTTTACCAATTCTCTGGTCACCACCACCCAATCCAGTTAAGATGACAACCAAAATCATCTGACACAGTTCTCACCTGTGATGAGTGAATCATAACATTCTTTACCCTACAGAACACTGTAATGAATAAATAAACACAGCATGATTGGGACCTCTCAGTCCTGGGCCTTGTAAGTGTTGAGTGACATGATGACTACAATTCTCGGCTGCATCCCAGTCTCCTAAGGAAGTCGGAAATACAAATTAGGTCATGGTCTTTGATGAAGCAGNAGGAACAGAGCTAGGAAACATCTTGATTGGCAGAATCAACCTTGCAAAAAAATGAAACTCCTGTAACTTGCCTGATTTCCAAACCGCNTGAGAAATTCCAATGAAAGTACTATTAAATGCATTGCCCTCTCCGTGTACTATGTTTTTAGGGACATCACACATGGTGTCATCTGAATGCAAGTACCTCCTAGTTTGGTGTCATTCTTTTACACAGTAATTGTGTCCTGAATGTTAAAAGCAAAAGTAACCCTAGGAAGTTTGATTAGAAAGGAGGATCAAACAACTGTGGCACCCTGGAATTGGGAGGGGGATTCTGTACACATGTCTGTTGGAAGACCCACCCATAAATAATGGGCAGTTAATAAAGTTGCTGAGAATTAAATAGGTCCTTCAAGATGTTTACAGTAAATAAAGTACATAGAAAGACTTGAGTTTCCTCTCTGAAAAAATATTGGGAGCTTTATGTTCTTAGAGACTTTGTTATATAGAGGGAGTGCAAAGAACTCTGGGTCTATTCACTCGTTCAGAGAATATGCCAAGTCACCTCCTACTATATTTGCAACTCCTTCCTCTGACGTTTTCTGCTGTATCCCTGGCCAGTATTTCCATAGCAGTGGCTTCTTTCTTGGCNGGAATAGTCTGGAGCTGCTGGGGCCTCCCCTGCATCTGACCCAGCCACCTCATGTTCTCCTAGCCACCCTATGTTCCCCATGGCGGTATGTCTAAGTTTTCCATGACATCATATGAGTCAATCTCATAAACCCTCTTCTAACATATATTCATTCTACCAGTTCTGTTCCTGTAGAGAACTATTAGTGATGCATCACCCTTAACTAGAGAACCTGTGTGGGCTGTAAAGGCTTCAGATGCTGCATGTAGGATTGGGTTACCTCAGACTATTCTCAGGCTCCTTCCTAAGAGGTCAGGAACACACACAACAGAGAATGTGGCATTGGCTCAGAACTACTTTAATTTAGATATATGTGTGTCATGAATGAATGAACTTGAAAACTGAGTAAAGGAACAATATGATCTTTTATACAAACAGCAGCTTAGAGCATTGAATTAAATTCATATAAAAATGTGACTCTCTAGAACAGTATAATTAGGTTGCAGAGATTGGCCTCATGACACCTAGATGAACAATNCCCCCACATACACAGAATAGCTGCCCTCTCCTATCCACACTCGTACACATACCATCTTTAGGAGTCTATGTAGTATCTTGCAGTGTCTTGCCACTATCAGTATTCCTCTTTCCATATCTATGATGCAGAAGAGTAAAAAACTGTAGCAGGAGTGCCTCAAACACCTACATAGGTAAATGCAAANCAGAAGAATAAGAATTCTAGTCACAAAGATGTATAAGAAGGACTGTGATTATTAAACAGATGAAAATAAGGTGACTGTCAGTCATTATATAAACTTCCATTTGAGACACACTTTTGAACTCTCAGCCACACGTAATTTGTGAATGGTGTGAATACTAACAAACAAATGGGATTATGCAACTGCTTCAAAACATTAGAGTGGCCTAGATGTTTTCCATACTGTGAATAGAATATTTCNTTTTATTGCTGACAGCAGTTTGCATTTTCCCACTGGGAAGTTAACCTAATCTTGCACCTTGTCACTTTTTCTCCTCTACAGAGGTAAATGTATATAACTATAGTCTGTGCAAGGACAATTTGGCAGTTTTGGCTGAGCCACATACAACTGAGTAGCTCAAGAGGACACCAACAAAGAAGTAATTAAGAAAAGGAAAATTTAGCAGGGTGGTGGTGGCACACGCCTTTAATTCAAAGGCAGGTGGATCTCTGTAAGTTTGAGGCCAGCCTGGTCTACAGAGTGAGTTCCAGGACAGCCAAGGCTACACAGAGAAACTNTGTCTTGAAAAAAAAAAGAAAGGAAGAAAAAAGAAAAAAAAGAAAGAAAAGGAAAAATATTACACACTGATAGAAATTCTTCCGTAGCACAGTTCACTAACTATAAAGCTGAGAAGGGCACAAACTAGACAAATGTTAGAGGAAAGCAGCCCCTGGGCCTTTCCAAAGTAAGCTAAAGCAAATCTAAACTTAAATGTAATTAATGTCAGCTAGTCACAATCTCCGTATTTCTAGATTTTCATAATTTTAAAAAACATAGTATTAAAAATTTACCGCATGCCGGGCAGTGGTGGCGCANGCCTTTAATCCCTGCACTCGNGAGGCAGAGGCAGGTGGATCTCTGTGAGTTCGAGGCCAGCCTGGGCTACCAAGTGAGTTCCAGGGAAGGCACCAAAACTACACAGAGAAATCCTGTCTCGAAAAACCAAAAAAAAAAAAAAAGAAGAAGAAGTTACCGCATTACTAGAAAGTGCCAATGTCTGCTTAACAAACTTTGAAAGATANAGGAAAATACATGCTAAGGAATATTTTAGAAACATTCTCAATGTGGCAATTAGTAAGNAGTCTTCTTCCCCAAACACAGGACACAGGAAGCAAAATAAGAGAACCTACAAAAGCACAAGACAAAAAGAAGCCCATGAGGGGTTGGAGAGTGGCTGAAGAGTGTGCCATGCTGTGACTTTCCTACTTCACTTAATTGCCATGATAAAGATGCAGCTGGCTGTCAACAGTGAAGAGGAAAAGGGTGGGGGGAAGCCCATGGGCTCCTTGAAAAGGCAGCTGTGACAGAAGGTGAAGCCAAGGTGGCCCAGAGCAGTTCTGCCTCCTGAAGTCTGTGGACCAACAAGATGCCTTCTCCTCTGCCACCACAGTCTTCAAAGGTCTGTGTCTCAGAGGGGCATCTGGTCCACAGCACTGCTCAGCCACCATTGTTAGCCACAGACGTGGAGAGGACACCTGAGTCTGCTGGGAGGACGAGCATCGAGGCCCTGGTGCACACCACCAGCTGGGCAAGTCAGGTGCACAAGGAATTTTCAAGACCTGCAGCCCAAGACTTGGGCTCAGAGGCAGGGCAGTACCTCCAGAATTCAGATTCTCCCACTGAGCCAGCCCCTGGATGGGTATGTGCCTGTAATCATTGGAATCGTGAATCAGGAATACAATTAGCTCACCATGCCTGTAGACAAACAATTGCACCCTGAGGAAGGACTGGGCAGCTATTGTCTGGAAGGGTCTTTATCTCTAGAGGCCTAAGCATTTCTGCCTCAGAATCAGGAAGATCAAGACCTGTGTGTTGTCCTCAGTGATCTTTGTGGATCAGACTGTGAACNCCTTATTGACTGGCACCACTGGAGAAGACACCGAGCCCCCAGNAAGTCCCTCCACCCAGCACTGCTCCTTCCAATGCAGAATAACCTAATACAGAGGAACTTCAGCAGGCTCAACTGCACAGATGTCCACATGGCTGAGAGATGTGCTGTTGTGGGAATTTTGATGCCAGCTCTGCTCCTGGGTTTGCAAGGCTATACGGCCCACTACAAAATAGTGGTCCCACAGTGGTGACAAAGCCTTATAGAGTCCTACAGCTGTCTCTTATACACATCTAGATGTGTATAAGAGACAGGTAACGCCCACTGGCCTAGAGCTTACACCAGGCTGGCCTCAAACTCACAGAGATCTTCCTGTCTCTGCTGGAATTAAAGGCCTGAGCCACCACCACCCAGCTTATCATCTTATCTCTAGATACAAGGTCTGTCAGTGAACCTACCAATGACCCACCAATTGGCTAAACTGTCTGGGCAGAGAGCCCCAGGGATCTGTCTTTACCTTCTACTAAAGTAGATGTACAGGACCACACTTGGCTTTTTTTTTTCAATGGGGATGATGAGCTTCTGAACCCAGGTCCCCATGCTTGTGTGACGGGAGCTTTACCCACCGAGCCATCTCTCCAGTCAATCTTCTTTTGAGCCTGAGCTTTTGCTCACATAGCAAAATACTTNACACTCAAATTAAGCACTCCAGTGATAAGTTTAGCTTTCATCAACAGCCAAGCGTGGAAGATTATACAACTATGGTTGATCTAACGGGGTGTTCATTCGGGGACTCTGAACATGAAGTGTTTTTTTATTCAAGGTCTCCACTAACTGGATCTGTAATCTACACTGTCAAACTAACCAACCAGTGTCACTGTCCACGCAAGTGCATTGTGTGTTGTTATACACCAGTAACTAAATTAGACTTAATTCAGAAATTGCCTTTGCCAGACAGAATGAAGGGCTATTTACAGGAATGAAGTGTGAAATAAAAATTTTATCAAGCAGCAATGTACATTAAGTTTAGATTAAAAGCAAACCAAGGTAAGGACAAACAGAATTGAATATAATTTTACATAAGGTGGTAAAGAGAGACAACTTACCTTAAATTCACTCAAAAGCAGAGGCTGAAACAATGGTTTGTGTGCAGNTAGTTAATTAGGGAGGAACAGGAGGGCTGGAGAGATGGCTCATTTGGTAACATGCCAGCCATGCAAGCATGAGGACTTGAACTCGGATCTCCCATACACATAAGAGCTGAGGGCCATTGCACGTGACTGCAAACCTAACAGTGGACACACAGAACAGTCAGATTCATGGAGCTCTCTGACTGGCATGTCCAGCCATTCACCTAGCAGTGAACTTTGGGTTTGGTGAAAGAGTCTGTCTCCAAAAAAAAAACAGACAAAGAGCAGCAGAGGAAGACGCTGTACATCAACCTCTGGCCCCCACGTGCACTCATATGCACGTATGTGTACGTACACACACACACACACACACACACACACACACACACACGTTAATTAATTTATAAATAGGAAGAACAGAAGTGACAGAAGAAGGCAGAAGATGCCAATGTAAGTGTGCATTATTGCTGCCAGGGTACCAGGGCTTCCAGTTCCCTGTTTTGTATAATTATAATTACCTTCACAAAGCATAAGAAACTAGATTAGTTACTGGGTCTCAACTGTTACTAGATGAGAATCATGCATGGAGGTGTCAACTCCTCTGCACTTCCAAAGTGTGTCTGTGTATATACAAAGCTGAGTGCGCTTGTGTGAGAGTCCTAAGAACCTGGAGATGAAGTGAGACTTGGTGGGTGGGTTTAAGGCAGACGCTGTCAACCTGAGGCTAGGTGAGTACAGTAGTACCATCATCAACGTGGTTGGACTAAGAGATAAATCATACATGATTCAAAATAACAGCATCGTCTAATAGAAAAGCCCTCCCTGTTAGGTGATATTTGAGTAAGGACTTAAAATAAGGAGTGGACTCTGTATATACATGAGGTAATAACAAACAAAACAGACAGAAGGAACATGTAGGCAGACTTTGAATTGTGATGGAAACTTCTTGAAGAAGTTCAAACAGGGACATGCCATACTGTGATTCAGCTGTTACACAGAAAATGGACAAAATAGAAAAAGCATGGAGGTGGGAAAATGGAGGTGTTAAAATATACTTAAAATGGCTAAAAGACGTGGGAATGAAGGGGAAGATAATGGGTTAGAGATAACATCGCTTTCCTATACCTCCATGAGCCTGAAGCAAAGCATCAATAGACCTGAGACACATACAGTCTGGAGATGAACGGTCAACAGTAAATAGAAACCAGGTCAACTTTAGCAGAGAAACTACAGGGACCAGTGAGGCACTGAGGGAAATATTAAAGAAAGCGAAAACTAACTCCCAGCAGGGCTACAAGCAAAAGGGAAAAAGAAAGCCCCACGGCATTAGGCCCACACTGACACATTGCAAAAATAAAGTTTAAAATGGGAGACATGACNTGGCCAATCATGGTGGCACTTGCCTGCGGTCCTAACACTTGGGAAATACAAGCAAGCTCAGGTGTACAAGGTCCTCCTTACTGACGATCTAGTTTGAAGTCAGCCTGGGATAAATGAGAACCAAGAAGTCCTACCACACAGCAAGCAGCAACNGGAGAAGGATGCCCCCTGTACTTCCTAGCTTGCTCACTGGTGCCCTAGACAGAAATTCTTTTAGTCCTTATAGTCAAAACTTTGGCCAAGGGAAGAAGGTCACACATTTTTACATCTTTAAACCCCAAAGGCCTCATCTCCTATGCTGGACAGGGTGGGTGGCCACCCTGGGGGTCAGNGTGGACTCAGAAGCCTGGTACTCACTTGAACTGGGATTCACAGACACAGATAGGCTTGGATGGGGAAGTACAATCCAAGAGGAAGCCAATGAGGAACACTTTGAGGAAGTTGTGGGCAGAACTGTGGTAGGAAGAAAAGCCCAGCTGTGTATAAATGTGAGGATGGGGGAGGGGCACTAACATAGAAATTCTCTGAGTCCAGGGCACATAGGACCAACCTGTAGCCCATCATCACTGCCATCACAGATTGACTGGGCAGACCTGCTTTATACACTAGAGAGATTAGTGGTGGCTGCATCCTTCTAGCCCAGTGGTGTAGCTAATACTTGACTGGGATATAGAGGATCCCACAGGCATTGGGAGTGTCGGAAGCAACTTCAGCGCTAAGACTGAGACAGGCAAAGGGACTGTGTTCATACTTTCAAGATATCATGAGGTTATATCACCTTTCCAAAAGAATGTAACCATGGACACTGAGTAAACCTTGGAACTTGAATTCACAACCTCTTGCACAGTGGAGGATGGACAGAAAAGTGACTTCAGACGTTGATCTAGTCATTGGATTCAGGCTTATAGCTGTCAAACTCTAAGGTTCTTCTCAGCTGATAACATCTGCTCCTGGCCACTAACTCTCCCTATGCATTTCACTGCCTCACTACTTCAATGCAAGCTTCATGGACCTGTACAAGTACAAGCCACATGTACCCTTCAGCTCGTCAGCATCCAACCCTCTTGATTTCCTCAACTGCCTCCCTGGGCCTTTCTCACCCAGATGCTATGGCAGGCCAAAGTGAGGCTCCTGGACTAAAACTGTTCCAGTTTCTCAGGATCCCAGGGTAGTTCAGGTTTAAGAATAATTTCTCTGTCATGATGGTACCTGGCCATTGCCCTCTGAGTGAAAATGTTTTTTTATTCCACTGAGTGTGCGTGTGTGTGTGTGTGTGTGTGTGTGTGTGTGTGTGTGTGTTTAGTTGACTGGACACAAGCAATATAAGTGGCCTACCTTTAAAGTTATAACTTATATTTTTTCTAAATTTTTAATTACATGTGTATGTGTGTCTGTCTACTCAAATAACAATAATAATATTAGAATAAAAAAGATCTAGAAAATATTCAGTAATAAGCTTACAATTCCACTTTAATAAATCATAGCAAGTTGGTTATAATGATGAATTTGACTTGGATATTATATTTTTTAAATTTACATAGTGTCTTAACTTTAAAATTTTTTATTGAGATGTATTTATTTTATNTAGTGTTAGTGTTTTGCCTACATGCATGTCTGTGTAGCACATTTGTGCAGTGACCATGGAGGCCAGAAGAGGACATTGGAACCCCTGGAACTGGAGTTAAAGATGTTTGTGAGCCTTCATGTGCGTACTGGGAATTGAACCTGAGTGCTTGGGACAAGCAGGCAATGCTCTTAACTGCTGAGCCATCTCTCCAGGCCATCATTTACTATTATTGCTGTTGTTGCTGCTGCTGTTGTTGAAAATAGATTTTTTTCATACAATATATTCTGTTTATAGTTTTCTNTCCCCCAACTCCTCCCAAATCATCCCACCTCCCCACCCACCCAAATCCACACTCTTTTTTCTCTCTCTCATTAGAAATCAAACGGGCATCTGAAGGGACTCTAGCCAGCCGGAGCATGGCAAACAAGGCTCTGGCAGGCCTTGCCCTTCTCTCCCATTCCCTCTGCCTTGCTAAAACTGTTAGATTACATTCCTAAAGCAGGCTACCAAGGTCTGGCCCCTTATTTGGCCACTTCCTCCTCCTGAGGCTGACTACCAAAGTCCAGCTATCAAAAGCCCCCTTTGGCTCACCTAATGAGCATACCCAATCAAAATTAAACACCTCATTCTGACATGAGGTTTACTCTCTTACCTTTATAAACCGACATTTACCTATGTGCCACGTCTGTCTCCTCTCTATCCAGAGGCAGTCCTTTGTCTTCCCAGGACAGATACCCCTGCCCCCTTTCTCTTGTTCCCTTCCCCTTCTCCCTCATCCTCTATCTTCTGTCTTTGTCTCTTATTCCCTGCCCTTTGACCCTCTGGGGCAACTAAATCTCCTTTGGGCTGAGAACTTGGTCTTGGTGCTACTGAGCTAATATTGGTCCTTTCAGCATCCAAAATACTAATAAAAAGAAGATGAAATGAAAACAAACCAGAAGAGGACAAAATAAACAGAAAAAAAAAGAGCCACAGAAAAAGCACAAGAAACACATAAAAATGCAGACAAATACATTTGGATTTCCATAAAAAAACCACAAAACTGTAATATACAAGCAAAAAACCTATGTTACAAAAATGCCCAGACTAAGCATTTTTGAATTTGTTTTGTGTTGGTCATCTACTGGTGAGCATGGGACCTGCACTTCAGTGTGGTCTGTATACATAAAAAGACTTTGTTGGAGAGAACTAATTTTCCCTTTGTGAGTGGTTATGAGTTGAAGATAGCTTCTGGGTTAGGTTAGTGATGGTGGCTTGTGTCCGCTTCCNCTCTCGGCAACCAGCCCCCACAGATTAGTAGAAAACTCACATAAGTACCTTTTGAATTTGGAACCTCCTTCGGATCCAGGTTCCTCTTCAACTNTGACTGAAACANGTTGGTTTTCTGTGGAATGTAAATTTNGATTAACAACATGTATAGTATNAAACAAAGCCACAATCAAATGCATGGACTATATTATTACACAAGCATTGTACAGCCCTGTTTCATCTGATAGATAGTCATTGTGCCCNCAAAACTGTCACCAAACATGACTCTTAGCGTTCTCAAACTACTTTAAGGGAGATAGCTCTGTTTCAGGAACATGAGTCTTCAAAGGCATAGAAGGCTGCTTTCCTAGGACCAGAACCCTCTGATCCTTTACCACACACATCTATACTGTGCATATAAACCAAAATAAAAACCTAAACACAGCCACCATTCAGACATTGAATTTAGAAGCTTGATATAGCTTCAACTGAAATGTCAACAAAATTTCACTTTGGATTACCCCCTTTAATGCAAAGTTAAGCAGGGCTGTGTCTCAACAAATAACTAATAATGGAAAGATTTGTGTAACTGGAGAATTAANACATAATCAAACAGTATCACAAATGAGCATGTAGTCAAGGGAAAAATTCTTCTCTGAAAACAATTCTCCTTCACACTGTACCTATTGGAAGCTAAGATGCAACTTGTCTTGAATCAACAGGCTTCCAACTAGCACAGATTTTTAAATGTTTTTAAGACTGATAGCTTTTTTCTGAAGTCAAAGAGCAATGACAAATTCATCTCAAATCCACCAGTGATAATAATGATGATATGATATGGAGGCTATGTATTTTAGTATATTATCTGCCCTGAAGTTTCTAGGACATTAGAAAATGCTCCATAGGTGAGACCAAAGCACTTGACTTCTTATCAACCAAAAGANAGCAAAATTCACTCAAATAGCTTTGTCAAAATATAGAGCAAAAAGACACATATTTCAAAGAAACTACATTTAATGTGGGAGTGTTTATTTGTGAAGGATCTCAGTGTAAGGAAGCCTATTTGGGGATTTAGCCAAAGCGACCCACACACTGAGTGAGTAAGAGGGACTGAGAAATATCTGTGCTTACCATATTTTAATTAAAAGAGCACTTGATATGGTCTCAATTGGTTCTTGGAATGACTAAGATGAAAAGTACATCGGAGTTGTGGCTTTTTAAGAACTGAAGGCATGTTTTATCTTGAAGAGATTCCTGAAGTAGCACCCTTGCACAGCCACTTGAGATCATTTGGCAAGATAGCATCTCAAACTGGGCTCAGTGCTTTACCNAAACATAACAAAACCTCAAGAAATCCTCTTCCTACAGCAGGGCATTGCACAATCTTCTCTCAGGTGCCTCCCAACACAGCCCTAAGCAACCCTGTTCTGAGGGTGTGGGTGCAGGCAGAACAGAAAAAGAGCCTAAGGGACTAGCCAGCACTATTGCACCCATNATATTGGGGGATCTCTATCACGGTGATCAAGAAAGGGTAGAATGAGTAAAAGAAACAGATTTAAGTACTGCTTATAAGTTCCAAACACAAATATCCCTACACACGGAGAATTTAAATGTAGAATCTGAGACAGTAAGCAAGGTGTTGAATGTTTTTTTATTATTTGAGAATTACATATATGCATATAATGTTAGGATCAAATCCTCCCATACCTCCTACCACTTTCCCTCCCAATTTCTTGTACCTTTTTTAGCTCACTGGGTCCATTCAGTGCTGCCAGTGTGTCCATGATGCCACCCACAAAAGCATGGGCGATTTATCAGGAGTGGCATCTCTGAAGCAAGCTGAAACCCTTCCTCATCAGCTGCAACCAGTTGCCCATAGGTTCTTCAGCTAGGGATGGGCCTTCATAAGCCCCCAAATCATCCACAGTGAGATTNTGGGCTGGTTTAATCTTGTGCGGGTCTTGTGCAAACAGTCCCTATCATGTGTGCAACAGCCCTCTCAAGTCCAGAAAACACTGTTTTGCAGCAGCCCTCCCTGACCTCTGGTTCTTAAAAGCTTTCCATCCACCTATAGTGCTATAATCTTTGATCCTTTGGGAGAAGGAGTTGAGATAGAAGTCCCATTTAAGGCTGAACATTCCATAGTCCCTTAATCTTTTCACATTGACCAGTCAACAAGGTATTGGATGCTTTAAGAATAAGATACCTTTATANACACACGAAATTGAAAGAAAAGCATATTAGAATAGAAACAGAAAAGATGGCAAAGTTATACAACTATTATTATACACTAATACTACTAGTAAGAATACTTGAAATCTTAACTAATAGTTATAATCCAGGGAAAAATATAAATGACCAAAAATGTC
>LZPO01097140.1:416542-426783 GCA_001675575.1 Neotoma lepida | reverse complement strand
CCATCCATATCCCCCAGAGTGATAAGCCTTGGCTCAAAATGATTCGGTCATCGACCTAAGAACACACAGTGAGGATGTGAAAAAGAGAAATGTCCAAATCGCGGTCCTCCGCCTCCACGTTTATTGCTAAGGGCACCATGACACCTCACTTAACTCCCCCANGTCGCTATCTCCTCTCTCAAGAGTAGGTGTAAAGGAGACATAACATCATCAGTTCTNGCTGTGGGGCTAGGGATGTGGCTCAGTTGGTCCAGTGCTTGCCTCATGCCCATGTTCATGTGCACATGTCCTGTTGCTGTGAACGGACATGTGTGTAGATGGAGTCCAGAGGACTACTTTGGGTGTCATTTCTCAGGCATTACCCATCTTTTAAAAATATTTTTTGAGACGGGACCTCACTGTAGTGTGTAGTCCAAGCTGGCCTGGAATTTGCTCTATAGACCAGGAANAGAGTACATGTTTGTAATCACAGTGCCTGGAAAACATACGCAGGCAGATCCTTAGGGATAGCTATCCAGTCTACTTGTCAAGCTCCAGGCCAATGAAAGATCCTGTTTGAAAAACAGAAGATGGACATTGTAGGCATGGTACATGTGCTTTTAATCCCAGCACTNGGAAAGCAGAGGCAGGTGGATCTTTGTGAGCTAAAGGCCAGCCTGGGCTACATACTGAGGCTCTGTCTCAAAAAATATTATTTTTAGAAGATGGATAGTACCTGAGAAATGGCACCCAAAGTACTCCTCTTGCCTCCACATACACACGTGAGTTCATATCAATACATACATGTGAACATAAGCACACATGTTTGCACATATACTCCTGCAAAAAGAAACATATAATAAGTTCTTAGTATGACAGTACTTCTTATAAAAGGCAAAAAGTAATNTTATTTTTAAAAATCAATTCTCTATGGATCTGTACAAGCTAGAAATTAGTTAGTGTTTGTTCTTGTTTAATCTTAGGTACAAAACATATNTATCTGGAATGCAAGGAGATTTGATCAGGCACTTGATATATTGATGATAGGAATAAGCCAAGATGACTGTCCCTATTCCTGGATCTGAAGACCTAAAAATTCTAAGGTCAGTTTATCATAGCCGTAGCCCTCCACCTCTCCCCAAAAACCAAATTTTTCTGTATTAACTGTATTTCCAATTATTATAACAAAATCTCTGTCATAAAACATTAGAGACGAAGGATTTGTTTGGGCTGATGATTTACGGGGACAGTCCTTCATGACAGAGAACGGATGGCAAAGGTCTGACAATGTGTACCTGGTGGTGATGAGAGCTTGCTCACATCTACATAGATCCCGAAGCAAAGAAAGGAGANTGCCCGGATCAGCTGACTTTTTCCCCTTTCCCCATTTTTATTCAGCCTGGGACCACAAACCATGGATAATGCCACCCAAAATCAAGGCGGATCTTCTCAGTTAAACCTGTTAAACACTCTTAACGGTCTGGAGAGATGGTTCAGAGGCTAAGAGCACTTATCGCTCTTCCAGTGGACCCAGGTTTAGTTCCCAGCAACCATGGTGGCTAAAAGCCTTCTGTAATTCCAGTTCCAACGAATTCAACAATGTCTTCTGGCCTTCTNGGTCACTGCATACATATGGTAAACAGACACACATTCAAGCAAAACGCCAATACACTAAAAATAAATAACTATTTTTAAAACACACACATACATACTCTCAATGAAATGCTCACAGGTATGTTTTCTAGGTGGCTCAAAGTCTACTTGATAAATTTAACCGTCATACTTGTGAGAGAGTCAGTTTTCTTCAAGGGTGTGGGCTCTTCTAGATAACCCNCTCTCTAAGGATGACTTACAGCAATGTACAGATGGACAGCTCTAACTAGAATCAATAGTTTACTTTTTTTAAAAGAGGGTATGAAGTTGGGAGCAGGATATTGGGTGGTCTGAGAGAAGACAGCAGATGCCAGGAGGTATGATAAAAATACATCGTATTCACATGTGAAATTCTCCAAGAGTAAACAAAATAACTTTATTACATTTCTTTCAGTATGTTTTTTAAAGATCAACCATCCTAAGGTAGGAAAATATGACTACAAAAAGGCATGATAAATAGAAAACACAAGAAAATACAATTTTAGGCCACCACAAGAAAAATCTGAAAAATACAATGTTTAAATAAAATCTGGTATGAAAAGAAAAATGATCAATGTGAGCTTACATAGGTAAAACTGACAGGTGTACAATGACCAAATTTCTAGTGACACACCTGTTGACAGCATCCCATGTGCTCAGAGAGGACAACTACTTTAGGAACAGACCATTTTTGAAAAAGGTAGGGCTATTAGTCAGACTTGTTGTCACTAGGACCAAAGACCTAACATAAATAACTAAAGAGTGGAAAGACGCGTTCGCTCATGGTTTCAGATGTTTCAGCCCATGTTCCTCAGCCCCACTAACTCTGGTCCCAAGATGAGAGCATCACAGGAGCAGGTTATAGGCAGAGGCTGCCAACCTCATGCTGACAGAAAATAAGAGTAAGAAAGAAATGACACTTTCCAACGTGTCCCTCTCCTACTCCAAGTCCTTTCCTTGGCATTTTCCTGCTGTGGAACAGAACTCACCTAATCAGAGACTAGGGAGTCACAGAGATATTCTTTACCNTGCTTATTATTTCCTTAAAAGGGTGTTGTGGTTTCTTCTCCAATCTCACCACTCAGAACTATTGGTCCTTTGTTATGTACACAGTAACAACACCACANGCTTTCACCATGACGTTGAGAGCCCAGATGAGTCCTAGCTGGACTCATGTGTGCCTAAAGGAACTAACCTTTGAATTGGATTTAACTTGAGTTTGTGGTTTTTCCCTCTCTGCCAAAGAGTCTGTTCCAAGGTTCAAGTTTTAAAAGCAAGAGGTAGTTATGTATGTGCCAGGGATTATTCTGTATCACAGCCCTCACATGCTGGTAAGCTTTAATATCTGTTTATCATCTCAGAAGCAATAAAACTAATGTATTGGGTAGTATGGCCTCAGGAGCCACAATGACTCACAACCGTACAGGGATTAAGCCTGAATCTTCCAACCTTACATCACTTCTCACCGTAACAGAATCATCATGTCAGCTTTAAGTCAGGAACAGAAGCCAGTTAGTCACTCTTTACATGTCAATGGTGGAGCCAATAAGCACAATTTATGAGGGCACCCAACAGTTCTCCNCTCTATGTGGCACTCTCTCTTCGGGCACAATAAAAATAAATAAATAAAATGAGAAGGAAAAGACACGGAAACAAAAATTATTCTCCTAGATGATTTTTAGTCCACTAGATAAAACAAAGACAAATAGTTCAAGATTTGAAAAATGAGCAGTGCTTATTTGAGTTAGTTATTATTGCATAATAAATCAAGCCAGGGCTTAGCACCTGAAAAAAAAAACAAAGTATTACCTTTCTTTATTTCAATAGAAGGTTCTGGCTAAAGTTTCTCATTAGACTGCAGTCAGATGGTGGCGAGAGCGGNAGGAATAGGGATGTTCTTTGTTTTGTCTCTGTGCAACCTTCAGTTTTTCCANGCGCTCTAACTGTCTNAACAGCATGGGAGCCTGTCAGCAGTCAGGCTATCCTCCAGGTAGTTCAGGACTCCCGTGCCAGAGCTTCTCTCAAGTAAGACAGTTGCTCTTTAGACCTGGTCTCTTGTGATGGTTCTTTTTAATTGTCAACTTGACACAATGTAAAAATCACCTGGTAAGAACATCTCCATGTGGCATTGCCTAGATCAAGCTGGCCTGCTGGCACATCTGTAGGAGANTGTCTTGATTACGTTAGTTAATGTGGGAAAAACCCAGGTCACTCTGGGTGGCACTGTTCCCTAGACTGCTTAAGAGTGGAGAAAGGGAGCTGGCTAGTAAGCTACACATGCTCATTTGGTCTTAACCATGCATGGGATGAGGCTAGCTGTTTCAAGTTCCTTCCATCTTGACTGCTTTGCTTTGATAAAATTGAGATAAAATAAACCCTTTTTTCCTGGACATATTTCTCTCCTCCCTCTGGCAACTATGAAACAGCCAAATAGCCATGTCATTACAAGCAGGAAAGANTGAATCGCCCTCTTTGTGTTTCCAGCACCTAGCCCAGTGCCTGGATGTTCATTTAGTTAAAGCTCATTCAGTGCGATTGAGGTACTCAGGGGATGCTGAGAGGCAACGAAGAGCACACAACCCAATCCTAGAACATGCCCAAAGACTAGAAAACAATTCAAAGCTGCTGTTACTACCCATCCAAAAACATAAATGTCATTTTAAATAGAAATTCAGTTCTTTCAGATGAAAACTAATTATACTTCCACTAACAAATGAGAAAATATGGCAAAACCACAAATCTAATCATTATTTGAATAGATTTCTGTTTATATAGCCAGAGAATCATCTACACACTTATTTAAAAATAGCCCTCTCCTTCTTTTCTTGGAGTCCTCCANTGCCNCAAGCTCTTACACTGTTNCTCACCTCCTCTTCCATGGGGTTCCCTGAGTTCTGAGGGCATGAATTTCATGGAGACTTCTCATTTAAGGCTGAGTGTTCCAAGGTCTCTCACTCTTTGTACCATGTCTGGCTTTGAGACTCTGTATTTGTTTCCACCTGTTGCAGGAAGAAGCTTCCCTGATGATAGCTGAACAAGGCACTGGTCTGTGAGTATATTGAAATATCATTAGGAGTCATTTTATTAATATGTTTTTTAGACCAGTATTATTTGGTTTTCCAATAGGTCCCTGGGCTATTGTTTGGGGGAGGGGAATAATATGATCAAAATATAATTAAATTTTAAAAATAAAAATATAATAAAACAGAAAATATCTGTGAAAAAATTGTCCTCTCATTTGTGGGTTCCATTACTCATTACAGAGAGAATGCTACACTGAATACATAAACTTCATCTAACCACGTCTTGTCCCACCAGCTGAAGACCATATATTCATACTCTTTCTGGGTATCTTCCCTGATTTGTAGTTAATTCTTCAGAAGCTCGCTATCACAGAGCTGTGTGAGTAATCTATCAATAAAGGTGTCACTAGGGAGGAGCTTTGGAATATAAGTTTCCAAAACCAACTCTACTTGAACCCNTCAGAGCAGATCCCTTGAATAAGCTATGCAAACATACTAAGCCTCGGTATCTTTAGCTATAAAAATGGAAGGGCAATACCTCACACACTTGATATAATTTATTTATATGAAGTTATATAATATCCTTCCTACTTAGTCTGTGATAATTGGTTTGTAAATTGCAAGGGTAAGGAAAATTTCTTAAAATATCATTGGCTACATTTTATTACCTCCAGCCACACTGNCCTCCGTGAATGGCAACTTTTCAATGCCAGTTTAAACGGTTTTAGCACATGCCACCATCCTCCTTTTATCAACCCTTTGTTTCTGACTCCTATCAATGGAATACAATGGAATACATTTCTCTCGGAGTCAAGCTTAGTTGCATGATGCCCCCTGTGTAAAATGAGCTTTATATAGACATTTCTCTAAAGGGTTTTGGAAATTTTAGATGAATTACATTCACAAAGTCATCCCAAATCAGTTTTAGTACATTCAAAACTGTAAAAGTCAGGCCAACAAGATGATTCTGTGGTTAATACACCTGCTGCCTGACCTGACAACCTCAGTCTCATCCCAGGACCTACATGGTAGAGAAAGAACTGACAGCCGAAAGTTTTCCTCTGGCCTCTACACTCACACTGTTACACACACGTGCATGTGCACACACACACACATTGTCACACACACATGCACACACACACACACACACACACACACACACGTGTGCATACGATTTTAAAAATGTAAAAGTACAGGCTAGCTAGACAGATGGTTCAGTAGTTAAGATTACACTCTGCTCTTGCAGAGAACTTAGCTCAATTCCCAGCACCCACATCAACTGACTTACAGCTGCCTCTAACTCCAGCTCCAGTGTATCTAATGCCCTCTCCTGGCCCCCACAGGACCTGCACTCACAAGCCATGCCCACACATACAAATACTTAAAACAAAAATAAAATCTTGTTAAAAATCTAAAAGTAGAGAAGAGTATCGTACCTCTTAAATGTGGAACTTAGAGTCTGCATCATAAATGTGTCGGCACTTTATGGCATCATAATAAAGGAAGACCAAAACCTCCCCCATCACCTAGTTATTATTAACCAAATCTCCCCCATCACCTAGTTATTATTAACCAATGACTCACAGGGACAAGGACAACAGTAGCTGGACCCCTGGGATATAAGAGGGCCCACTGAGCTCCAATGTAAGGTGTTGCTCACGTTAGCATTCTCTGACTGGAAGCCAGTTTTACAGTTCAGATGAGAGCAGTTGGCATACGTGAGCTGCATGGAACACACTACAGCATGAATATTTACGATGAGAAATTCTTCATTTCTTCCTCCGTTTCTACCATTGCAGCAATTACAATCAGCAAAACGGTTGTTGTTAATGACCCAGACTTCCATTCAATGAGCATAGAGGCTCACTGTATATAAAATACACACATCCTGTCTTGGTATTTCCTGCTTTGCAGTCATCTAAATCCAAATTCCTGCCTGTGGGAATTTGGTAATGGATGTTGTGNNTCTATTTGGTTCTTTTGTTTTAAATGTAGAAGATTACTTTATTTCCTTCCTGGCCTTGATTTGTTTTGTTGTGTAGTGATTTGCTATTAATATTTAAACATATTTTAAGAGGCTATCCTTGATGAGTAATATTCCTTACAAAACAAATTATATAGCAATTTATTGCACAAAGGGAATGCACATATTTATGTATGTATGTATATAAATGTACCATATAAGTTGTCTAAATGACATAAAAAACAATCTGAACTTTTTAGCCATCTAGTAAACGACATCTCTCTACCTCCTTCATGCTCCTGAAGCTATCAAAGACCATAAAAGAACTATTCTTTATGTGACTTATGCCTATTGATATTTACTATAATTGGAAATTAAGTGGACATTTTAAAGATTTTACAGTACTTGCTCTTTTAAAAAAAATAATAGTGCAATACATGTGGGCATGAATAACATACTTTAGGAAAATACTTTTCTGTTCAGAACAAAGAAATTTTAATGAAAAGAATTAGCACTGATTTACATTTTTGCAAAACCCCTTTAATGTCTGGCTTGATGAAAGAACAGCTGGATTCTGGTATTTGCTCTGCATTAATCAGTTTCGTTATGCTCTTCCGATGGAAGCCTGTGATGGTTTGAATGAGAAACATCCACCCCAGGCGGTGTAGCTAAACACTTGGTCTCCAGTAGGTGGTGCTGTCTGTGGAGGTTATGGACTCTTGAGACAGAGCCCTGCTGGACAAAGTATGTTACTATGTTACTGATGGTGGCCTTTGGGAATTTATAGCCTTGNCCCATTTCTACTTCTCTCTGTGCTCTGTATTACTGACTGAAGATGTGATCCCTCAGCTCCCTGCTTCTGTCGCCATGCCTGCCACTTGGTGCCATCATTCCACATCGTGACAGACTCTTATCCTCTGGAACTGTAAACCAAAATAAATGTTTTTTTTTCCCAACTTGCTTTTGCTCATGGTGTTTCATCACAGCCTCAAAAAGCAAAAGTAATTAATATTGTGGAAAGCAGTTAGAATAACTATTTCTTGTGGCATTAATAAAATGGGTAGAAGTGAGATGTGGGAAAATAACACAAAATGTGGAAGGGAAAGAAATAGATTGAACTGCTATAGGATCATCACTTTGGAAAGTACAAGTGTCTAATTTAAGGTAGAATGGAGCTGGGGAGATGGGTCACTAGATAAAATGATGTTGTACATGCATGTGCACCAGGGGTTAGATCCTCAGAACCTATGTAAAAGCCAGGCAGGCAGAGTAGCTAACAATCCCAGCACTCAGACGGTAGAGACAGGATACCTGGGCAAGCTGGTTACCTAGAATAGGCAGAATTGGTGAGCTCCTGGTGCAGCGAGAGACTTTGCCTCAATAAACAAAATAGAAAGCAATATAGAAAGATATCCAACATCAAATTTGGACCTCCACATGCTTATATATACATGTACACACACACACACACACATTAGAACATGCATACACACACGCACACAACATGCACACACAAATGATGAACTGCAAAACTCAAGGATATAAGTTGTGATCTCAACTGCAATTGCTAAAATAATAACATAGACCTATTTGACCAAAATATGACAGAGAAGAGAAAATGGAATATCAGAAAACTGCTTAATGGATAAAAGGCAGGAAAGGGCACAATAATTATAGAAAAGATGAATAGAAAATGCATCATCAAATTGTAAGGCACATTATCTGAAAGGAAAGACAAAGATATATTGATGTAATGCTACTAATAATTACTATCAGAGGTGACAGGCCCTGTGCCAAACATTTTGCATGGATATTTCATTTAGTCCTCACAACAGTGCAATAGATAGGGACTGCTANATTCATTTTATTACTAACAGGAAAACCAAGGCTTTTAGTGAGAGGCAGAGTCAACACTATGAACTGAGCTGTCTGACCACAAAGCNCTAAGCATTCTTCTATGAACTCCTCTGCATTTATGAGCAAAACTAAGACCACAGCCAACAGCATCTCCAAGTGATGAGTTATGTGCACTGTGGGGAAGTGCCTGTGACTCACTCAGCTCACTGGCTATAGAATGTAATGACTAAAGACTATCATATGCATATTGTCTTAGCCCACTAGATGAAGTGGTAGGTAGAATGGCCATCAGACAAATGCTAAATGAAGTGTCTTTGTCATGGGCTTTAATCCCATTCACTAGAGAAAAGAAAATATGGCTTCAATCAACCCTTAAAAGTCTCAGTTCTGAACATGGATGTACATGGAAGCAGAGTTACAGACAGCATTTCACTTAAGCCGTTGACCAGCCTTTTGTAGTTAAATTGGTATTGACCTGTATTGCAGACAGAAAACTGTAATTTGCCTGAAGTCCTGCATCTAGTAAGTAGTGAGGAGCCTGGATTCAATCCCAGGTCTTTTTGTTGCTAAATTACCCATGTTCCATATGGCCTGGATATGTGAGGAAGGGATGGCCAGATCAAACCTCAGAAATTACAGTTTTCATATTGATGGATAATNAAAACATGGCACATGGAATTTTATTCATCCANGGAGAAAATGAAACTATGAGATTTGCAGGAAATGGACAGATCTAGAAACTATTATATTAAGTGATGTAACCCAGACTCAGAAAGGCAAATATTGCGTGTACTTTCTCACATCTGATCCTAGCTCATAATGTATGTTTTTATATGTGGGTGTGAATGTGGCTGTCAATTATGAAACCAGAGAGAGGACCACAAGAAAGGAAACAAATTTATTTTTCCTTTGTCACTAATGAAGGACAGTGGCCAAGTCAGACTGATTTGAGAGCTCCAGCACCCTCTTTGATGGTCTCAGAGGCCTCTCCATCTTTGGGAGCATGCACAGCACCTGCTGTGGTCATAGGACACCAGAGCAGTNCAGGTACTCCTGACCCTGACTGTCTTGACCAGAAGTCAACCGAAGATTAGCATCTAGCTACAGATTGTTTTGTAAGCCGGCATAATATAAAGCTGAGTTCTAATATCTACATCGAAAAACTAGTCTTTCATGAGTTCACTTTACAAAAGAAAAGAAGAAAACATGGTACCCAATGGCTGAAAAACAATGGAATTATCACCTGGTGGACTTGTCTCATTTGCCAAGCACCTTTTGGTCACAATTGACTGGGATGTTTTGACAAATGCAAAGTAGTCTGAATACACCATGTTGACACCTGGTGGCTAAATCTAAGCTAACTTTCCACTCCAATATTATGACAGAATAAGATGATATATGCTTGTGGTAGCCTTCCCACCATGCAATTTCCCAAAACTGAGATCATATTTGAGTCTTTTCTCTGATAATTAGAAAACACCCCAGGATTTGTATACACTCTGTGAAGGAAAGGTGTCTGTAGGCATGTCACAGATGTGTGCTGAATGTATCAACAAGCTTTTCATCTTTTGAGAACTAACTGATCTCTGAACTCACTCACTCAGCCGAGGAGGGGGGCACTGTGATTTGTACATAATCTCAGCACTCAGAGGCAGAGATCAGGAAGACCGTGAGTTCAAGGACAGCCTGGGCTGTAAAACCTTCTCAAGGAAAAAAAAAGGCAGTTTCTCATGTCAATAAAGTAATAAATAATAAGCAAATGTTTCCTATCCACATCTGCAGGCATC
>LZPO01097140.1:376772-390831 GCA_001675575.1 Neotoma lepida | reverse complement strand
ATATATACTGATTTTTCTAAGCTAAGGAGAGATAATATGATCACCCAGGCCCAAGATACAGCTTTGAGGAAGAAGTTTGAAGGAGAGAATGCAGAGTGGACAGCCTGAAATAAATTCATTAGTGATTTCTTAACACTAAATTTGAGCTTTGGAGTAGGATTTTTAATGACCACAAAAGAAAATGCAGTAGAAAGAAAAGCAAATCTGTTGGAAAAGTAAGAGATTTTGGTTGCTGGCCATCTTTAGCTAGGAAGGCACTCCCTCCTTCTGGGATCCAGAAAATGGATGGATGAACAGGGGAGGAGCAGGGAGCCTAGTCTGGCATAAATGCCCACTACTTTGCTGGGATCTCATTCTGTAAGTGAAGCTCAAATTAGCCCTTCTCTGCTACTTGTGCTCTTAGAGATTGGAAGGGCCTAGTAAGGTGCCTTCTCTGGCTGGCTCTCCTCAGGATAGCCTTGGTCTTGAGTCAGCAGTAAGAAGCGTTGACTCATTTAGAAGAGGAAAGTCTGTGATCCACAAAGACGCCGTGGAAAGCAGTTCCTGTCAGCTTGAAATCCAGCACTTGGGCTTAGGGTCTCTGACTGGGAGATAGGGAAGTGTAGGTT
This sequence comes from Neotoma lepida, assembly GCA_001675575.1. NCBI lineage: Eukaryota > Metazoa > Chordata > Mammalia > Rodentia > Cricetidae > Neotoma > Neotoma lepida. Next base: position 390,223 of record LZPO01097140.1, on the reverse strand, counting down.
GGGATGGCATCTTTGTGGGGATACTCATTTGGGGTGTGGCTGGTTCTTGACTTTGGAGTCCCAAGTGAACTGTGAGCAGATAGTGTGCAGTACCTGAGATGATGCCCAGGGTCCCCCCCAGCCTGATGATGACAGCTGCTGTGGTGGTGAGACTCAGGAGGGCTCTCAATGAGAATAGACAGACCATTCCCCCTGGGGGAGAGCCCTGACCTGACCTGTGAGAGTGAAGGCTGTGCTGTACCCACTTGTCTGTCACAGCCCAGCAGATGTAAACATCTATGTGCATGTACACACCAGTCATTGAGAAAGTACCGTTCCTGTTCCAGGTCCCAGCCCTGTTTGAGGAGGTGGCCATATATTTCTCGGATGAGGAGTGGAAAGTTTTGACGGAGCAACAGAAAACCCTCTACCGGGAAGTCATGAGAATGAATTATGAGACTGTCCTGTCCCTGGGTAATACTTTGTTTTCCTTTGTCTTTGGGACGCTCTGGACCCAGAGAACTGTATCACTATATCACTGTCTTTGTCTTCTCTGCTGCATCCAGTCTCCTCATCTGAATGGGACTCCCCTCCCTGTGCCTGTGCCGGCTTCATTCCCTGGTTTTGATTTGGACAGGACATACATACAGATTACGCCCTTCTATTTGGAAACTTGTGTTACCTCTTAGAACAGTCCTCATTTGGCCCAAGTGTTCCCATTACTTAAAAAAAAGTAAAACAAAAAAGTACAGCCTTNAGAATGCCACCATGAATCTAGNCCTTTGTGTTCTTGATCCTTGGGAAGGAAAGCTTTGTTATCCTATCGGCCTCAGACATTTGGGGATACATCAAAGAGTACTCCCCAAAATACACACACTGACATCATCCCTCCTCTCAGAGTGTAACCATTTGGAAGAATTTCCCAGTTTTGATCAGTTGGGTTCCAAAATATTGATTGTTTCAATGGCTGTATCCATCTACCTTCCTGCTGGTCACTGTGTTTTGCTGTTGCTAGTACCAGCTCCCATTAGCAGAGATCCAGGAATGCCAGGACAGACTGTGCTTTCCATCCTTAAGTATCACCAAGCTCTGGTCCAATCTTCTACAGTGGGGGTGAGGGTGTTTCTTACTCGGTAACACACAGCTGTTTCCCTACTTTATTCCTTATGAACAGAATTCCCATTCCCTAAGCCAGACCTCATCAGTCGGTTGGAAAGGGAAGAGGAGTATCNGAACTCTGATGAGTGGCGGCTCCAGGGAGGAACCTTTGCAGGTAAATGAGTGAACCAGTTCAGCATACACCCAAGGGAAACAAGCTGGGTTTTCGGTTTCCATGTGTGTTCTGTGAGGACAAAGATTATGTGTAGGCTTTGGAATGTAAAGATCCCCCTTTCTAGTACTGTATGGACTTGGGTAACGTCTTTCTCCTAGGCCTCCATGTCATCATTATTGGTCGGGAGTTTACACTTTGATGTGCAACCTGGTGTGTAGATGAAGTGAACTGACTGATGTAGCATTTGGTCCACACCTGAAAGAGCACAGCTACAAATGAGGCATAATGAGAGGAAAGATGAAAGATTTGTAGATTTGTTTACCCTANGCTTCCTCTTCCATTCTGGGTAGGAAAGGCACTAACAGCTCTAGTACACATTTGAGTAGTTACTTCTAAGTACCACCTAATTTATCAAAAGAAATGGTTGGAAAAATACATTTAATGCCAACACTTGGGAGGGAGAGGCAGGAGGATCTGAAGTTCAAGGTCATCCTTGGCCAGCCTGAGCTACATGAGACTATTTCAAAAGAAGAAAAAAAGTATGTGTGTAAGTGCACCCCCATGCACCTACATACTTACACTTACATATATATATGTGTATCATAGTTTTAGATTACCAAAACATACTTGCTTTTCTCTGTGGTTGGGTTTAAAATGCTATATTTCACAGATTCCACAACATGCTTTCCTTTTTGTTTTACTAACATTGCAATTGAGAATGCCTCTTAAAATGAATGGTTTTATTTTTTTCTTCTCATGATACATAATAGTGTGTTTTATAGCTGGTGGCCTTTGTGTTTGGAAGATGCGGTAATCACTATAAACCGTGTTTCCTGTGACTACCTTCCAAATGGAAATGTACGATGAAACAGCTTCCTCCTTGCTGTGCAGGAACCAGGTGTCTGTAATATAAGCTTAATTTTGCTGACATAGGTTTTGCTGTAGGTTTGTTTTTGTTGTTTTAGTTTGGTTTGGTTCAGTTCAGTTCAAGGGCTATGACTCAGTGCTCACACGGTCCTTCCAGATTTTTGTAATAGGTAGTAGTATGGATCCATTTGGTTTCCCATCCACATAAACATTGGGTGATGCTGGTGATATGGGAGTGGGGATGGACCCTAGGGCCATTGACATGCTAAGCAAGCTCTAGCCTCAGTTGTCTTTATATTTTGAGACATTGTAGCCCAGTGTAGCATTGAATTTGTGATCCTCCTGCCTTTGCTTCCCAAATAGCTGGGATTATAGGTCTACACCACCAGGCCTACACATAAACATTGTGTTCATCCAGACATGGCCCTGATATTATTTGCTCCAGGCTTAGTCCCTGTATTCAGATCTCTTGTCACTTCCTAGCTTGGAGACCTTGGTATATTTCATAGCATCTATGGTCTGTTTGCTCANCTGCAAAGGTCTTCTGCCACACACAGTATCTGTGCTAATGGGACATAGATAAGGACTTAGGCTGTGTTGTTTGTTAAACTTTTGGTTCACTTTTGATGAGCTCCAGATTAAACGTTATAATCTCCCCAGGTCTATGAATAAACCATTTTACATACTGGCACTATTTTTGTCCCTCCTTATTTGTCTTCTAGAAAGTGAAGAATCCGACTTTAAGACTCCACATTGGGCAAGCCCAGTGAATGCCACCTCCTATTTCCCTTACCCTCAGCACCTCAACAGCTTTTGGCATCTGCCTCGGGACATCACTGAACTGCCTGAGTGGAGTGAGGGGTACCCCTTCTACATGACCCTGGGCTTCCCAGGGTATGACCTCTCAGCTGATGACTTAGCTAGCAGATTTCAGTTCAGTCGGGGCATGCGCCGCAGTTATGATGCAGGGTTCAAGTTGATGGTGGTAGAGTATGCTGAGAGCACCAACAACTGTCAGGCTGCCAAGCAGTTTGGTGTATTAGAAAAAAACGTTCGAGACTGGCGAAAAGTGAAGCCACAGCTCCAAAATGCCCATGCCATGCGGCGGGCATTCCGAGGCCCCAAGAATGGGAGGTTTGCTCTGGTGGACCAGCGTGTGGCNGAGTATGTCAGATACATGCAGGCCAAAGGGGACCCCATCACCAGGGAGGCAATGCAGTTGAAAGCTCTTGAAATTGCCCAGGAAATGAACATTCCAGAGAAAGGGTTNAAGGCAAGTCTGGGCTGGTGCAGAAGAATGATGAGAAGGTATGACCTATCTCTGAGGCATAAAGTGCCGGTTCCCCAGCACCTGGCTGAGGACCTGACTGAGAAGCTCATCACTTACCAGCAGTGTGTGCTGACTCTGCGCAGGACACATGACTACGAAGTGGCACAGATGGGCAATGCGGATGAGACACCCATCTGCTTAGAAGTGCCCTCTAGAGTGACTGTTGACAACCAGGGTGAAAAGCCTGTCTTGGTCAAGATACCAGGTAGGGAGAAATTGAAGATCACAGCCATGCTGGGTGTCTTGGCTGATGGGAGGAAGTTACCCCCATACATCATTTTGAGGGGGACATACATCCCCCCTGGGAAGTTCCCCAGTGGCATGGAAATCCGCTGCCACCGCTATGGGTGGATGACTGAGGACTTGATGCAAGACTGGTTAGAAGTTGTGTGGAGACGGAGAACTGGAGCTGTGCCCAGACAACGAGGGATGCTGATCCTGAATGGCTTCCGGTGTCATGCCACTGACTCTGTGAAGAGCTCCATGGAGAGCATGAACACAGATATGGTGATCATCCCAGGGGGCCTGACCTCCCAGCTGCAGGTGCTGGACATGGTGGTCTATAAGCCTCTGAATGACAGTGTTCGGGCCCAGTACTCCAACTGGCTTCTGGCNGGGAACTTGGCACTGAGCCCCACTGGAAATGCTAAGAAGCCACCCCTGGGCCTCTTCCTGGAGTGGGTCATGGTTGCATGGAACAGCATCTCAAGTGAATCAATTGTCGAGGGGTTCAGAAAGTGCCACATCTCCAGCAACTTAGAGGAGGAAGATGACGTCCTGTGGGAAATTGATAGCGACTTGACCAGAGAACCACCAAAAGAATGTGATCCTGAAAGTGTGGCTGAGGGCAACTGAAGGAAGAGTCAGGTAACTAGTCAGGAGTGGATCTCCCTTGTCACTGATATTCCTGGTCATGTCTAGCACTCACTTCTTTTCTGGCTATTAGTTTCTCTTTTCAAGTTCTCTTTAAATAAGCCTGCCATGCCACAGTGTAGACAGCAGGTCATCAGCATTCTCTCTTTTGTATTTTATTCTGTGGCCTGGATCCAGGAGCACTTGCGTAGTGGATAAGATGAACAAGGAGCTGCCAGAGCACTTCACATGAGAGCAGTACCGCTGCTAAGTTGGGCCTGAAAGCGTAGTCCAACACTGTTCTGTTGACAAAAAGTTTGTCTGAAAAGATAACTTTCTTCTCCTATAAATGCTGAACTTTCAGGGCTGGTCTGTTTGCTTGCATTACTTAACATAGTTGCACTACCTTTTGCTGATCTACAGGACCATGACCCAGGGAGAGAATGAAGTCTGCCTTTAGTACCTCTGAGCCTCAGGTCTGAGTCCTATGCCCACCAGGGGGATAATAATATGTATTGTTTGCTTTCCTCTAGAAGGGTTGACAGTTTTAAAACATCATCTTAGTCTTAGGGAACTTCAGATGGGGTGAGCCATTACAGTCAGTTCCTGTTGTCAGCAGATATCTGAAGGGTATTTTTAAACTGAATCTTTGAAGTNGTGCAGAGCTGGTTCAGCAGTTAAGAGAACATACTGTTCTTGCTGAGAACCAGAGTGGTTCCGAGCACCCATATCATGCCACTCATAACCACCTGTAACCCCAGCTTCAGGGGATCCAATGACCTCTTAGCCTCCTAGGCACCTGCAGTCACCTGCACATTTCCACACACAGAAACACAGTATATATGTAATTAAAAAATAAATCTTGGGCTAGAGAGATGGCTCAGCAGTTAAGAGTACTTACTGTTCGTTCTTGCAGAGGACTGGGGTTCAGTTCCCAGTACCCACATGACAGCTCACAACCAGCTGTAATTCCAGTTCCTGTATGAATATGGTGCACATAGCCTCATGCCTGCTCACATGAATACACATAGAAACAAACCTTTTTTAAAAAATTAATCTGCACCAGAAATAGTATTACAATGAGTAAAGTTTAAGGCCCTAAGATCATCAAGTGCAGGTGAGGGGTTGTGCGCAGAAGAGGAGCAACGTTGGAAGAATGCAGGGATGGGAGCCCAGCAGAGCCCATCTAGCAAAAGCCCACAGCCCTACATATACACTCCTTGAGCAAGCAGGAGAATGCCAGAGTAGGGGATACATGGGAAGCCCTGCAAGTCACCCATTCTCATTTTCCTTTTCAATCCACCTGTAGCCTTTGAAAAGGAAAGTGGCCTGTCTTTAACAAGACCTAAAACTACCTTAACATACCTTCCCTTTTAAAAGAAAAAATGTCTATTGGANATTTTACTTGTCCACCCATTTGGTGCTGTATAAGCACAGGCTTTTAGTGACATACACCTCCTTCCTGCCCTCATATCCCTACCCTGACACTGAGCTCTGAACTAGAGCAAGCAGTTCTTACTGCATTGAAGATAACTCATGCTTTCTTCCCAGCCCCCGTTCTATATAAAGTCCCGTGGATTCGGGCCCCCTTTCTGTTGAACACTGCCACCTCCATTGGCTCCAGACTCTGGTTGTAGTTGTTTTGTCTTTTCTCATTCTTGCTTTTCCCCTCTCTGTTAGAAAACAATTTCAATTTTCTAAGCAATTTACCACTTGAGGAATCCAATCAAAAACTGTCAGAAGAGGGGAGGGCAGAAAACCATGCTAAGCCACAGCTGTGCACACAGGTACTCGCATCCCACATCAGCGTGAGCTTCTGCTCCTCCAGATGTTACCATCGCTGTACAGCTAATGGAGAGTGATGGAAAAAGACAGGGATTCACAGCAAACAGGAGCCACAAGACTGCCATTAAACCACCTCCTGTCATGGAACAGAATACTGTTTTTGTTAAAAGAAGATAGCCAGAAATCCAAGCTAATTCATACTTAGGTTCTCTGTTTTCCAGCAAATGAAACTATGATTGAAACACGTTGGAGGAAAAAACTTGTAAGAAGATGGCTGCAGAGGGATCAAAAAGGGCAATGAGGCTCTGAGCATCCCAGGTCTGGACACAGCTGGAGTACCCCATCTCAAGACAGTCTCACCCACCCACCCCATCTGGTGTCAGTCAAGCCTAAGACCCTTAAGATTAGTAACAAGCTTAGAAAAGAGANGTTCTGCCCCATTTCTCCTATTGGAGCTCTGCTCTCTGGCCGTTATAGAGGCCTGTAAACACAAATGGACAAAGATTTCCTGGGGAAGAGAACAATGTTCAGCACCAAGAAGTAGCATGTCACCACAGCGCTTGTGTCTTTTCTGAGGAGCAGAAACCTCAAGAGTATACCTTTGCAGATGCTTCAGTAGAACCTGTTTCCACACAGGTCAAGACTACAGAAAAGCTTTTGTAGAAACCCGTCACTCATGTACTACTGTTACTTACACATCTCACTGAGGGAATGAGATTAACAACAGCAAAATCAAGACACTGGCTTGATGCTGGAAGATGGCTTTTCTGTAGGTAAACTAGGTTAGTATGGAAGAGAAGAGTTTAAGATAAATGATGCTGTTAAACTTACCTTCCTAATCTGGTTGGCAGCTAGATCTTTTTAGGGTCTTATTTAATGGTCCTACTTTCCCTGTTTAGCCTCTTTAATGAGGCAACCATTGGACACAAGCCAAGTCTCTAAATGACCTGCTGTCTACACAGAACAAGGCCCACTGACTCATACTTGGTTAATTTCTTTAATATTATCAAAAGGGCAGTGGGAAGGATTGGGCCTTGTGCCACAGCTGCTTTTACACTTCAGCTCTACAAGAATAGGTGTGAGTCATTGACTTTTCCACAATAGTAATTTGCATTCCTGCCTAAGCTGTTAAGAAAATATTCCTTCAACGCTATCTGTGCTACAAAAATTCTACCAGAACCTCATAGGCAAAGCCATTGCTAGATCTGTCATTCCAAATACTCAGTCTGGCCAACAGGTTGCTGTGACCACTATCCAATCACTTATTCCTCCACTCAGCTCACATGGACACTAGATGCTTCTTGGCATCTTTACCAGTTTCTACTCAGGTACTCATTCTCCTGTTTGCTGTCCACTTTTCTGATGTTTTAACCAGTCATTACACCTGCTGTTTATCAGAGTACCAAACACACGACAGTGACTTCTAAGATCTGAATGGACTGACATTTTGTTTCCCATTGGCTTTGTCTCTACTGTCTTGTCATCCCCAAATGGCATCTGTTATGCTCCATGCCATCAGTTTTGTTTTTTGTTTTTTTGTTTTTTTCTTCCTTCCACTGTCTTCTTTCCCGACTTTATTGTTTCTCTTGCTTGGGAGCTTAAAAGATGACATGTTGGGGTTTCCACAGAGAAGCCAGGTATATTAACAAAGAGTAGAAAATAAACTTAACTTCTCTTTCATTCTGTAACACCACTCATCAGCTGAGATGCCTTACAGGTTACATAGCACTGGAACTTTCCTAGAGTGGTGGTTCTGCTGTCAGGGTCTTCTGGGCTCGCTCTTCCACTGAGTTAAGATGATCTATGCCTAACAGCCCAGTACAGCTGTTGAGCAGAATAGCGGTTACCTGAGAATTACCATAGCACACTGAGACTGGTATTCTCTACTAGATAGAAACTGATCCCAGTAATAAACTTTGATAACAAAGACAATAGGCTCTGGTGGTTTTATTTATCCGCTGGTATTGTTAAAAGTTAAATTTTAAGCTATTTCCTATACTTTATTCATCAGATTTGGTAGCACTGTATTACCCCTTTGAAACAGTCTTCATGGGATGTACCGTTAAAAGCACTTTTTTTTTCATTGAGGGGAATATGGGGTTTTAAACTAGTTCTTAAAAGTTGGAGGGGTTTGGATAGGTTTTCTCAGTAAGTCATGTCTTAGCAGTGTTAGTCTTATGAAGGACATAGCAGTGTTACCATCATAAAAGGACATCCATAAAAGTTAAGGATGAGTCCAAAATGTCCTACCAAGTTGATAGAAATCTTTTTTTCATAAATTTCTCAAGTGAAAGCATCATATTCACAGGCCTTTATTGTGTGCTGTTGGACAGTGGAGAAGTGTTAGGTGGCCTTGGTCACAGCAGGGGATGACAAAAGTGCTAGAGTGCTACTATCCCTGATGTGCCTGGCAAAGCAAGGCAGACTTGTTGCCGTCACCTGTGGCTAAAAAGACTAAAAACCTTAGGGTAGAAATAACTTGGAAGTAACTGAAATTACCCAGTTTCTAACAGCTTTCTTCTTCCAAGTATTTTTCCTAAGTGATCCTTGGCAATATACGTGCTTATAATTTCTTAATTATAGGAGACTGCACGTAGACTCGTGACTACCAGAGGTATCAGAAATGGAATCAGCCTTTGGTGGAACACAAAAATTGAAATCTTTTGCAGGAACTCTTGAATGTCCTAATTATTCTTATTATGTCCCTGACTTACCCCCAACCCCATCTCCCCACTTCAGAAAATCTCTTGACAACTGGCATGGAAGATAGACCTCAGTTAAGGAAAAGTGATTGCTACCAATCTGGAGTTTGTGGTCCCACTGGAGAGGTGACCAAGAATAGGCCAGGCCCTAGCACAGGGAACAGTTTACAGCTTAGAAACTCCGCTGCTGTACAGAACCCTTTGGAATTCTCCATTGCTGGGGACATGGACATACACTTCCTCTGCTACACAGAACACTTTGGAATTCTCCATTGCTGGGGTCACACGCACACACAGACTTCCTCTGCTACACAGAACCCTTTGGAATTCTCCATTGCCAGACACACACACACACATACACACAACCCCCTGGGCAGCACAAGCCCTTCATATAGCAACAGTCCAAAATAAGACCACTATATGTGTACCTATCACTCCAAACCCTTTCAACCCCTAAAAGTTCTTGAGTATCACCCACCTGACACTCGAAAAAGTTTGTGCCAAGAACAGCTTAAGCTGTTTTTGTTTTTAATCTTAGGCCACATACTGCTAAATGCATACCTTAACAGGAACCTGCCTTGTCACTTACCTAGTACATTCTTTTGAAGTTTGAGCCAAGATGTCATATGGCTGAATTTTTCCTGTTTCTATGGAAGACAATATTCCTTATCTGGCCAGGCAGTGGTGGCACAAGCCTTTAATCCCAGCACTCTGGAAGCAGAGGCAGGCAGATCGACTCCAACCTGTTCTACAGAGTGTGTTTCAGGACAGCCAAGGCTACACCAAAACCCTGTCTCAAAAAAAAACCAGTAATTTCTTATCTGCATATTTGAATAAACAGACAAAGGTTTTCTCCCAAAATGTTTATTTGTTACATTTAAAATACAAAACCAAATCCACAGATCCAGATATAGGAACACAAAAATATTCACATGTATCTATTTAGGCCTATGAAAACCCATCTGTACATGTAATTTATCCATCAATACTACATGAATGAAAAGCAACATAGCTTTAAAACAAGTTGGTTACCAGTAACACTGTCAAATGTAAGTTCATAGTACCACTTGAAAGAGTAAAACATTTTGTAGAAATATGAAAATTAGCAGTTTGTAAGATTTCATGAAAACATTTCTATAGGATTAACGAGCTTGTCCATCAGCCTTTAGACACACTAATGCTAAAGCAACTGAATTACAAGAAAACACTATAAGGATAACTGCATTCTAAGAATTGGACTAGAGTATTAAATGCAAAAACAAAACCACGTAGCCAAGTCCTGTTTTCTNGAGTGAAAACAGTGGGTTGCCTGGGAACTAGTCTAGCTGCTACCTAGTCACTAAAGGAGATTCTGACTAACACTAGGTTATTCCACCAATATGCAGAGTATAGCTCTTCAGGGAAAGCAGATTTTTCACTGTCAGATACATAACAGACATCAGTGAACACACAGTAGTCCTGCTAATCGTGGGGACTGAACTACAATAGATTCATTATTCTAGGATGTCACCTATCTTACCAATAGACCAGAGATACTACACCTCAGTATATGCCTTATCCCTTTTCAGGCACAGAACAATGCCTGCTCCTATACCTGGGGACACAGACACACAGGTCATCATCAGTCAGACATATCAATGGCTTCACAGTAGCAACACAAAATGCACTCAATGTCACATTTCCATAGGAAAGGTTATACATACATTATACACTTCAGTTTTGAAATGCGGACTCAAAAGCATTCAGTTTTCAGCAACCAGTGAATTTAGTGATGGTCCCAAATCTTCCAATCCTAATTTAGCAGAGCAAAAGTCCTTCTTTCCCTGCCAAGCGCTGGCGGTGGACTTTGTCTTGTTGTAGCTCTTCATGATTAGGGTGCCAAAGTTTCATGATGATCCTTTCAATGTTAAGGGCATACACAGTATGTGTAGGGATGACTTCCCTGTGTACCTGTGATTTAAAATTACATGTTTCTATTATGCTTCAATAGACTTATTTTTTTGGTATTCAAAAGTATAACTTGTATTTTTAAAAACGTCTCATGACTTAGGTACCCTATAAACTTTAAACCAGAACATAGTGAATCCCAAGTCAGATAATAAGGAAACTGAACGGTTCTGTGGGCTGCTCAGCAGTTAGAAGATAATTGCCATTCAAGCCTGATGACACGATTCCAATTTTGGGAACTCAGATAAAGTAAAAGTAGAAGGAAAGAAATAACCCTACAAAGTTGTCCTCTGACCACACACAAGCCATGACACATTACACCCACATGTATACACACAATGGCAATTTAAATTTTAAAATTGAAAAAATAAAAACCCTGAAAACAATAAGGAACTATGGGATTACTTGGAGTGGGATATTTGTTTGTTTTAATGAGAGGTAGAGTATAAGAGATAATTTAAGAGGAACTACAGGGTTTGGGATTTAAAAATGAGCCTACTACTGTCGACCATAAAAACAAGTCAAAAAGTGGAAAAGCTAGTATCTTTGTAGATTCATATTCATTAATGGATCAATAAATCTAGGTAAAGCAGGAGCCAATACCTGCAGAGCTTCAAAAAGGTCGTACATGTTCACCGGAGGCAAAGCTGCAGGTAGAGTGTCCCCAGAGCATGCCAACAGGAATGCGGCCTGCTGTTCAGCATCGTCAGGGTGTGGCTGAGAAGCTGGATTCTGACTGGCACAGGGAGCAGAAAAGGCTGGAGGGCTGCAAAAGAAGTTTTAAAGAGCTATTCTCAGTACCTAGGATGGAGCTCAGTGAACACCTAGAATAGAGAGGCTTGCTCAGTATCTCTAAATAAATCAGAAACCCACCACTGTACACATAAAGAGTCCATGGTTTTAATTTCCAAAAGGCTCCATGTATCAGGCTGGAAACATATAATGTAGCCACATTTACTCCCTCCTCCCACAATACTAATATAGTTACTTAGCTCAGGGTACTGAACCAAAATGCTTCCTGCCCCTAAAGAGTTTCCAGTTTAGAAAAACAAAACATACATATAAACAAAACAAAAGCAGTGTAACTGAAGGAATATGAAATTGAAAAATTATGGAGAAGACAAATTGTATTAATAGCAAGCTAAAAAATAAATACCAAGGAAAGTAGCAGGCAAAATAGGAGTATGGGAAAAAAGTCACCCAGAACTTGCTAACTTCCCCAAACAGGCCAAATAGAAGATAAGCTGAGAAGTGAGGCATAGCTTTCACATCAGTACAGATAACTACACAGTGCCAAGAATATACAGGAGGTAAAACAAAGAGTAGGACAGCAACTGTGGCTTAAAGCATCAGATGGCAGCAGCTCTGCCCAAGTAACAGCTTCCTGGGGACTGGGACAGGAGTAGAGGGCTTCAGGGCGAAGCCATGTCAGAGACAACTCCCAACCACTTTTTTTCCATTTTTCCCTAGAGAATGACTTAAATATGAAACAATCCCAGACAGGTATATCTGAATGAGGTTTGGGTAGTAACTCACCACAGATGGAAACCTAAACAGGGACCCCAATATGAGATGACACTCACTCTTCACAATGTCTCTACAGCCTTGGGATAGCCACCATCCCACCTCTTCCAGGTGCTGCCAGCTCCCCTTACATCTGCCTCTTTCTGACTTTCACCACTGCCACTCCTGCCAGCCTCCTAGTCTTCAATGTTTTCTTTGATCCCGTATCGTTGTCTCCTCTTTCCTCCCGTCCTCCACCACCCAGACAACTGGACAGGTGAAACCCAGAGAAGCATAGCCACAGCACTAGCCACAAGGAAGACCACTGCTGTTTCTTTTCCAAAAGGTTAAAATTAACACTAAGTTTTGTGGGGAAAGCAGAAAGGAAAAAGGTAACCTGAACCAACTCATAGAAGGGTGGCTCAGAACTGAAGATGGTCCTGGGAGCCCTGAGTGGACTGAGGACATAGATCTGTACAACAGGATGCTGAGAACACTCAGAAGACGGGCGCAGGCCATGACTCTGAGCTACAGTCATGAGCGTCAGATGAGGCCATGGACAACAAACATCTACCACTCTTCCTCTTCTCACCATCAGAAACCCAGCCTAGGGCTATGAGCATGCCACCTCCCTACCAGGCAGAGGCCACCATCAGGAAACACTACCTAAGGAGCTACTCCATCCCACATNAGAAAGGGAGAGGCAATCAATCACCTCTGGTTTTAAAAAAGTACCAAAATAATTCACTATAAAGCATGCAAGAAATAACTGTGTTGATGTCAAACCTTGCAGAAACACAATTAACCGATTCTTTAACAGTGGCCTCTCACATAAGGTCAGTGACCAAGCGGCAAAGGACGGATGCAAGGGTACAAGAAGCCACTCACCCTTCAACCAAGTTATTGTAAGCCACCACACTATTCTTCAGGTACGGCTGTGGGGTCACGTTACTACCAAAGGCGTATTTAAAATGGCCATCTCGTACCCGGTAAGCTTTCCTTCTCGACACAACTGAAGTCAGTATATCTTTGAGGTGATTCTGAAAACAAAAGAAAAATAGCAAGAGCTCCTCAAAAGCAAACTAAAACTTCCCTTGTCAAATGGTCCTTCCATTTGATGATAGAGAACAACAGAAATGCTCATGAAAAGAGCCCAAGCCAATGCAGAGGGCATGGTGTGTGTGTGTGTGTGTGTGTGTGTGTGTGTGTGTGT
>LZPO01097140.1:296177-316331 GCA_001675575.1 Neotoma lepida | reverse complement strand
TCTCATGACGCAGGCATCTTCTCTTCACCTCACTGTTTCAATGTCACATTCTTTATTTCCACAAGGAAATTTCTCACGGAGTAGTGTCTAACACCTTTGTTAAATAAACGTGGCAGGAAAGAAGCTCTGGGCATCTTTCTCAGTCTTTTAGATAAAAGGAGTCAGACCACACTTATCCCCCATCCAGTCAGCCCCACCAAAGACCCTAACATGACTTTTAGCTCTACTGCTACAACTTTCTCCTCACCTTTGTCTCCCTCCACATCTGGATCCTCAGTTCTACCTATAAAAAAGAAATCTCAAAATACAGTGAAGATGATGGTTCCTGCTCACAACTCTGGAATTCTGAGCCGGGGTGAACTTGTAGCTTGGCTTAGAAATTCTTTCTCTTTGAGAAGAATCCAGAAGTTGCAACACGTTTGTCAAAGCCTTCCCCCCTCACAGCATGGTGCTGAGAGTGAAACTCTTCTCCAGCCAAGACACCTCCCTCTCAGAGCAGACTTCTAGGAACCTCATGTGACTAGATGAATCGGCAAATGCCTGTCTTCGTGGCATCTCCTCACCACTGANGGAGTCCGGGACTCTCCTCACTACACATCCGGTTGTGAAGAGAATGAACTGGAGTCTGGGCCTGTGAGTACTGCAGGGATTGCAAGAACCCTAGACAGTCAGAAGGCCATCTAAAGACTCTAAACGCCTTTAGGCAACAGGTGAGTCACGTGGCATATCCAGCCTCAGCTCCACACTCTGTACGATGGGAGAACACCTACCCTGCCTCTATCACAGGGTTTGCTGTGAAGNNCAAATGAGAGAATGCTTGTGGAATTGGTCTGTAAACAGGATGTTTCACAAATGTAATGCACATAGCATTAAAATCTGACTTTATCACCCCAGCAATGCTAACCTCAGGGTGCTACTTAAGAAAGCAGCTCAGCTTCTCCCTACTCAGCTGTGATACTACTGGAGCCTCTGAACTGCAGGGATCATCCCACGTGACTAGGAGGTAGGGTCCTGGCAGGGAAAACTAGGCACTATTTTGCTTCTAGGACCTTAGACCTTCCATGGATGATTTCTAAACTCTACACTTCTAAACTCCTGTAAGATTCTGGCAGCAGCTAAATCTGATTTTAGAAGGGGTGATGTTGTACATTTTGTTATTTTTCTCCACNTGCTTTCGGTCCTAACATGAAAGTTATGTTATTAGCAAGGCTGTTAATTTGTACCCTTTAAAAATGATTTACATTTGCCATTTTCCCTNATGGCTCCTTTCTTTCTGTTCGTGATCTAAGTTTTATTCAGGATGTCATCAATGGAATAAGAAAATTACCTGTAATTCCTGTTGTCTGATCTGAGCCTGTCACAACAGACCACTATTCTGGGAGTCGGAACATATCAAGCAGGCTCCTGGGGGGAGGGCTTCCAACCCTCTCGCTTTAAACATTTCCTTTAGCTGGACTGTGGCAAGCCAGTCTCCACTGTCACAGCCAGACTGCTGGGTGCCTCATCAGTGCCAGTCCCAAAGGAGTCAGAGGTACCTNACCTTGATATTTGAATACAATAATCCACAGCCCAAACAATACTTATGGCCAGCAGTCAGGGGTGCGCCAGAGGTATGATTCAGTGTAACACTACCCAAAGGTATCTATCTATTACAAGGCTCTCTGAAATTACATGTTCAGAGTACAAATCTTTACTCCAGATCCACCCATCCACTCTCCAAGGCACAGCCCAACAATACTTCTTGACAGTGGCAGTCAAGTNATCCTTGTATTTTTGACATTATTGTTTGGTTCTTTAAGACAGAATATTATGTAGCCCAAGCTGGCCTTGAACTCACCATGTAGCCAAGGATGACCTTTAACTTCTAACCTCCTGCCTCTACTTCCCAAATGTTGGGATTACAGGCATGAGCCACTACTCCTAGTTTGTACAGTGGTGAGGACTGAACCCAGGGCTTTGTGCATACTATGTAAGCACTACCAACCCNAGTCACATTCCCAGCCCTCCAGGCAAGTAATTTATTTTACCAAGTATTTTTTAAATGCATTACTTCTTTTTTATGTGTGTATTTTGCCTGCATGTGTGTCTGTGCACCACATGTGTACAGTACCTGCAGAGGCCAGAAGAGGGTATTGGATCCCCTGGAACTGGAGCTGGGAAGCACCATGTGCTGGGAAATGAATGTGGGTCCTCTGGAAGAGCAGGCAGTACTCTAAACCACAGAGCCATCTCTCCAGTCCTCTTTCTTAATTTTTAAAAATGTATTTATTTTTATGTTGTAAGTATTTTGCCTACATGTAAGTACACCATGTGAGTATAGTGCTCCCAGATGCCCTAAGAGATCACTGGGTTCCCTAGAATTGGAGTTACAGACAGTTGTGAGCCATCATGAGGGTGCTGGGAACCAAACTCAGGTCCTCTGCTAACTCAAGTAGGTCCTCTGCTAATTCAAGTAATTCTTATGGTCNGGCAACTTTGGGAAACACAGATCCAACAGGAAAGGCCTAAAGATTGGGAATCTAAAGATGGGGCAGGTTTGTGATTTCATTCATGGGAGTGATGGTTTNCCCGTCTATTTAAAAAGGGGTGGGGAGTGGATGAACTAANGAAGCATCTGTTACTAATTTCCTCTCAAAGACTACTTAANATCTAACCAGATTTTTTTATGTAGTGCCAGCCCCTGCTNACCCTGGTGTGGCCAGTACTACACCAAATGCATAAGAAATGCTNTGTGAAACTTCTTACATTAGTGCAAGGATTGCACCCCAAGCTGCCCTCAGTGCCTGGAGGACCAGATGCTGAGTTCCCCCAGGCTTNCTTGGGTGGGAGAACTGAATGCTGTCCTCAGTCTCCTAATGAGTCTACACCTGGCCTGGAGAAGAGCTCTGAGCACCACNGGACACCTCCCGCCACCTGCTTCCAAGCTCCCTCCTCCAGGCTGTCCCTGACTCAGCTGTGACTCACAGGCAAAGGCAGGAGCTCCAGCACCCGCCATCCGGGCCCCCTGCCACTCATCCCTCTCACTTCTGCTTCATCCCTCTCACTTCTCCTTCACCTCTTTTCTGTTCAGATTTTTACAGCCTGGCTTTGCAGACCACTGAGCATGTCCTAAAAAATGGGATGGATGGACAAACAACAACACTTAAATATCAAAATATTCCCATTTAAGTTTTTNAAAAAATGTAAATCTCTGGGTTTATTATAATTTATCCATAGCACTATTTCCTATCATANGCATAAAATATTCTTATCCTTTCTTGGGCATGTCTTAGCTTCCTTACTAAATTGTAGGGACTCAAGTGGATGGAGATCNCATCTTATACCAGACTTACTTTATGCCCTAGAAAAACAGGAAAGGAACTAATATGTATAGNCACTTCCTATGCAGGACAGACTATTTGGAGAAGAAACCAAGGGATGTGTAAAGAAAAGTGGAGGGCACCGAGGACAGCCAGCNTTGCCTTGTCCATTTGGCATTATCTCCTATCCACACACCCAGAAACAACTNCTTTCTCTCGATCCTGAAGGCCTGGAAACTCAAATGATGCATGCAGCCCTACAAAGAGCAATCTGTGCCCCTCCCCTTTTCCCAGTTATTTCAAAAGCCTGTTATCATCTTTACATTGATTTTTTTTTAAATTGTCTGCCTATAGTCCTGTTGCCTTTGGAACTTTATGTTTCCAATTTTAACAGGTTTTTCCGATTGCTCCCCTCAGCTCTCACCAAGCTCACACATGCCCCTGGCTTTACAAAGCAATATAGTTGGTCTCTGTAGCCTGTGCTATGGGGCTCTTTGGTGGTAAGAAGCCTGACACAGTGCTCAGTATAACAATAGCTACCACAGCTATCCAATATTCTTCAAAAGTGCCTGAGCAAGTTGAGATCAAAAGCTGGTGATTAAGAAGTGATGTTTTTGCCGTAGTGATTTAGAGCCCAAACAGACAGACCAGACCTAGGCTTTCTGAGGCCAGGGACACTAGGAAGTCTAAAACTCAGCACCAGGGTTATGGCTTTGTCTTCCAGCCCTTGGAAGTGCCAGCACTGGGCTGAAGTATCTTCCTGTTCTATCTAGGGCAGGCCAAAGTAACTGTGACATCCTTCGGCAGGCCAGTTCTCCAAGNAATGATATTAGTTTATCCCTCGAACCCTCACCCAGCAGCTTCTTACATCATACACATGGGACCTTTTTGGGAAATGTCATGAAGAACAATGGATGCTAGNAGAACAGACTTTGGAATTCNGGTCAGGTGGCCCTGGAAAAGTCTTGAGGAAATTCTGACCAATCCTCTTCAGAGGCCATACATAGATCAGTAAGAGAATAGACTACTGCTGGAATATGGGATAGCGTGCATCATCTTCCCCCTGTCATTTCACCCAATCACGTGTCTCCCCACAATTATGCAGATTGAAAAGTCTGTCAAGAAAAATGAAGGGTGAGTAACTGATTCAGGGCCAAACATTCTGACAAGAGAGAGGTTTATCCTTGATGATAAATGAACACATAGGAGTACCAAACTTCTCCTCTCAAGAGGGAATCCCTAGTTTGGACTTGGCTCAGCAAGGCAGTTCTTTGTTGGTCGTGGCTAAATGCTCTTCTGAGTCTGCTGAGTTGGTAAAACTGTCACATACAATGACAATAGTGATCAGGCTCTTCTCTCACCATGGAGGATAGACAGTTCAGGTACATTTGATAGGGTCCATGAGCAGCAAGAGAGGACAAATTCCATGCACAGGAACATGAGAAGGGGAGAGTTCATGGCCACTTTGGCAGTTTAGGAACATTACAAAGTCCAGAGCCTTCTCAATTTAGGATTTAGGCAAAACCAATTATTTTTGCAAGAATAGGAAAAGGAAGTGCTTCTTGCTGAGAAAGTGGTGCCTTTCTTCTCTCCAAAGCATCTATAGTGGCAGGCCAATGAGGCCAAGAGGTGTGGACACCACATCCCTGGTGCCCTGCAGTGGCAGAATCAGGATGGTAGAAATAATCCTTAAATGAAGTACAAATCCAATAAAAAAAAAATCTGAGTGTATTTGTGGGGAAAACAACCCACATTCAAGATACAAGGAGACTGCATATTTTTTCCTCTTAAATTCTTTCCATTTTTCATCTTGCATCACTGCTTTCTCTTTTCTCTTTCTCTTTCACATGTGTATTTTAAACATCTGTCAAAGGCACCTGACGACAAGCTATTCACACTGCAGAGTGGGACACCCTCAGACGCACCAGCCCCTGAAAAATTCAGGAGAGGAGAGGAGAGGAAGAGAGAGAGCTCTTAGGAGTTGAAGGCTTGGATGTCACTGTGCACAACAAAAAGATGAAAAGCAGCTTACATCTCCCGCATGGAAAAAGAAAGACCACTTAGACAGCTTTNCAAAATGCTATCCTGTTTGTCCCCGCCACTTAAGAACTGTGAGTCAGAGCAGCAAATTGAAGTCATTTCTGTGATTGCCCAGGAGGTCACCACCATTAAGCTCACCAAAGGCCTTCTGATTTTAGCATAACAAGACTCATTGACCAATGACTGGAAGTGATGGGGATAAAAGGTACATTTTACCTTGAAGTTATCTCTCTTGTGAGCAGAAGGTCTTCTAACGGTAGTAATAAATTCTTCTGTCTCTAAGCACAGAACAGCACTTGTAGAAAAACATACCGCAAGCATGGGTAATTTCTAGAGGTCAAGGGTCCAAAGCTACCTGTTTCNGAACTGGACACAGTCTTAATGCTGCTAAAGGAATGAGGATGGGGCNAGATAAANCCTGTGGGTTACTGTGTGGTATGTTCTCACACAGCATTGTCTTCTTGGTAAGTTTCTCAAGGTAGATTGGGCACTAGNNTTTGTAATCAGCCTCCTTAAAGGATGCCTCCTATTCGTTGCCAAAGCAGAGATCAACAAATCTTCCAAGGTGGTTGCTGGCCAGAGAAGGCTTGCTGGCTCTCAGATTTGTGTCTCATCTCCATAGTCTGCATCTGATTTCTAGTGATCCAGAGATGTGTCTTGAAACCATCAGACCACAAGGGACATCCTGGTTGGAAAGTCACTCTAGGGAAAAGCACAAAGAGCCCCACATNAAACCACAGACGGCTAGAGCAACAGACACGATTGATGGCTCACTGGGAGGGTTGGGAACCTGCTCAAAACCAGGCGCACCTTGACTCAGGACTTTGTTAGATGTGTGACGATTATTCCAAAGCCCAGAAAATGCTAAAGCCAATATACACCAGATGGAACTCAGTTCCATGGCCAAAAGAATAACTTTCCATTGTCTGAAGAATAATGATGGTCAGAACTCTATAATACCAAGTGTGGGTGGTGTACCATTAACCTGAAGTCACCTGAAAGTTTCTTCCTCACTTGTGGTACCTTAGTCATGGCATTTCTATAGTTCAAGAACAACAAAAGACCCTTAGTAGCTTGGGAGAAATTAATAATAATGCCAAATACCTTTTTCCTGTTCATTGTCCTTCTCTCCATATTGCATACTCAAATCATACCCAGAGCTGAGGAAGTAGCTTAGTGGTAGAGTGCTTGTCTAGAATGGGCAAAGCCCTGGGTTTGAGCTCTAATGAAAAGGAAAGGCAGGAAGGTAGGCAGGCAGCCCAGCTTGGAATGGAGGAAACAAAATGCTGAGCAGGCAGGTTATCTGATGAACAGGGATTCTTGGACATGGAGAATGATAGCCAAAGGACATTTTGTGTGTGTGTGTGTATGCTGTCTCTTATACACATCTTGGGGTAGTCAGAAGTACTTTGGTGCCCGCTGTGGACATGTGACTGTTCCCCAATGTTTCTGAAGTCCACAGCTCACTTTCAGAGGCTGAAGCAAGAGCAGACTGCTCTTGCATTTATAGAAAAAGCAGTAAAGTCTACGTAAGTCCATTTACAAGAGAACTGTNTGGAGGCAAAGGCTTCCTTCACATATGCAAGGTACTGTGCCCAGCATACATTCCAACAAAAGTCAGGAGGAAGCAGGTAAGTTGTCCTTTGTTGGCGTCTCTGGGATGTATGCTCTTGGGCAGAGAAGAATGCCCACATAAGCACACATAGAATATTTTGCACGTAGACCACAAATACCCAGGTAAAGGTCAGAGGGGACGATTTTGAAGGTCTATCCTACAATAATCTACCCATTATCTAAAAAATTAAGTTTTGTTGCTGTTGTTGTCTCTTGAGGGTCCCACCCTTACTTCCTCCATCTGACCCCCGATAGAGTGAGGTTGATGACTTGATGCCTCTCCTAGGCCTCCAACCCTGTATTTCCCGCCAGGGGCCCTGCACTCCCACCAGCCCCCACCCAGCTCGGGAGGATTCGGGGTGCACTCTCACAGTTTTCTTGGCGGGCTCCTTTTTCCTCCTCTTTTCCGAGTTGCTGTGGAAGGGCAGGTCGCGGCCGCGGTAGGACGGGGCCCGGCTCAACTCCAGCTCGCTGTAGGGTGGCAGCGCGTCCTCGTCTGCCGCGTCGTCCTCGTCTTCGCCCTCGCTGGTCCCGGCCTTGTAAGTGGCGGGCGGCGACCAGGCGTAGTAGGAGGCGCTGCGCGGCCCCAGCTGAGCACCCAGCTTGGACGGCGTCTCCAGGCTGCCACCGCGGCTGGTGCTCTCGGCTCGCCCCTGGCGCTCCAGCACGCTGCTCAGGTACGAGTGGTCGTACTTGGGCGCGGTGCCCGGGGTCCGGCTCACCAGGCGCGGCAGCGGAGCATCCTCGGGCGGCCGGCGACGTGCGGGACTGTAAGCCCAGCCGCGGTCCCCGTCTCCTGGCGGCTCGCGACTGCGACCGCGCCCGTAGTACTCGTCCAGGGAGCCGTCCTGGTAGAAGGTGCCATGGGCCCGCGACTCCGAGCGCTCGAAGCGGCTCCCGGCCCGCGTCTCATGGCTGTTGCCGTTGGCGCGTCGCGACCGCTGGCCATAGGAGTCTGCGAAGGCCGCCAGCTCGTCCATCGACACGGCTGGCACGCCCGTGGCAAAGTTCTTCCGCGACAGCATCTCGGATTTGGAGCGAGGCTGGCTGCAGGCAGATGGTCACTGGTTACTGCGTTTGCGGGGAAACAAACCTTGCAGGACACCCCCAGCGTTCCAGAGGCCCAGCCTCTACCCTCCACCCAGAGGGATGAGTCACGTTGGCACCTTTCACGCCGCCTGTCCAGCAGGAGCAACCCTAGCTCTTTCATGAGTTTGTGTGAAAGACCAGAATGGAGTTGTGTATCTGAAAATAGTTTGTGATCTGTGTAGTGCTGAAACAGATCACCTTCTGATCATGATGAGACCCTTGGTTGACAGCCACACAACTCCACCCACCCTCATAGTCACAGCAAAGAGAGCAACATGCAGCTCTGGTCCCAGGAGACTGGAATATTTGGTGACATAGGACTGTCCCTCCCTCAGAGCCAAGGACCAAGTTACCTATTAAGTCAGGAGGCCAAAGNGACCTCTGCAGTGGGTAAAAGGAAGGTGAGGTCACTATCCTTCCAGGGCAGATGATGGGTGAAGGTGCCAGTCAGGGAGGAAGCTGTGGTACAAATTGTTAAATGTTGATTGGGCTTGGCTTATCACCCTGGGGAAAATTCCTTAGTGTCTGGAACTTTGTGTTGCCTTGTCTTAAGATAGGGCCATTGACAGTAGCTGCCTTTTAGAAGTANAAGGATTAATTGCAATGATGTTAATATGANGTATGACAAATGATCAGGACAATG
This sequence comes from Neotoma lepida, assembly GCA_001675575.1. Lineage (NCBI taxonomy): Eukaryota > Metazoa > Chordata > Mammalia > Rodentia > Cricetidae > Neotoma > Neotoma lepida. The sequence goes on along the minus strand of LZPO01097140.1, from coordinate 307,646 downwards.
GAGATGATGGGTGGGAATCTTTAAAGGTTACAGGATAAAACATATGAAAAAACCATTAAGGGGCCTAAGACACACATTTCAAAAAGCTTTAAGTGATTAGGTCTCACACANGATGTCACAAGGGTGTAACATATGTAAGAAAGAGATATTCCATAGCCCATAGGAAGAGATGTGGTAGAAGAACCTAGAATAGACACATGGTGGTCCCTGCCCACTGACAGCCATCACCTGTGCCTGAAGCTCTCTCGGTCCTCTTTGTTATACTCCAGAGCTGGCCCCCTGTTGGTCCCACCGTTGCCTCCCATGACACCTGACCAGTAGTCAGGATTGCTCTCCAAGTCCCCAGACATAGGGAACTGCTTGCTCCGCATCTGGTGGAAAGACTGGCGGAAATTGTTGTCATCGTCGTGCAGGGAGCTGAGTTCTGAGATGGTGTTGTTATCTGCGGGGACAAAAGCAGCCGTCACAGAGTTTTCTTCATGTTTGGAAGGGAATGCTGGTAAGGGCTGAGACTGAATACTCCAGAAACTCCTGCCTGAGGGCCTTGGTCCTGACCAGTGTGTGCTGTAGATCGCAGTGGTGGTATTTGTGTTCCTAGCTCAGCAGAAATTGNCTCCAGCTCAACCCCAACTTGCTTACAGAGAGGGAGGCTTCCTACATGCTGTTCTTGGNATAGGGAGACAATTGTCTTTGTTCGACCTAAGGCAGGCTTCCCAGAACTCAGGCTGTCTGCAGCTGGCCTCCTAGTACATCACCCTTGNTCAAATGTTTTTCTCTGTCCTATATAATTTCTGTGATGAACTTTGACGATCCCAGCCATGTTGGGCCAAAAGAGACAAAGAGGGAAAAAAAGCCATCAATCATAGCATCTTCCCAACTGCTGGCCCAGGTCAAAGAAAGGGACATTAGTATCACCACCATACCACTCTGCTCAACTTCTACCATTCTGTTCCCCAAAGAGCACAAAGACAAAGTCAAGAGTATGTAAACACCTGGTTTCAGAATGCTTACCTTTTAGCCATGCTCATGTAGGAGCCTATAATATCCTGCCTACTTCTAAGATCTGTTCCCCTCCCTACCAAAGTATTCCAGGTATATGCGGTCTCCAGTGGCCAGGCTAAAAGTCTGGAGATAAGGAGGATGGACTTGGCCTTTATGTCCACTGGGCTGTAGCTTGAACTCTGGCCCCAGCCTAAAAATGTAAGAAAGATGCCTAGTCACGGCTTTTCTTATTTCCTAAGTAGCTTTGTGCAGAAGTGTTTATGGATATGGACTAGGACCAGAATTATGATCTGGGCTGGAAAAAAAAACAACCCAGAAAATTTGATTATTTATAGAACTTAGGAATGTATTGGATTTCATTTTACTTAAAAAACAAATCTAGTGAACTTATTTGCAATGTAACTGGATCCACTTGTTTTCTAAGTCTTTTTATGGAGACTTCAAAAATATTATTAAAAACAACATTCACTAGGTTAAGTCCTTGTTGCCGAGNGAAGGGTAAGCCAAGATTAGACGTGGGAATGCAGGAATGGGTATCTCAGGTGCTCTCTGCTTTTCCTCCATCCTCAGCGATCCTGGGAGGAGCAGAGGGATTTTGTACAACGGCAGGACCTCCTCATCTTGTTTTACCAAGAACACACAGGAATGGCAATTTACTCCTGGGATCACTTGGTTTTGAATTATAATAAAAATTTAAACGTATATTCCTCTTTAAGAAATGGACTATGTCTATTGTGTGTGTTGCACGCCTATGTGTATGCATCTGGAAGCCAGAGGACTTGGTGTGTTCACCTTATTCCCACACTCAATCTGGAGCTAGGGTGGTGGTCAGCAAGCCCCAATCATCCTCGTGTCTCTGCCCTGAACAGAGCTGGGGTTACTGGAAACCATGTCCAGCTTTTTACATAGATGTCTGGATCCAAACTGAGGCCCTTACACCTGTACAGCAAGCACTCTTATCCTCCGAGCCATCTCTCCAGCCCTTATGCCTATTTTAAAAGAAAACAGCTCATAGACTACTGGTTAAAATCTAGAACATTCCCTCACAATTCCCATGAATTCCAATTTCCTAGTATACACACACACACACACACACACACACACACACACACACACACACACGCTTTAAAATACACTTGATGAGACCAATGCAAAACAATATTGTTGGCTCAGAACTTTCTCTAAATTTTGACATTTTCATTTCTGCAGATGGTAAGTACTATCACTCATAGTAACAAGCTGTCCAGGTTATATGTCACACTAAAACTTCTGCCAAGGTGAACACTAACATCAATGTACCCTTTGACAGACATCTAAAATGGCAGTTTAGGACAGGGGTACCCCAACATTTTCTGTAAAGGACTAAGCAGAGAATGTTAGGCTTTATGAGCCACACTGGTTATAACCATTCAGTTCTGCCATTCAACAAGAAGTTATAGAAGATAAGTGAATTAGCCTGGCTGTGTTCCAATAAAACTTTTAAAAAATGGAAATTGATATGCCTGTGCCCAGGAGATACTGTTGGTGGACTCCTGCTCTAGACATTCCAAGAATGTAAACATCNAGGAGTAATTACCACTTAGAAGGGTAACACAAAGGAGAACCACAGTGGCCAACAAATTCATGAACCTGGACCTCAAACGCCCAATTCTTACAGAATCTGTGAAACCAACATATCTATTTTATAATGAGATGTTCTAGATAGACCATTCCATGATCTGCCCTAGGGCTTTCTCTGTTCTTCAGGATAGAACCAACCTCTAAAGTGAACTCTATTCTGAGTCATTCCACACAGTTGTTGCACTGCCAATCTGGAGGCACTCAGTGATCTGGGTTCTAATCTTGGCCCTGGTTATTTTCTCTTTCTGGATCATTTCCTCCTCTGTGGAGGTGGNGTCGCAATCACCTCAAGGTCTCAACATTCAACTACCATAGTCTCAATATGTATTAGAGATAGGAGGCCAATCAGCTTAGCTCAAAAGTTTTTGTATATAAGTTACAAGATTGGGAACCATCTGAGTTCTTCTACTTCCATTACTATACTCCGAGCCCTCTGCTACCTCATCTGAATACTGCACAGGTTGACACGGACCATCTCTAAGATCCCTTTCAATTCTAAGATTCCACTATGTTGAGACCAGCCGGTTTTTGAACACCATTTGGATCCAGGTAGTCAAGCCCAGAAACATCACATACACTCGAATCCATTCTTTACTTTTGATCCTAGTTATTAACTTTTCCTCTAATCCATGATACTGGTAGATTCCTTGCCCCCGCTTCTCCTTGATCTAGGATCTCTGACGTCTCTGTCCCCTTACAGAGATCCATGACAACACCGTTACAAGCTCGTCAAGTGCAGTGACATCTGCATTCCTGACATTCCAATCTGGAGATGGTCTTTTTATAGTCAGTTTGGTGGGAGGATGCAGCAATGGCTGCAACAGACAGGATGAATTTAGAATTGTAAACTGGGTGGAATATGTTGTCCTTAATCTGAATAAAGTTCCTCTAGTCTGGGACTGTTTTCCCAACAGCTCCATCAAGTCTGTTGTTGGTTCCAAGAAGAAGAGGGTTCAAAGAGAGTGCCTAGTGACCTCACTGCCAGGCTTGCCAGCGTCCTCTTGATAATTAGCCCATCCAAGTCAGACCTGCCCTGTTCTGCCTCCCATGATAGACAGTAATTTGGAATCCGCTCGAAAGAATCAGCAGTGTCAGCTGCAGTCTCCAAGGGCTGCGGATAAGTTAAGGGTTGGGGCCCTGCCACCAACAGACTTAGTAATTAACACGTTCTTTGACAAAAGGCACAGCCTCTTTGCTCACCCCACAATCTCTGTGGTTGGGCATCTCAGAGGAATCCCAGCCTCTTTTTCCTAGCTTCATTTACCAGAGTTCTTCCACTTTCATTGCAGCCTCCAGGTGGCAAGTCAGCATGTGGTTGCTCCATACNAGGGCCCTTCCGGCTGGAGATAGCTGATACTGAATATCTGCATCTTGAGTGTGCGTGTGGTGGGTCTGTGCAGATGTGCGTGTGAGGGTGCTCACCTACATAAATGCAAGAGGTTGACTTAGTATCTTCCTTGGTGTTCGCCACCTTATTTTTTGAGAAAGGGTCTTTTACTGAACCTGGAGTTCACTGACTGGCTAGAATGGGTGCCCATTGAGCTCCAGGGACTGGCTTGTCTCTGCCAGCTCAGGGCTGGNGTTACAGATGTGATCTGTTAGCCCAGCATTTACGTGGGTGCTTGGGATCTGAGCACGGGTCCTCATGCTTGCTCAAGCAATGACTTTACTGACTGAGCCATCCCATACCTTAAGTGACTATTTTGAGTATTACTTAAAGGGGGTTGTAAGGGGACTGTTCTCATGAAACATTTTAAACTTAGGATCACAAAACCACGGCAATCAACACCAACTGCCCCATGGGCAGACACAACATGAACCACNTATCACTGTCCCATCCTTCCCATCAGAAGCCCTTCTATTCCCTTCCATGTACTCAGGGGTCCTTTTTGGGGTGTCTGGCTCGGAGCTTCAAATCTAACCTAACCCTAACCCTAACCCTGTCCTCTTCAGCTACCAAATCCTGAATGAAGCACAGGTCACACGAAACTTAACAGATGCTCACATCTGCCTCTCATCCTTCTGGCTGGATCAAACTGAGCCAGCTCCTTCTCGACATAGTACAGGACCTTCATGGAGTCTCTCTCTTTGTCGGCTTGGATCCGGTAACCTTTGCGAACTGTTGAAGGAAGCACAAAAAAGTAAGCTAAAAACAGAAGAGCAAGAAAAGGAGGCCTCCATTCGTTTTACCNAGCAGAAAACGTGGTTCCCAGTTAGAACAACTCTTTTGGAATCTCCCAGAAATAACAAACTACAGTTTATACACAGGAGGCACGCTTGAGGTCCTCTACCAGAGGGTGCTACTGGAACAACAAACCTGAAGGTCAACAACCACACCCCATTGCAGGGTCCTGTCAGTCATTTGTTTTCCTTCCTGTTGTGTCACCTTCTACAGCTGTACTGAAGGCTCACCTCTGCAGAGCTCTTGAGTTTCACTGGAGGAATAAGCTCACACTAACCAGGAAAGAAAAAGACCCCTTTCCAGGTTTAGGGCCCATGTCATTCTCCAGCATGAGGTTCACANTGTCACTTGGTAGAAGTGCACANACAGATCCCCAAGCATCACAGACCTTCACAAAGGCAGACTGAAAGCCTCCAGTTGCCTGGGAGATGGAAAAAAAAAAATCCCTTAAGCTGGATGGTGCGTGCCTAAGAGCTAATATTAGATTCTAGGCTCCATACACAGTAGTACCAAACAAGCCGCACGACACATGGACTTCTAATCACACTTCCCCTTATTTCCTCAGCGTTTTCCTTGTAGGAAAAGAAATGCCATATTTTAAATGTGACTAATTTAATTCGACCTGCTGCTTTGTGGTTAGAGACAGGTGTTATTTTCAGGGCTTAATAAAACAAGACTAAAACAGGGGAAATAATACCATCTCCTCCATCTCCATCCCTCACATTGTCAGAGACAAAGGCTGCTCATTCCCCATACCCCTTAAGTCTAGCCCAACGTGGGCCGAAAGGGTGATAAGACAACAACAGGCATAACAGACAGATGGGGCGGGGGTGGGAATGAAGACGAGAAAGGGACATTAGGGGCAACTAGACAANACTTACTGGGCACTGACAATGTGCCAGGTACTATGCTGAATGTTTACGAGGATGTTTGTTCNTCACAACCATGCAAGTAAGAACGGCTGTCAGTTATTTTTTTGTGGTTGAAAAACTAAGGAGGATTTTAGAACATGACCAGAAATATTTGGCTTGGCAGCACCAGGCATGGAATCATGTGGTCTCATTGACTGGAGNTTAACTTGATTAGGGCATATCCTACCTCTCTAAAGTATAGAAGTAGATACAGGGTTTGTTTTTGTTTATTTATTTGTTTTTAAAGAGATGAATGAAGAAGACAAGATNGTAAAGCCCAAAGTGAGCAGTGNTCTTGGGTATTCCAGAGANTGTATGGTGTTCCCAAAGTGGAACAAAATATAACAAAAATAAGAAAACCGCCTGGCAGTGGTGGTACAGGCCTTTAATCCCAGCACTCAGGAGGCAGAGGCAGGCGGATCTCTGTGAGTTTGAGGCCAGCCTGGTCTACAGAGCGAGTTCCAGGACAGGCTCCAAAGCTACACAGAGAAACCCTGTCTCAAAAAACAAAAACAAACACAAAAAGGAAACCACATAAATGTATACACATCCAATAAAAGTGACGTTTTATGTCTCTGGATGCATTATTTACTGACAAAGTCCCTCCTCCCAGCTATTTAAATGGAAGATTAAAATAAAAAATTCAACAGGGCTCTAATCACAGCCCAAGCGCTGAAGAGGAAAGCCACCCACACACCCATTTGCAGGTGCACAGATTTTCTGTGTGAGAAAACACTGGGCAGGCCATGTCCATCTCCAATTGTGAAATGGCTTAGAAAAAAAATTAATAAGTCCTCAGCACATACGTTTCAGTGGCACCTTNTCCCAGCNGTTAGGTCCATCCATAAACCCTAGGCAGAAGAAATTTTTAGTAGAAATGATTTTATTTATCAAGCTACACATTCTTCCATTTCTGCAGAGGCGTTTATGGAGTAGTACAGACTGTTCAATTAAAATGCAATTATCCCACAGAACTGCTATGTCTGTACCAAGGCAGTTATGTCTGACGGATGAGGTGCAGGGCTGAAAAACAGGGGTCTGGGTATCTTACAGGCACGCTGATGCTGGTTTACTGAGGGACCTCTAGAGAATGGAGACCCACCAGGACTCAGTTTCCATGTAATTACTCTGAGAGAAGATAACTAAAAGCTAATTAGTGGAGCACTTGAGTGCTCTGGAATGAACTGGGGTATCTTAAATGCCACCTCATCCGAAGAGCTTCCTTTTGCCTCATAACTCTGTCTCTTTCTGTTCCAATCTTTTTCCTAACTTAAAAATCATTTGATTTGAATTTNTATTATAGGCCTTAATATATTCTAGTTCATTCCAAGTTCTTTATATAGATGAGTATAATCTTCTTAAAAATTTCTAAAGATATTATAATTTAAGATTTCCATGTGCCTAAGACTGTGTTTTACACATAACGAGTACTAAATGTTTGTTGAATTACCCCCAGCCTAGGAATGGAAAGGGTTCATGGTTCTTTGGAAAAGGTATTCTTGGTAAGTATTAATCCATAGGCCATAACCTCCAAGAAGACAATTACTAGAGTTCTCTGTTCACCTACGTATCTCTAGCATCGAGCACAGAGCCTGGCACATTTTAGACACTCAGAACATGCACATTCAAAGGGATGGGTGAAGGCATGAGTCAACTGGGACTAGCAAGTGGNTTTTTTGTGGATTACAACGTATGGCATAGGAAGTTATGTGGGTGATTTACTGGAGAATTTTAACCAGGAAGGGAAGGGTTTGAATGGTAGCCTGGGGAAGCAAGAAGGTTTTGTGGCTGTCATTACTGGTGATCATTTTCTAAGGAAAGAACAGCAGCATGGCTGTAGGCGTTAGGGAGGGGTTCCCTCTACCTGCAGCCCTGGCTCTGCCCAGGTGTCCTTCATATGGGAAGCACTTCTACGGCAAATCTTCAGTGTCACCAAAATAAAGGTCACCAATTAGGGAGGGCTGTTGCTATTTGTGACTAGGTACCAGCTGTTCCCCAGCAGAGAGAGAGAGAGAGAGAGAGAGAGAGAGAGAGAGAGAGAGAGAGAGAAAGAGAGAGAGAGAGAGAGGAGCTATGCTGAGCAACAGCTGGAGGAACTTGGACTACAGCTTAGGTTGTCTTCAGTATCATTAGGAAAAATTACACTCCTCATTATGATACAGATTAGATTGTGCACATGGGTTATCAATCTCTGAGAAGTCACAGTAACTACAGCCTCAGGGGAAGATGATAGTTTTAGCTTTCAATACTGGCGTCATAAAGAGACTCCACTGCGGCAGAATCCTTCNGCTTCGCCTTCTCCATCACAGCAGCCTGGAGACGTCAGAGACTTAAATTCTTCTAATTTGTCAAAAGATACAGGCAAATGATTGCCCTTCCTACTTTAGGAGCATCATCTGTTTGGTTTCCGTTGCTAAAAATCAAAACAATTCTCCCTTTAAAGGGTGTGGCTATTTTTATATAAAATTAGAAGCTGCAAGTTTGATTGTACAGCACACTAAATTCTTCTCTCATTTCCATAGAATCTGGCTCTGTGTCACACATGTGATCAAGAGCCTCTGACTCACCAGGAGACCTTCTCTGATCCTCTCCGACAACATGATTTCCTTTCTGACTGCCTCACGGTTTTTCTATATACTGTTCTGTATTTCTTACCCACTTTATTTCCATCAACAAGCTTCCAGCAACCATGTTGTTAGACTATAATTTTCTAATTTCTTTGAGGGCAGGTGAAATTTGTAAAAATTTTTTGAGATGGCGGGCTTTGAACTTGCTATGCAGTCCAGGTTGGTCTCAAATTTGTAGCTCCTCTAGCCTCAGTCTCCTGAGTGCTGGGGTTATAAGTGTGTGCTACCAGCCCCAGCTATAGAGTATCCCTTGATTTGAAAACATGTAGAGCNATGTGTTGTGGCACATGCCTGTGGTCCCAGCTAACACATTTGAAGCCACCCAAGGTCTTATAGAGTAAGAATATAATATACTTACTTAATATATTATAATATACTCTATACTTCTTATATACTATATATATTTAACATGCCTCAAACCAAACCAACCAACCAAAAAACCCACAGGAAAGGTGTCAGATTGGTTTTTATCTATAATTTAAAGGCAAGAGAACTCTGAAGTGTGGTGGTATTTTAGCAAGAAATGTCCTAGACTGTTGGCCAAAGTCCAGCATATTCAGGAAATGACCTTTCCTAGTAACATTTCAGCTCAGGGTCATTGGTGAGTTATTCTGTTTTCCAGTTCAGTCTGGTCCAAGTCCTTAGGTTTGCATGGCTCTTCACACTTCGGCCCCTCTCCTATTAGTCTTCTAATTTTAACTTTACTAGAGACAGAACATTAGAAAATCCCCAGTGATGTCAAACTATAATCTAGAAAACGCATTGTTATTAAAGAATTTAAGCTGCTATTTTGACCCAATTAAGGTTGGATTATGTTTCAATCAATTTCCCCATTTATAGCCCAAATCTGACTTAGAAAACCTGCACAGGCAGTCTCCAAGGTGTACTTCCATGGATATAGGATTGTTCTTCCTGCCCAATCTTAATGAGCTCAGCAAAGCTGTTTATGGGTGATGGAACAGCTGCCAGATTCCACCCCCAGGGTGACAGCAGCTCAACTGTGGGAGAAGTGACTCTTACAATTTGCATATTCTGTGTACATACAGTAGGCATATATATAGGCACACATCTCTATTAATTTTAAAATGACATTTCAAAGGCCTACTTGTCTACTCACTTCTTTGGTCAGAAGGATGAATGGAGTCGAGGTATATTGAGATAAAATGGACTAGAGCAAGGCAACAGTAGGGGTAGGAGCCAGTTTCACTAAGCAAGGTAGGACGGAGGTCATGCAGTGAGGACCAAGATAGCTATAGTAGAGATGGAGGGAAATAAAACAGTGCATGGTTAAAGTATAAGCTGAAGGCCTTGGTGACCAATTAGTAAGAGAAGTAAAGAATAAGGAATAAGAGAGGAATTCCTGCTTCTGATTTGAGCCACTANGCAAGCAATGATGCTATTCACTAAGATAGGTTATATAGACTCTGGTTTAAAATAGACAAGNAAAAANTTTTTTGAAACAGCAGACTGAATTCCTAGAGGCTAAGGTTTAAACGCCTGTAAGACATCCAGCTNGAGACATTCAGAAACAGTTGGATACAGGGGACTTAGCACCAGAAGAGAAGTCAGAACAAATCACGACTGGAAATTAGCATATGGATGCTGGGAGTAGATAGGATTAGCTGGAGAGTGGACCACAGACAAAGCAGTGACACCAACACTGGGAAGATGCACATGGGAAGAAAGGAGCATGGGGCAGGACAGATAGCGAAACAAGCAGAATGTTGATGGAGAAAGACAAGGAAGGATGATTGGGTCAGAGGTGGCCAGCATTTTAGAGAAGTCAGGGGAGGCGGAGCATTGTGACCAGCATCAGACTAAGCACTCAGGCAGCTTGGCCGGAGCAAAATGGAAGTTAGTTGAGTTGACGAGAGGGAAGGAAGCAGACTCTGAGTATTAAAAGCACTTTCAAGACGTTTGGCTGCGAGGAGCTGAGAAGGAGGGGAGAAGTGACGTCAGGGTGTTCTACAAATGGCTGCATTTCAGCGGGAGAGATCTGACCACATTTTGAATGCTGACAGGAAAGAGTCACGAAGACAGAAGGTTAGAGTTGTGATGGATGAAGTGTGGATATTCGGCAGAGAACCCAAAGAAGATGGATCCAGAGCAGCCCAGGAGATGCCCATCTTTTGTCATAGTAACAGAGAAGGGCTTGAGTAGCAGCTGTAAATGATGGAAAAAGTAATCCCTTATCCTCTTCCATTTGGTAACTAAAGGGCTCCTTTCTACATATCTCATCACAGATGCTTTTCCTAACTAATGTTTAAAAAAGTGTTGTGTACAAATACAACCTGAAAATTACTGTGGCTAGATGATCACCCTAATACGTATGAAGAAGCATACAGATATAAAAAGGTAGAATTCATATTTTTATAAATCAGCCTTTATTAACATTTCTAGTGTTCCTTAAAGAATAATCTATCTTCATTAAATGAAAAGTGGCCAAACACCATCACTAATGCTGCCCACGAGTCTAGGGATGTGCTCGTGGGGACTATAAAGAACTCTGTCCTGATGCCACAAGNCACACATCGCATGATAACATGGTTTCTGACTAGCTATGGTCAGCACTGGTTGCCATCTTTCCTCTGTTTNCTGGCTAACAGAATGGACTCTGAGTTTGCTCACTTCCAAGGCAANTAGTTGTTTAGGCCTGAGAGGTGGGACTTCATGAGCTCAAGCCCATCTACTTTGGGAATCGGTGTGGGGCACAATTTTTTCAGATGAAATTGCTGGAAAAGGGCTTTCTAGAAGAGGAAAGAGCTTCTAGGGAACATTTTCTCACTTTTGGGAAAGTGGCACAGAGATGAAACACACCTTTCTGTCTCTCCAAAGGTATCTAATCCCCAGAACTACTGCTGTCACAAGGAAGCCACCCAATGGGGACAAAGCATGTACTAAAGAGGACAGCACAAGAGACAGAACTCTCTCCTGCATGGGAGCCACCGAACTGTGAGCAGCCAAGTCAGCAAATACCATGCCTTGGGATTCTTGTCATAATTCATTTTTNTGCTACTAATTGCAGTTGGTTAATGATGGGAATGTCTTTCTAAAAATGTGTTGCTCTGATTGGTTGATAAATAAAGCTGTTTGGCCAATGGTGAGGCAGAATAAGGTTAGGCGGGAC
>LZPO01097140.1:264824-288604 GCA_001675575.1 Neotoma lepida | reverse complement strand
CACACACACACTGCACACTATACCTTTCCATCCATCCATCCACAGTCCTATTTCCATATAAAAACAACACTCATGCATATATGGATTTTGCTCATTGAGAAACAACTGTATTGCTTCCCAGCCTTTTGGCTAAGATCAAGTGTAGAAAACAAAATGTGTGGTTTACATTTTGAGTCTAGAAGTCATTGTTCCTTATTCTACAAGGAAGTCCATGAAAAAGCAGTTCTGACAAAGGTCAAAGGGGAAAAGGCACCTCTGGGTCACTAGGGGAGGATCCAGCAATCGGAGAAAGACAGTAGTGAGGAGGGAGAAAGCAATCTTTGCTTGCTCTGTTCCCTTGATGCTCCACAATAGCAGGAGGGTACCATGGTAACATGCATCCTGGTCAAGCTTCCTGCAAGGGAGACAAGTCCACATTTGGAAAGCTACATGCATATTCCAGAAGAATGCTCTCATTGGCTGATGTTTTAGGCCAGCTCTGCTACAGCAAGCCTTGACAAGAAGGACTCTTCTTGAACCTCCATCTTTGCACAGCTGGCATGGGAAGATGGCTCTGAGGCTTGCAAGGTCTCTTAGAAGGAGAGCTAAATAGGCATTTAGAAAGGTGTCCTGAAAGAGACTTCTCTTGTTCAACTTTGGCCCATGCCTTCACAAAACACTAAGAAGTGCTCCTAAGACTTACACAACTCCCTAGGTAAGAGATGAGATGGAGTTTGGGACCAAAATCTGAGCACGTGATTAAAAGCACACATTGATCTCATCTGGAATGCTCTCTAAAAATATGCCTTGGAAACTCAACAAAGGAATAAACAGATGGTCAAGGATTTAAGAAATTTGGATCTTAGACATCTCTTTCACACATACTTAGTATTCATTACCATATAATAGGCAATGATCAAGAGAGAAATAGACAAGGTTTGCTAACAAAACAGTTATCAGGTGCTTAATGGTAGATTTTTGTTGTGTTTCCCTCACCAGACAATTGGTGTGTGTGTGTGTGTGTGTGTATGTGTGATTTTGTATCTAGTTAAATGAGAAACTGTGCTTATGTTTATTCTGCAGACCTCTAGTCTACCAGTGTTTAAAACATCTCCAGGTATGCTGTGGGCCACATGACTAATTAGAATCATAGTATAAATTTACTCTTTATATAAGCTACTAATTTGCAGGCTGTCTCATGATTTTAGTTATATGATTTATAGGTGATAGATAGGTGTATGTCTACATATATATGTGCATATAAAGTTTTAATTATTTATTTATTCATTCATTCATTCATTTTTGGGTTACTTGAGACAAAGTCTTGCTATGTAGCCCAGCCTAGCATGCAACTCCAAATCCTCCTGCCTCTGCCTTTTGAGTGATTAGATGACAAATGTGTGTCACCATATCTGGCTANGATAGCTATTAACTATAAAACATCCATATAGCCAAAGAGGATTTGATTCATACTTATTCCACTTGTTATATCAGAAAAACACTAGAACGGGAGTCAAAGCAGCCTGGGATACTTTGTCATTGATTTACTTGGTAACTACTTCAGGCAAATCCCTCCCTTCCCTGGTCTCAGTTTTCTCATAGTAGATGGAAGGACTGGAATGTAATGGTGTACATATATCTTGATTTTTTTTTCTGAGAGAGTCCTGATTTATGCTCATAGCCTTGATGTAATTATTAATAGGCACTGAATTTTGCTTGCAAAATATCCTCATTTGGACAATTAATGGTATGGTCACCATATTTAGTTCTCAAATCCNATACTCAGTGAATGGGATTCAAGCCCAAATGTCCATAGGAGCCAGCTGGTGATGCAAGTGAGCACAGCTGGCTATGTGTGAGACAACTGAGAACATTGAGGGGTGTGACAAATGGCAGTGTCTTTAGGGGGCCACTACTGTTCGACTCTAGCCAACAGTTGCCCAATAGAATGTATTAGGTGATCCTCTACTCAAGTTCACCCCAGATTTGATGGTGGAATATTCTGATTTTAAAACATTAAGCAAATTATTTCGTATGTTTTTAAAATAGTGGATAAGCCAAACAAAATATGTCTTTGGTCTGTACAGAACCCTGGGATCCATGAGTTTGCAATCTCCAAAGGTACACACACACACACAGAGAGAGAGAGAGAGAGAGAGAGAGAGAGAGAGAGAGAGAGAGAGAGAGAGAGCGCTGGATTTCCCCATAGGCTGTTTGGGTTACCTTGACAGTGATCTAGCATTGCTTTCACATGCAGAATGACAGTTCTGGTTACCAGTGTTCAAATTAAGATTTCAAAACAACACTACTACACACTGCTTCTTTAGCCTTTCTTCCTTCTGGGGAACCAGAATGGGCATCATAGGAGAACATCAAAGAGACCTTTATTCTGCACTCTAGACTTTCTCATTTTTGTTAATTGAAAACTATAAACTAAAGAGGGAATGTATCAGAAATACGTACAGGAAATTCACAAACTTTGACACTCCAACAGGGAGGTCTACATCAAGTTTCTCATTTTCCCTGAAGCAACAGTCAATAGCTGATTCTTCCAGAGGTAAAGACTTCCCATAATGCACTTGAGTAGAGTTAGCCCCAGGGAGGCATGGGTGAGAGAGTCTTGCAGTAAAGTGGGTGAAATTAAATGTCTTTAGAATTCAAGACATAGGAAGAGTTTGGGGATAACAGACAACACCACTATATCAACAGCACAGAGATACAGAGCTCTCTGGCTTTTGCACTGTGACTCTGATTTTATTGGAGCGAAAAGCATTTTAAAAATTGAATTCATACTGGAATCTTTATATTTCTGAAAACCATTTTGCTTCCAGCTCCTTCCCTGACAATTCCTAAGAAATGCTACTGTCAGTTAGAAATGCGCTATCGTTTCTTCTCTTCTATCGCATCCAGTGAAGGTCTGATCTTAAGAGTATGCAAACAATAGCGGTAAATACACCCTGGGTTTCAGCAGTGCTTTACCATGCTTGAGAATCACTGTTATTCTTCCAGGATTCAGCTTAAGAGAGGTAATTACAAGTCACTTTAACGTCGGAGGGAAAGATGGGAAGCAGACCCTGTGGAGAGAAGGCCATATTTACTCTTTTCAAATCAAAGCTCAAGCGATCAGTAGAAAATATGGTTTTCATGTAAGCAGTCAGTTTTCTGCAAAGCTTGCAAAATCCATTCCTTTAAGGAAATTTCCACATGAATAAGCCAAACGCATCAAGCACACTAAAAGCTTGTGCACGCACCCACACAAGCACCAGTTCCACAGCATGCTGGTCTACACTCCACAGCCACACGTGTTCCTTGGGTTGAATGCTCAGGGTAGAAACATGCGCTGTGAATGCACGATTTGCATATCTTACCTCCTAATTGTCAAATCCAGCTGTTCCCTCACACTGCCATTTTCAAGTTATCCCCAGTTGAGCTGCCTGGACATATTCCTGGAAAACCAGCTCACTTCCAAACGTCTCCAGCACGCTCATTCATTCATTCACTCAAACAAAGATGTGTATATTTTGTCAGGTGGAGACAGAAGCAGTAACAGAACACAGTCGCTGGTGAAGCTCATTTTTAGCCACACCTGTGCAGCTCGAACACCAACATAAGAACTCCAATTTAGTTACTTGCTTCTCTGTCATAAGGCTCACTAATCTCGAAGGACCTTCTTCCTGCTATGTCTCTTTTTGCCAGCCTCCTTTGACTGTGTGTAAGTCTGGTGTGCATGCATATAGACATGTTCAGATGTGCTTGGGCACATAAGTGTGCGCAGCTATCTGTGCTGTCTCTTATACACATCTAGATGTGTATAAGAGACAGGTGTAAGTCTGGTGTGCATGCATATAGACATGTTCAGATGTGCTTGGGCACATAAGTGTGCGCAGCTATCTGTGCATGTGTGCACATGTACACATGGAGGCCAGAGGTTGACATCAGGCATCTTATTGAATTGGTCTCTACCTGTCTCTTATACACATCTAGATGTGTATAAGAGACAGCATTTACAGAGACTCTAGGTCCTCATGCTTGCTCAGCAGGTGTTTTGACCTAGTAACCATCTCCTTTGCCTTTTGGACACCAGGATCCATCTGGTCAGGGGGCTTTAGCCAGAGACACTGTTGTTGCCACACTTTCTACTCCTCTATTTCATAGCTTTTCTTTGTACATTTCATAGTTCACTTCCTAGTGGCATTTCTCCCAGGGTGCCAATTTCTTTTCTTGGCAGCCAGGGCCCTCAAGGCAGACAAGGTAGAAGTTCATTTCTTTTTTTAGCAAAACAAGTGTTTGAACTGCCTTGGTCAAGCACTTATTGCTCAGACTACAGGATTCTAAAATATGTTCTGACAGAGCCCTGGATGGCACAATAAGATGCTTCCTCCTCCAAGCTCCCCGGGAATACTGCACACACCTTCAACAGAACATTTANCTCTCAGCAGTGATTTCTTAACATGTGCATCCATTAGCAGGCTGGAAGCCCCTTTAGAACAAGGACTATGCCCTAAGCTTAGCATCTCAGCAACCCAGTACCAGGAGCCCCTCCCCCCATCCACCCATTGGCTCCGTTGAGGTTTTCCAGTAGCAACTCTCCACAGTTTGGTAGGCTGGGCTTCTAGCTAGGCTTCTGATGTGTTGCTCAATATAGTACCTTCCACCCAATCCAGTAGGCTCTTAATAGGAAGTATGAAGGAACCGTTCAGTTGCCAATTCATCCACACAGCACTTTTCAATGTACAGTAAACCAAGAATGTACTCCAATAGAACATCTTNCCATCTAAGAGTCTGGAAGCAACATCCCACTCCACACCAACGAAAATAAACCAAGCTAGTGTATTTCCAAAGAGTTCATTATAGAGATGTAATCTGAATATAAATTTTACCCCAAGAGATTGCTTTTGTCTATGCCCTTCATACTTCCATTCAAGTTCTGGTAGTTCAAGCCTTCAAAGTGTAAAGGAAGATGAAGTTCTAGATTTCATACAAACTTGTTTTCAGAAACTAAATCCGGCTCCTTGGCACATAATGGGCAAAGACAGGGTGTTGAGAAACTCATGGAAGGGTGGGATAACAGCACTTCTTCCGTCCTTACGGTGCCTAGAACACAGTGATCTCTATCCATTTCTTTGAGTAAAATAACTAGAGACGCTCTCAGGTGTGCCAATGTACTGTGTGAATGAACTTTCTCTTTAGGACGACTGCAAACACTTTCCCAGTTCCTTGCAATTCCTTGCTCCCCCTTGCGTTTAATGCACATCTCGGCTTCATCTGCTCCAAGCTTTCCTTAGATGCTCTGGATTCATCTTCAGGGCTGTACTGTACCCACCCTCTGTGCGCTCTGCTCCAAATCCTCCAAAATGTTCCCTTCCTACATCTCCGAGGACAGCAGATGCCTTTCTCTGGCCCTTGTATGTATATGTAAAGATGTTTCTATGGCTGTGCTTTAAGGGTTGTTTCTATGGCTATTTAAAATGCCAAATATATTGGAAATTTCCCAGGGGCACACAGATGCCTGATTTTATTCTATATTCCCATGGCAACCATGCTTCCAATAAATATAGTTTATGACTATCTGTCACAAGTGTGGATAGAGCCTCCCTTTCCTTTATATATATTTATAAACTATGTATTTAAGCATTTCATGTGTTTATTTTTTTCTTTTTGTGTCTTTTATATTTAGTTCACTTTAAATTACAGACTTAGAGGAGAATAATTCTAACGGTGAATTCTCTCTGTAAAATGACTACTATTGGATCATTTGCAATTAACTGGTAATAAATGCTTCCAGAATTTTGGCTGTGGACTGTAAGCTTGGTCAAAGGCATTGACGACTTCTGTTTACACATTTTAAGTCATATTTTATTGCTAAAAATGGACCACAGAAGTTAGTCCATACTACAGTCCCCACCTGGTGTTTTAAAAAAACCAGAGAGGTTAAGGATCTGAAAGAAAGTCGTGCAGCTGCCTAAAAATCAAGCCAGGAATAGAACTACTTACTCCACCTGTGCCCTTTACCCCCGTGATGTCACTGAGTACCAGTTTTGGCTTATCCTTATTGTAGGAATATATACCCCCGTGATGTCACTGAGTACCAGTTTTGGCTTATCCTTATTGTAGGAATATATAGGAAGCTCTTCTTAGTCTCCTGACATTTGAACCGAATGGCTACAGTCAGCTTGTGCATCTGGAATTCCTCTACTTATATAATGAAAGTATAATTTTTGGATATAGAAAATGTTGGAGATTGTTGAAACTCCCAGCACCGCTTACAGTGGCAACTAGAAAATGATTACCGGATACATCATAACACAGTGTGATCTAATTAAAAGGCATTCACTGCTGCTGCAAACTAATAAACAATAATAAAAATGATTGCAAAGGTACTTCGCCTGTGCAAAGTGCTGCAGTGATCCCACCTCCCACCCTGTGACAGTGAATGGATGGAAAATACCATTAGTAATAACATGCTTGACTTGGTCTGAGGTGAAATGCAAAAGAGAACCAGACTGACTTAAAATTGATGAGGAGGGTACGATGTCACTGAAGGGGGAAATTGAGTTTTAGGGGACCAGTGTGATTTCTTGCACTTAATTGTGCTGGAAACAGACCAGCGCAAAGACATCCCCCCTAGACTACATCCAATATTCAGGACCACTACTTTCCTTAGCGGGAGGTGGGGGTGGGCGCGGAGGGGGGTGGGGAGAGGCCCCGAGGTCACAGGCGGGCCAAGAGGGTACACAGCTTGAGAGGTCATGCAAGGCCAGAGTTCCTGCTCTTTCCTTGGTGGCCAGCTCTCTCTTAATAGAAGGGGCTTCCATCATGGACCCTTTCCCAGAGCCCTCTCTGGGAAGCCAATTCAACAAAATCCGAGGCGCAGTCCTCGTCTGAACCAAACCTGCACGCTTGAATAGCAGGCAGCTGGCTTTGAAGAAAATGGAACTGTCTCCTGACCGGCTTTGAGGGGCTGCCATTCCTTCCTCCCCGGGCTGAGCTGATTTCCCAGTACCACTCACTCCAGCGTGGGCCCTGCATCTCCGCCCCCGCGCTGGCGGGGCTCCGCAGACCACAAAGAGAGCGCGCGGGTTGACCCAGCTGCTCCAGCGCCACCCGGGGTAACCACGGCAACCGAGGTGGTCAGGAATGCACGCTAATTGAAGGGCCCGTTCCTCCCACAGGGATGAGCAACAAGTGATGCAAAAATAGTGAGCTGGGCTGCATGTGAGGAGGGAGGGGAGGCGGGGCTCAGCTCCAGCCTTGGCCCTGGTGGATGAGGGACTGGGGACCGTGAAGAGAGCCTGCCAGGCCTCATTTGTTTTCTTAAACGACGCAGGGCAGTGAAAAGCTGTGACAGATCAGAAATCATAGGNTATATTTCCAACCAACTACCACACCGTGAAGGCACCATGCTTTCGCTGGGCCACAACGCTTGATTCATGTAGATGAAGGGAGACATACATCCCTAAGTCCTCATAAATGAAATGCCTGCAAGCTGTAAGGGCTGAGCTGGCCAAAGGNAGCAGACAGGATTCTGTTTTGTTCAAACCACAGGAGGCTCTTTAGATGGGCGACCACCATTACCTGTTATGGAAAACGCCAGTGTTTGTGCCTGGACTTGCCATAAATTACTTTTGGCATTGCCCCTCANCCTTCACTCTTAAGCGCATCCTAGTTTAGATTATAAATTTTGTCACTGTCTTCCCAGCCCCACTCAGATAGATTCTAATCCAAGTCATGGATCTCCTTCAGATGCCACTAGACGTCAATGGATAAGTTTTACAATCGAATCCTTGTAGTTAGCTAAGAGCCAGACTCTCAGAAAATGGGGGCTTCCAAATAGCAACCAAAATGAGGCAACCCAAAGACAAAAAGGGTGCTGGGTCAAGCTGCCCCAAGTCTACCATCATGAAAATTTCAATGGGGCTCAGGTGTGATTGAGAAAATATGAGTCTGTTTCTTAATGGGTCAGTTCACAAGGGGCCCATTAAATCCCTAAGTATCCATGGACTGAGCTTAAGGAAAAATCAACTGTTTAGCAGGAGTCCCCAACATTTCCCTAAAGAGGGTTCCCTCAGATTAGGGGTGGTGGGACATGTGGAGGATGGCAAGGGTAGAAGAAGAAACTAACATCTGCTGAGTTTTTAAGTCTTAACAGTAGGTCTTCTGGGTAACTTTTATGACCCCTCTCCTACTTCTACGGATTGAGAAACTGAGTTCATATTAGCACACCAAGGGCTGTCTGGCCCCAAAATCTCTGCTGTTCGCATTGGACCATGTCCTGTATCCAGAGACATTTACCCACCACCACTGGCACTTAGTGTACAGGTGGAAGGGGTGAGTGTCAGTGACTTGGCCTGTGTTAGAGGAGGTTCCAAAGCTTCCCAGCCTCTACCCACTGAGTTCATAACTCCCTGTGAGTGTGGCCAGTAGAACCAGACAGCCAAACATTGCTAAATGTCTCCTGAGGTCAAATCACCCCTCGACTGAGAATCAGCATCCTAGATACTTACTGTCCAAGCACAGCTTTAATTTTTCTTCTGCTGTTCTTTCATCACAGCCAAACCGTAACTTTTATCTTCACCAAAGACACAGAATTTTAATAGGGACAAGATGGCTATTTATGTATTTTGTGTCTTCATTGTGTGGGATCCCAATACAACTAAAAATACTCATTAAATTTTTTTATCCTAATTTAAACAGGAATCATCATTGAAGCAATACTGACCACTCGGTGATGCCTATCAGTGAGCAAGACTGGGGTTATGCAATGAATTCTTGAAGCTAAGAGAAGTTCTTGCAGAGCATGAAAGGCTTGGCCCCATATCTTTGAAGGAATCCTACCTCTTCTCCTCCTAGCTACAGTCACTAAGGGGAGGTAGACTCCTTGGCTCTTCTCTCTCCTCTGTCCTTTCAACACATGTTCTCATTCTTTATAACAACAACAACAATAGAGACATCTAAGTAAGTTTAGGGCAGAGCAGGCCAGAGCAGGACAAAGAGGTTGGAGGGGAGAGATCAGGGCATTGCCTAGAAAAACCCAGTCCTCATTTTCTGTCCCTCTGTTCATGGGAGTCTGTGGGGTTGTCTCAGCCTCTCTAGAATCCTGAAGGTGCAGGTGTGTGCTGAAGTAGGATGTTCCCACATTGCTAGGGGTGAGTCCAAAACACTGAAACATGGTCAAGTCTGCAAATGAAATGTGGGCACAGCCCAGACCCTAAGATGTTCCAAAGGTTCTCTCCAGACTTATGGCCAGAGTGTGGCTCTGCAATTCATTTTTTTTCTCTTCCCTCTGCCAGGAGTAAACTTTTTTCTTCTCCAATTCTTTTGCCCTTCTTCCTCTGTTTGTAAATCTTCCAGAGAGAAACAGCAGCAGCCACTCTCTGAGATCAAAGTTTTAGCAAGCAACAAAGACCTCCAAGGAGGCTGTTGCCATGGGAACTCTGGGAGCTGAGGCCTTTCTAATAGGCAAATCTCCCTGGTTAGCAGCACCAGGCTGTGGCTGGCAAAGAGGGAGAGAAGGGGGAAGGGGAGTCTTGGCAACAAGTAGCCTTTCTGAACAGCCTGAACTAAAATCACTGGGATGTGGAACAGGATCCAAACTGGAACTGCAGGAATGCAGGGGTGGGTGCTAGCAGGGGTGGGCATTCCTTCACACTCTTAGGAAATACTTCCATTAAATATCCCTAGAGTCACCTCATGGGAGATGTCCCTTCCCAAAATTTCATTGATTACTTATTCAGTTCGTAGTGGCTTTTTAAAATACAGAGACGTTTATTTATACCAGACATAGGACTGTGAATAGCTTGAATTAAAAAAAAAATCCATGCCCGCCCATTCCTTCACTTGTCTAGGTAATATATGCTGTACTCTTGGGTAAGTCACAGGAGGAGATGGAAGAAAAAATAGGAACATGACAGGAAAATAAAGGTAATTCTGCAGCATTGTATTTATGGGGGAAAAAATCGATCCCAAATTAGTGCTTACTCACAAGGACCTGCTGAGAGCACACCTATTTCTGGCCTCCTCAGTTAGCACTACATTTGGCCCATAAAGAAGCAGAAACTGATGATGAATTCCACAAAATGTTAACAGTGTGTGTTTTTGCCTGCCTGGCATTCCTTTCATCTTCATTTGGAAACAACTGCCTAGTTTCCTTTAGGAAACTGCTTCTCTATCCCTCTGCAGCCCCAAATGGGGGTTGACTGTATCCCTTCAACAACAGCGCTTTTGCAGGAACTCTGCAGAAAGACGA
This sequence comes from Neotoma lepida, assembly GCA_001675575.1. Classification (NCBI taxonomy): domain Eukaryota; kingdom Metazoa; phylum Chordata; class Mammalia; order Rodentia; family Cricetidae; genus Neotoma; species Neotoma lepida. Next base: position 278,379 of record LZPO01097140.1, on the reverse strand, counting down.
GCTCTATCCTCCTGAGGTAGACGGAAGCAGGGGCCTGTCCGGGTCCTGCCTGAAAATGATGCTAAGGAGAGGGCAGAGCAGGAGGTGGAGACAAGGAAAGACCAGCTCTTTGACACACCAGAACTCATTGATTGAAGCTGGGAATACCCCTGGGGTTTACTTGTTACCAAAAAGACACACTTAAGTTCATTGGAGCCTCCATTCCTTGCAATCAAAATAATTGTGGAAAACATGACAGCTCAAAAGAGTGGGCTTTTCAGGGATAATTTCTTCTTCTGTACTTTACTGTTTGGTTTGGAGTATGATCAATAAGCATAATCATTTTTTTTCTGAGACAGAAGCAGTATTAAAACAAAACATATCAGTGAATGGTATTGGAGGAATTGTCTTCTATGGAGAATTAATTTTGAAATCCGGGGTCTTTGAAATGGAGTGAAAAAAAGCATTAAAAGGTCTCTGGAATGCCATTTTGTTTATCCTTGTATCTAGGCAACCTGGATTGAACTTGTTCTATGTGTTAAAGCTCATCAGAGAAGGAGTTTCTGTGATTTCTCCCAACCACCCATAATTTTATTATAATAATTTGAAAAAACCTGTTATTCACCATTGGGAATGTCTCCCTTAGCTTGGACCTAAGTGCCCTTTGCCTCATGACCTCTTATTCTAATGCCAGGCTGGAGGCAGGAATGTTCACTCAGCCTCATTTCCACAGAGGCTCTGTCCCCCCTTTTAAAATTAAAGGCCTTTTAAACAACAAGCTACCACAAGGGACATCAGAAAGAAAAGGTCAGGCCCTTATCCTGTACATAGAAAGAAGTAAGAACAAGGCGAGCTGCTTTTAGATTTTAAAATAATAACTTCCCTGCATGAGCCTTCCTGAAATGGTGAAGCCCTCTTCCTGCCAGCTGGAGCTGCCCCAGGGAACTTCATTCCTAACCAAATAGTGGCACCGTTCCAGGTTATAAACAGCCAATCCTCGCCACCGATCCCAGACCAATGTCTAATGTCAGGTGGTTTATTTCTGGACACCCCCACCTCCAGTGACTGTCTGCTGGTACAGACCTACCATCATCCACCCTGTCTAAATATTTCTAAGGTATCTGTCACCATCATCTCAAAGCACCAAAACACTGTGTGCTTTTCCAACTTCAGAAAGACTTTACCTTCTGAATCATCAAAAAGACAGCAAAGGGTGTTTGGGATGGTTTTCCTGTTTAATGTCGAAGCAGTGGTTGTCCTCCAGTTTCCATGAATCACACACGTCTTTGGATACTTCTGAAACCTCTGAACGAAGCATCCATAGCCACTGAAGAAGGTTCAGGTGTACGGGGTGGAAAGAGGGGTGAGTCATGCCCAGTAGNGAGGTATTCAGTAGAGACCAGAGCAACTGTGCCCTTGAAGTGAAGGCCTAGGTCAATGGTTATAGAGAGTCTAAGGAAGAAATGTAGAGAATCAAGGAAGCAAGCCCAGGGCAAGTAGAAATCATGACCTACAGCCCCTAGTGGCAACCACATTTTTTAGCTTAATCCATAGTGTCTCAGTACACATAGGATTTGTGGTTAGGGATAAAGTTAGGGATCAAGACAATGGAGTTTTATCATCAACACTTTCTAAAAACTAGTGTGTAGTCATAAAAGCAGGGCATTTAATTTAATTTGGAAAATGAAGGGAATAATTCCTACTCTCCTACCCCATAAAAGTACTACAGGAAAGCATTGAGAGTTAGTTTCAGTGTATAGTAACATTAATGGTGGTCACAATGCTGCCATCACTTCAGCTGATACCTACTTGGCCAGGAGGAGGGGAGGTGGGAGGAGGTATTCATGTATTCCTTCTCTTTATGTTGCGGGACTATCCCCAAGCAGCTCTGATCTCCAGTGCTAAGCAGTGGACAGCTGACCTAATTGGGCCATTTGTGCTTTCTCTCTTAAGGCTAATTTTTTTTTGTTGGGGAAATACAAGAATGGAAAATAACATTTAAGTTGTTTGCTTGGTTTTCTTTTTTTCTACCAAGGGAGCCCTAAAGATATTTTTCAACAATTTCTGCAACATAAACCCAGGAGCCCTGGAGATCTCTGACAGTGCTGAGAATAACTGCTATGTTAGCTACTGTTATTTTTTTTCTGCTCCATGTCACTACCAGATCTAGATCCTAAAAAGCCCTAGATGACCATTCATCCATTTATTCATTCTCATTTTCATCCCCTATCCCCACTCTCTCTTTAGCTGGGAGCAAAAGTCTCCAACACAGCAGAGCCAAACAAAAAAGAAGCCTAGAACCATGTGCCACCACTTGGAGAGGAACTGTTTATCTGACTACGGCAAATGTAGAAATAAACTTTTGGGCGGAAAAGTCTCTGAGATTTGGGGCATGTTTGTGTAGAAGCCAATAAATTCTTTCCCAAAAAGGTATACTCTTTAGCTCTCTTTTCAATTTTGATATCTTCCAATGCATTTTTTTTGCTTCAGTTCACCAGAACCAGTACTTTCAACCATAGTTGATCTATCACTAATAATTACTTAAATATCTAAATGAAGATTGTGACCAATGAAATCAAACCACATTATCTCACTTGTAGATGTCTATTGTGTCAAGTCAACAAAGACATATGCAGCATTCAGTAACATTTAAGAGGCACAAAGAACTATCTAAAGATTCTACCCTTNGTCATTTTAAAGTGTCTTTAGGGTAGAGCCCTCCTTGATATAAACATGGAGAGATACTGGTCCTCGGCTCTGCAGAGCCCATCATTCAATGCTATTAAGGAACTCTCAGTTTTGTGAGGAATCGAAGAAAAGTACACATATAGTATCAGTGTTACCACTCTCAAGAGGTAAAACTAGAACACGCCACCAAAGGGTTCTATTCTTGGCCTCATTCATTTTATAGCAGTATCTAGAGTGATTTATCTGTCACATGGCTCTGCCTATCTGTAGGTCATGATTCTTAAACCCACTCTCTCCTGTCTTCACTTTCCTCTGATTTCCAGACTTATATTTGCAATCGTCAACAAACAATTTACCATGGACAATTTGGGGTAACACTACTTACATTACTTACTTAAAGGAATTGGATTCAATCTATGAAAAATGTCCTAATGAAACATAGACCCTAGAGCTCTGTTGGTGTCCCACAGGCATCTTAAATGCTATCTGCCCAAAACTAAACCCATCTCTCTGCTTCTATGCCTGCATNCCCATCATGTGCTCTTAGGTAATGGGATGGCTGGTTAACTACCTAGTTAGAAATCCTTATATCCTGTTTGACTCATTTCTCTCACTGCCTTCTGTACAGCCCCAAGATCGTTTGCTTTGATCTCAGAACTGTTGTTAGGGTGTCTCNATTTGCTATTCTGGTTTAGAATCTCATACCTTTCATCTGTGCTTCAGCAGACTCCATATCCAACCCCTGCTCTGCTCTCCTACCGCTAATGAACCACCTGCCAGGCATACAGAGTATGTTTCCAATGCCTCTTGTACAAAACTTCATTCCAAATATTTGAAAACAAGTCCCTTGGTCTTTAAGTGCTTTTTTTACTAGAATGAATCCTCTAGCCATTCCTCACAGAAAATTCAATAACCATTAGTTTGTGGTGTTGTAATTAGCAAACTGTGAACCCCAGAAATCTTTCCAGGCAACTCCATTCTTTGACAGAGAACCGAGAAATCAGGTTGCTTTCCTGGTCTCACAGAAGAAAAGACCGTCAAACAACGTGACCTGCAGAATATAACAACCAAACAACTCTAATTTTTTTTCACGTGACAGTATTTTGAAAAATGTTATAAAGGGCTGTCAAAGATAAAGACTCAGAATTTTACATTTAGTACTTTAAAGCATTCAAAAAATTTCATAGATTGAAACCAATTCCTTTAAATAATTAACGTAAGTAATATTGCCCAAAATTGTCCATGGCAAAACTATCACATTTTGGACATTTCTAATTAGTGTGGAGCAGAACAGGGTTGTTTGTGTCCCTCAGGTGCATTGGTACAGAAGCCTGAGTGCAGAGCTCTGATAGTAGTGTCCCTCATTTTCATTCATGGTTCTTCTCAGATCAATCCTAATTTCCACTCCTCATCTCTTCTCCCATCACTGGTGACCATTGTCATCCGAGCCTTCCNTTCACTCACCATCTGCTGACCCCTTTTTGCCCCAAGAAAGGCATCCTCAACCCATAGTTAGCTTGGATTTAATCCAGAGGGATGTCCATGGTGTATTTTAGCACATCCTCAGATGGCACAACTCTCCCTCCATTCATTCCCCCCACATCTGCTGAAGTGGAACCAAATTATCTAGAGTGGTTTTTTTACCTGGCCTCCTTTTCCTGCACACACAATTACTTCTCTGCAGATGGCTGCCTCCGTCAAATTGCTGTGTTCACAATTATCTAACTGCAGGCTCAAACAAACTTCTTGTTCCTGTAAACTTGGCTATTACAGTCCTGAGATTAGGCAAAAATTTATCTCTTAGACTCTGTCTCATTTAAAAAGCTGTCGCAGATCTCCAGGCTTACCTCGCTGTGTTCTTGACATTGTCGATAAGTCTTTCCCTCCTTTAATTTCCATTTCCCTATGAGCCACAGCAGTTATGATTTATATGTTGGCCCTTAGGATTATGTTTAAGTCAACCCTCTAACAAGGAAGGCCAATATTACCTCAGTTAGGTTTGTAAAATGTAAGACTAAGACATGAGAGCAAGTCTCATGTCAAAGCTTTGTCAAAGTCATGACAAACAACTAAAAATTCTAAATAGAAAATGCTACTTTATCCTTGGGTATTGAGTTTCTCACAGTGGGTGGGTAGTCTTAAACTTCATTTTCCTTTCAAATAAGGAACTCTTGGATGTTCCCAAAAATTAGTGTCAACTAACTTTTAGAGGCTACAAGAAAAAAAAATGTAATGTGTTCTGAATCATGTTTTTAAGGGTACATCATCAATGATTTTCTCCCCCTACAATTGATATAGGTTTTTTTTTCTTGTTTTCTGTGTTGGTTTAATCTAAGTTTTTTGTTTGTTTGATCTAATCCACATTTATAGAACACAAAATATGCACTCAGTTTTCAAGAAGATCATTCTCCACTAACATTCTCCCAATCCACAAGAGGAAAAATAGCCAACATAAGGAGTTTCCAGTTATGAAGCAGTTAATATTAATAAGGATTAGATGTATTTGCTTGAAAATAACTCAGATGTTTCCCTTTCCAGTTAAAGTAGCACAGNTCTACATGGCTCTTCTCGCGGGATGCATTTTATTGCTAGACTCTCCAGTTTACAACCATCTTGCCTCCTGATTGTCTTAAGTAGAGACAATTGAGTGTGAAAAGGCTCCCGGGGCTTCAGAAGTGCTTGCACACCAATAGGTTCTTATCTCTCTTTAGTCTGTACCATACTTCAAAGGCCTCTGGCATTTTCTTGAACAATTAATTACCACGTAAAAAGANAAGAAAAGGATCAGGGAAATCAGGGTTAAAGGTGAAAGTAGAAAAGAAAGGAGCACTAAGGAAATGAGAAACATTTCTGACAATGCTCCAAAAAGAGTCATAGCCTTCCAGAAGCAAGACACGATAAATACAGCTACTACTCAGAAAGAGAATATCCTACAACAGGCCTGTCTGTGCACAAAAGATGAAGACCATATATGCAGTCTGCTAATACATGCAGGGAGAAAAGGGGCACAATGCAAGCAGCCTAAGATGAAAATGTCGTCCCTGGTTTTCACTTACCCAACACCAGCAGTTCCACGGAGTCCTCATTTTTGCCTTCCAGGTCATCCGGGGTGGTGATGATGCAGTAATAGAGTCCACTGTCTCCCCACATGAGCTTTCCGATCTGAAGATCTGCATCTGTTATCACAAAAAGGAAGAAAGGCACTGAACAATGGGGCCTGGGACAGGAGTGCCCTTCTGGGACATCTACACAATTCTGTTTCTTTGCCTGGAGAGTCGTTGGAAAAATACTTTATTTCAAACAAAATAATACAAACTAGCATCCTTAAGGCAAGAGAATCAGAGGACAGCCACAAAGAGATCTAGTACTAGTCCACTTTCAGGAGTAGTTGATAGCTTTGAATTAGGCCTACAATGGCACTGAAGAATCGGGTAATTTCCCAAATAATTCTGGGTTCCTAGAAATAAATTGATTTCTTCAAATAATTTAATGATCGAATAGGTCATGAGATTTGTGATGTTTTCTTATCTAAAGCTTTAGGAAACTGGAGAGAGGGTGGAATTGATTCATCTACCTGGCTCTGTACCTTGTATGCACACACCCCTTCTCCAGGAAAAGGAATTTTTAGGAAAGTCCACTTTTCAGGGTCAGTAAAGGGCAGAAAAGGCAATGTCCAGGTACAGAATGTCTGCCTCAAGTTCTTCCACTAAAACTCATTTCAAATAGTTCTGAGAACCGTCTCTAAGACTGGAGGTCAGGCTCTGAAAGGCAACTCCAGAGTTTATTTCTGTCTTCCCTACATACTACATTGTCTACACTCCCTTCCCTGTCATCCACAGCAATATGCCAAGGTTCTTGACACTCTCATTTCCCACAAAATCAGATCCTCAAGGAACTGAAAGGTAAGAGGTTGACCTCCTCCCCCTCCCTAGATTCAGAACAAGGGCATCAGTACCATGGACTATGGTGATCTCTCTGCCCCTGTAGAAATCGCCCAGGGTGACAGTGGNGCCCTGCTTTGAAGCTACCACTCGAACGGTCCTTCTGCTGTCTAAACAATCCAAGTAGGGGTCCCATTCCAGGTTCCTCTTGCTGAGAGCTTGGGCCCTGGGAGAGGACATGCCCAAGGATTCTCCCATGCGATCCTGGCAGTAGGATTTGAACTTCCACTGCACCACTGCGGGCTGATGGGAGGATGTGGAGAAGTGGCAGCGAAGCACGGTGGGCTGGAAGAGCATGGCCACCTTCTTCTTGTCAGGCACTGTGACCTGAAGGCCTTCAACCATGGCTGCAAAACAGAAAGAATATGTCCAAGCCATATCCATATCATGGGTCTCACCTCTTACCGTGTGATCACATCAGCCCTCCTCACACCCTCAGTCTGCATTTATTTGGGCTCACAGTTCCAGGTCACCGTCTACTGTGGTAAAGAAGGCAGAAGAGCAGGAGCCTGAGACAGCCAGTCACACCACATCCACAGTCAAGAAACAGAGTGATGAATGTGTGTGCTTAGCTCATGTTCTTCTTTTTATACAGTCCAGGTTCCTAGCCTAGGGAATGATGCCACCCACAATGAATAGGTATTCCCACCACAACCTAAACCAGATAACCCCCACAGGCATGCCCAGAGGCTGTATCCCGGGTTATTCTAGATCTCATCTAACCACCACATTTGGCAAGACATTCTAATATCAATCAGCTAGCTTCTTGCCTTCAGCTTCATCCCTTTGACATAACTCTATATGAGCACCAAGCTTCACAAATACCAACAACTTAATGTGAGCCATGCTATTCCACATCTCTAGGTCTTTGCACATGATAATTCTTGTTTCTGGAATGCCTTGCTTCACTTCCCTTGGAAATTTGTTTTCCATCGTTCAAAACCCAATCCAAAGGCTTCTTAAAATGCATTCTTTGACAAGTTTGTCCCTTCTTCCTTCATGTCAGCAACATATTCTTGTGTACACAGTTATTGTAACAATTCTGTGAGTATTTCTTTTCATGCCCTTTCAGGAAAGGATAGTATATTGTCTTGCCATCCTGGATTATGAAGCCCAAGGGCGCTGAACAAATACTTGATAAGTAACAATGAAATCAGGAAGTATGACTTCAAGAGAAATTGGACTTCCCTTCCAGATGGTGACCCAAGCAAAGGGGAAGGAAGAACGGAGAAAAGCAGTCTCTTCACAAAAAGGACATCTCAGATCCAAATCAGTAGACCAGTTTGACAGCTTTTAAGAGTAATCAAAAGTAGAAAGACACAAAAATCAGATGAAAAGGGATGCCAAGAGAACAGGGTAATTACAATGAATGAGAGACCAAGGAAGTTTGAGAGACAAAGAGCCTGTGTAAACTCTAATAAAATCTAGAAATTCTAAGCAATGAGAAGACAACTTCCTAAGTGATGGGAGAGTCTAGAATTTTGAGCCTAGAAACTTGTTAGAAGCAAAAAAAGAAATGTGATGAGAAGCAAAGAAAAGGAGTATAAAGATATATGGAAGAGGTTCCCAGCTGAATATAAGAATTGCCGTGTTGACATCAGGTAACTTGGAACAGAAGGCTTTTCTTTTCTCTTTTTNAAGAAAAGGATCAGGGAAATCAGGGTTAAAGGTGAAAGTAGAAAAGAAAGGAGCACTAAGGAAATGAGAAACATTTCTGACAATGCTCCAAAAAGAGTCATAGCCTTCCAGAAGCAAGACACGATAAATACAGCTACTACTCAGAAAGAGAATATCCTACAACAGGCCTGTCTGTGCACAAAAGATGAAGACCATATATGCAGTCTGCTAATACATGCAGGGAGAAAAGGGGCACAATGCAAGCAGCCTAAGATGAAAATGTCGTCCCTGGTTTTCACTTACCCAACACCAGCAGTTCCACGGAGTCCTCATTTTTGCCTTCCAGGTCATCCGGGGTGGTGATGATGCAGTAATAGAGTCCACTGTCTCCCCACATGAGCTTTCCGATCTGAAGATCTGCATCTGTTATCACAAAAAGGAAGAAAGGCACTGAACAATGGGGCCTGGGACAGGAGTGCCCTTCTGGGACATCTACACAATTCTGTTTCTTTGCCTGGAGAGTCGTTGGAAAAATACTTTATTTCAAACAAAATAATACAAACTAGCATCCTTAAGGCAAGAGAATCAGAGGACAGCCACAAAGAGATCTAGTACTAGTCCACTTTCAGGAGTAGTTGATAGCTTTGAATTAGGCCTACAATGGCACTGAAGAATCGGGTAATTTCCCAAATAATTCTGGGTTCCTAGAAATAAATTGATTTCTTCAAATAATTTAATGATCGAATAGGTCATGAGATTTGTGATGTTTTCTTATCTAAAGCTTTAGGAAACTGGAGAGAGGGTGGAATTGATTCATCTACCTGGCTCTGTACCTTGTATGCACACACCCCTTCTCCAGGAAAAGGAATTTTTAGGAAAGTCCACTTTTCAGGGTCAGTAAAGGGCAGAAAAGGCAATGTCCAGGTACAGAATGTCTGCCTCAAGTTCTTCCACTAAAACTCATTTCAAATAGTTCTGAGAACCGTCTCTAAGACTGGAGGTCAGGCTCTGAAAGGCAACTCCAGAGTTTATTTCTGTCTTCCCTACATACTACATTGTCTACACTCCCTTCCCTGTCATCCACAGCAATATGCCAAGGTTCTTGACACTCTCATTTCCCACAAAATCAGATCCTCAAGGAACTGAAAGGTAAGAGGTTGACCTCCTCCCCCTCCCTAGATTCAGAACAAGGGCATCAGTACCATGGACTATGGTGATCTCTCTGCCCCTGTAGAAATCGCCCAGGGTGACAGTGGNGCCCTGCTTTGAAGCTACCACTCGAACGGTCCTTCTGCTGTCTAAACAATCCAAGTAGGGGTCCCATTCCAGGTTCCTCTTGCTGAGAGCTTGGGCCCTGGGAGAGGACATGCCCAAGGATTCTCCCATGCGATCCTGGCAGTAGGATTTGAACTTCCACTGCACCACTGCGGGCTGATGGGAGGATGTGGAGAAGTGGCAGCGAAGCACGGTGGGCTGGAAGAGCATGGCCACCTTCTTCTTGTCAGGCACTGTGACCTGAAGGCCTTCAACCATGGCTGCAAAACAGAAAGAATATGTCCAAGCCATATCCATATCATGGGTCTCACCTCTTACCGTGTGATCACATCAGCCCTCCTCACACCCTCAGTCTGCATTTATTTGGGCTCACAGTTCCAGGTCACCGTCTACTGTGGTAAAGAAGGCAGAAGAGCAGGAGCCTGAGACAGCCAGTCACACCACATCCACAGTCAAGAAACAGAGTGATGAATGTGTGTGCTTAGCTCATGTTCTTCTTTTTATACAGTCCAGGTTCCTAGCCTAGGGAATGATGCCACCCACAATGAATAGGTATTCCCACCACAACCTAAACCAGATAACCCCCACAGGCATGCCCAGAGGCTGTATCCCGGGTTATTCTAGATCTCATCTAACCACCACATTTGGCAAGACATTCTAATATCAATCAGCTAGCTTCTTGCCTTCAGCTTCATCCCTTTGACATAACTCTATATGAGCACCAAGCTTCACAAATACCAACAACTTAATGTGAGCCATGCTATTCCACATCTCTAGGTCTTTGCACATGATAATTCTTGTTTCTGGAATGCCTTGCTTCACTTCCCTTGGAAATTTGTTTTCCATCGTTCAAAACCCAATCCAAAGGCTTCTTAAAATGCATTCTTTGACAAGTTTGTCCCTTCTTCCTTCATGTCAGCAACATATTCTTGTGTACACAGTTATTGTAACAATTCTGTGAGTATTTCTTTTCATGCCCTTTCAGGAAAGGATAGTATATTGTCTTGCCATCCTGGATTATGAAGCCCAAGGGCGCTGAACAAATACTTGATAAGTAACAATGAAATCAGGAAGTATGACTTCAAGAGAAATTGGACTTCCCTTCCAGATGGTGACCCAAGCAAAGGGGAAGGAAGAACGGAGAAAAGCAGTCTCTTCACAAAAAGGACATCTCAGATCCAAATCAGTAGACCAGTTTGACAGCTTTTAAGAGTAATCAAAAGTAGAAAGACACAAAAATCAGATGAAAAGGGATGCCAAGAGAACAGGGTAATTACAATGAATGAGAGACCAAGGAAGTTTGAGAGACAAAGAGCCTGTGTAAACTCTAATAAAATCTAGAAATTCTAAGCAATGAGAAGACAACTTCCTAAGTGATGGGAGAGTCTAGAATTTTGAGCCTAGAAACTTGTTAGAAGCAAAAAAAGAAATGTGATGAGAAGCAAAGAAAAGGAGTATAAAGATATATGGAAGAGGTTCCCAGCTGAATATAAGAATTGCCGTGTTGACATCAGGTAACTTGGAACAGAAGGCTTTTCTTTTCTCTTTTTTATTTTATTTTATTTTATTTTATTTTTTGTTTTGTTTTACTTTGGTTTTGTTTTTTTGAGACAGGATTTCTCTGTGTAGGCCTGGCTACCTTGGAACTCACTCAGTAGACTATGCTGGCCTCAAACTCAGAAAACCACCTGCCTCTGTCTCCTGAGTGTTGTGGTTAAAAGCATGCACCACCACACCCAACATGGGGCAGAAGGTTTTGCCTTAGAACTGCAACATGGAGATCAGTGAGAAAGGGTACTTTTTGGTTGATAACTTTCTCCTCTGTCTACANTACAAAGCACTCACCCTCATAGCTCAAACACACTTCTTAGGAACATGCCTCCTTACCGAAGCAGCCTTGACAAGGATAAGATGTACTCATGTCTCCTGACTTCCAGACCCGTATCCCTCCTCCATGAAATGCACAGTGGGAAACACAGGCCCTAATTCTCATTATGAGAAAACGATTTCTTCATTCCATGGAATTTGGTAGTGGACACAAGAGAATGTTTTGGATCAGCCATGTGCTCGGAGGTTACCCATGAATAAATAAAGGAATAGATGACCAAATATATGACTATTAGTATGAGAATTTTGAGCGCTTTGCAGAGGAAAGTAGTAAGTGAGTCATAGATCGCATAGTATATTAAAATAGTGTTGGCACCAAACAGTAAGGGGTTGGAATATCATCTGGCAACATACTAGTGGCAAGGCCTTAAAATCTGTGTAGCAATCCGAGATTCATTTTCCTCACCTACCCAGAAAGTATCATAATGCTTTCTCCCAGGGACACAATACAAACANGATATCTCATTGGGCTCCTTCAAGGAACAAATTCAACAGAGGTTCACTGACAGGTAGATCTCACGTGACAATCCCTCTCACCATTTTCACCTTTGTCCTTGCTTCCTGTTCCGATGCTACCACATTTCAGTGACCATCTCCTACCACCAGGTTTGATCATACATACCCGTATTNCGTAGACCAGCTCCATCAAGAGGTAAATAACAATCCCAACAATTCCATCTGGAAGCTCAGTTGCAACCTCCCACCCCAAACGGTGGTGTAGCTAATTTCACTCTCCCTGACTCACACTGCTACANTAGGAACATACATTACTTTACAGTTACTCCTTAAATTATACAGCACCAATTTATGGCCCCGAAATACTTCAAATCTTTATTGCTATCCCAGTTTTCCAGGAGACATAAATGGAGCAGAGAGGTGACATGTATTCAATTAATAATCTCTGTGTTTGGATGAGACACAGGCACTATTGCCAGGACACACCATGTACTTGACCATGCCAGTTCTCTGCTCTGTATCCTGCTGAGACTCTACTTGAGGAAATCACAGTTCCTAGCCTCTCTAGGGTAAATAAAATCAGCAAGGGGCAAGAGTGCAACATAAAAGCACTGTTGAGGTTTAAAATGTTAGTTCCTCTTTTTTTTCTTTTTAAGAGTCAAGTTTGGGNTTTTGTTCATTCGATGACTGCTGAGAATAACTCCTCAGTAGCTCTCTTCTCTGTTAATGAGATTAGCCATTTGAGCAAGCCAAGCCATTGAACCCTCTCAATCAGTTATTAATAGAAGTTAGTCAGTTCTCAGCTTCTTCTGTGATAGACACGCAAACTCACACTCCGAAGAATAAGAACTACATTCTCGGACACATTTGCCTTTTTGCAGCATGGAGGTTAAAGGCCTGGATTTGGGAATCAGTCCTAAATTAGNANCCAGCTACGTAGCCTTAGGCAAGTTACTCAGCTCATGTGCTTCNGATTTCTCATGAGTAAAACCATAATAATAGNAACAGTCTTANGGGTTGTTTAAAGGTTAAATGACATTTTATCCTAAATACTGGTGGTAACAGGTGATATATATTAAGCACTGAAAAGGAGNAACTGCTGTTGTGTGGGAAACTGTGGGAGTCCAGCTCCGACCTGCTCCTACCTTTTGAAGGGTTCTTAGGTGGAGGAGAGAGGAATTAAGAAGTGATAGATAGAAAGAGAGACCTAGACANTGAGGAGAAAGACAGAAACACAGGATAGCTTTGGGAGGGCCTGGATCAATACCCAACAGCCTTGTCCTTTATTCAAAAGGGCTTTTTATAATATGCCAAGGGGAGAGGCAAAAGCCCTCCCCCTTGCAAGATCAAAGCACACCGTACAGCCAAGTGCAGACCCTTCCAAACACCTGGTAACCACACCCATGACTAAATCATCTCCTTATGCAGCCTTACTAGGTAAAGCAACTCAGATTCTCTGACCCTGTGTAATTTCTCTCTAGGAAGCCTCTGTGGGCTACCACACTGCTGTTGTTGCTGTGACTATCAAGAAGTATCTTTTGGCTTCTATGGGGCTGTGGTCCCCAAGCTAGGCAAGTGCAGATAGCCAGGTATGAGATGCTGAGTGTGAAAAAGGTAGAATGGACAGAAAATGCACAAGCATGCTGGAATATATCACTAGGAGTTCCACAGGGATAGTGTTCGGCTGTGCTTCATTCACTTCATTCACTTCA
>LZPO01097140.1:219024-231218 GCA_001675575.1 Neotoma lepida | reverse complement strand
AAAATAAGTTTTATTCATTTTGAGCTTACATTTCAAAATAATGGACTATAAGGGTTTAAATATTATAGCACTAATGTTATGCAGGATAAACTAATTTGCATTTGTTGAAATAATACTGGAAAAATTTTTGTAACAAAAATCTCTCTTGGTTTCTACCACTTCATACATTATTAAACATAATTCTTCTTTGTAGCTCCCACACTTAGGTTATAGAGGTAGACAGGAAAAATAAGGCTTTTGACCTATTACACAGGCCTGGTAAGAGTAGATTTTAAATTTTGAACAAGAATAAGAGATTGAAGATTGATGGATATGCCAACTGGCTTGATTTAATCGTCCCACAATTTATAGATTTAATGAAGCCCCATGGTAACCCATAAAGATGTGCTATAATTATTTACCAATTAAGAATAAAAAATTTTGGCCTGGTGTGGTGGCACACGCCTTTAATCCCAGCACTCAGGAGACAGAGGCAGGCAGATCTCTGTGAGTTGGAGGCCAGCCTGTCTANAGAGTGAGTTCCAGGACAGCCAGGTCTACACAGAGAAACCATGTCTCAAAAAAGAAAAAAAGGAGTAAAGAATTTTAAAATCTCCTGGGGTGGGCAGGCCTGAAGCAAGGATGAATTATTGCACTACCCTAGAAGAGAACATAGCTAATAACTCAACTTTGCTGCTCCTGGCTGTTTTTATTGTGTTCTGCCTTTGTTTAACACAAACTTTTAACACTGGGCTTAAGTAGACAGTACTAGTCCCACATAGTTGTCTTGTATTATAGGTTGTCTTCTGTACATTGGCGAAAGTATACAGCAGAGAACTCAATTTTCCATAGCTAGTTTTACTTCACTTTACTTCACTGCTGGACTTTGGTTCCCAAACCTTTGTATTTGTTGCATATGTGTTACAACTTTTATTATGTCATTGATTAGATTCATTGCTACTCTATAGCTGAATTATGTAAGGCAAGACAATAATTTGTTGCTTTATATAAAGAATGGTTGCTAAAATTCTTGATAAATGTGATNGTGAAGTTTTTACTTGGTATAATTGAGTTTTCTCTTTTATAATTCACTAAGGTGTACAGGAACACATACCTGTACAAAAGTGGTTCTAACAGTCTTGAGTTTTTGTTTTGCCTTGTTTTTCAGCTCTCCTTGGAGGCATTTTTTATTTTCTGAACATTTTTAGCCATGGTGAGCTACCTCCTCATTGTGAACAGCGCTTCCTCCCTTGTGAAATTGGCTGTGTTAAATACTCCCTCCAGGAAGGTATTATCGCACATTTCCACAGCTTTATCCATCCAGGTAAGTAGNCAGGATTTGANAGATCCTAAAAGTATATGATTTTTTAAACTGGCTTTGTTAGTAGTCATTTTCTTAAAAGCTGAAGTACAGCTGAGTTCTTAAAATGTACGTAGACATAATACCTAAATGTCAAACTATTAGGAACTAGGTGTTATGGCTGGTTGATTGAAGCTTTACTTCTTCAGTAGACTTTAGAATTCAGAGGATAGAGTACCTCAAAAATGCACAACCTATTTGTTTACCCATGGCCTTACATCTTGGAATTTTTCTGTTTTATGCCTTCTTTTCTTTCACTATCCCATCCTTCACCNTANTAATCTTTAGTTTGAACCTGATACTGCATTGTAACCTTGAGAAAACCTTTTTCTGAACCAGTTAGATCATTTGTAAAGTGTCTGAAGAGCTATTGAAACAGTATGGAGGTATCCCAGCTCTCTTAAACATCTTTAGCCATCTCCTTTCCACTATTCTACCCCCACTAAAAAGCAGAATAGCCTAGGGGAGACTCAAACCTGTGATCCCAGCACTCATTCAGGAAGAAGGATGAGGCAAGAAGATTAGGTTACATTGATAATTGATACCCTGTCTTAAAAAAACAAATGAACAGCAAATAGTTATAAAGATATCAGATCTGTTCAGTTCCCTAGAGGACAGAGAGCAGTTAAGGGAACTACCATATCCTTGAAGTCAAAAGGGGAAATGTATAAAGATCGGAAAGAGCTTTAAAATTAATTTGGACATCTTCATTCTCAGAGGACAGCGAAGCTAGTGATCTTATGCTTGTGGACATTATTGCTTAGGATAAGTCATACGGTTTTTATGTTTTGTGGGTGTGTGGATTATGAAACACTGAAAAGATAAAACTTTGAGATTTTTGTCTTCGTTCTGAAAAATTTGTGTATGCTTGCAGTGTAACAGGCTTCACTATCCTCAAAGCCCTTCATAGAACCCCTAGCTAGAAGTCCTTCTGCATGAATGTTCTTTCCCTAGTATAATTTCCCTGGGAGGAGCATCTTGCTGTGAAAAGTGGTTTGATAAATACATAAAAATTATTTTAATCATCATACCTTTGATTTAAACAACCACCACCAAGACAAAAGGAAACCACAAAAAAAGAACACTATGAAGTTTTAATCTGGTATTTTAAAATAATAAAGATTACCCACATTGAAAGTTGGTTATATGAAGTATTACTGTAGCACAAGGAAGAGAACTTATAGATTTCTGCTTCTCAGTAAAACACTTTGTATTGTAGGAGAAATTCCACGAGGATTTCGATTCCATTGCCAGGCTGCAAGTAAGTATGAAGGAATTGGGATAAGAGGGACTGAGTATGTGCAGCCCCATTAAGACTAACTCTTTCAACTTAGAAGATGTAAGCTGCAGGGAATGGCAGGTGGAATGGTCTTTAAAACCTTAAACCTACACATGCACACTCCTGCTACTGGGGGCTAAATTGGGGCCTCACACATGCTAGGCAGCCACTCTGCTACAGAGCTGGACCCAGCCCAAAACTTTTAAAACTTTACTAACTTGTATGTATGTAGGAACTCTTTTCGTTCTAAGGAAGTAAGATTTTATTTTCCTGTTGCTATCCATGGAGTTNCAAGATCAGCTGTTATAGTGGCCAGGCTCTTAGGAAAATCATGGGAAGTTTCAGATTCTCTAAACTTACACCCATTTACGAGCAATGTCTATTTTAAAACTTTTTTTTTTAGAATTCATGCTTCAAAAATAAGAGTTCAGAGTGGAACAGTTTTGAGTTTGGGGTGAGGAAATCAGGCTTTCAAGTATTTTGTAACCAAAAAGCTGTGACTGTGACTAAGTTTACCTAAGATTGGAACTCAACTCTTACTAGAAAGAATTTTCAGCAGTTTACTATTTGATTAAAATGAGAATTATGGTAGTTTTGTATTAAATTGAGATTAATTCAGTATATTGTTTAAGGGACCATTTAATTCCTGCATGTACAGTTTAACTTAAAAATGTGGTCAACTAGCCTATTAGAAATATTAGAAATAGAAATGTCAGACCTACTGTAACAGGCATATTGTAACTTTTATGATGCTAGTCGTGTGTGTATGTGGGTGCACCATGCACATCTGCAGATCAGAAGATAAATCTTTAAGATCCAGAAATGGAGCCAGGTACAGTAGCTCATGCTTCTGATTCTAGAGCCTGGGGAGCTTACGGCAAGAGAGTCACCACGGTTTGTAGCATGGGCTGTGGAGAGTTCATTGCCAGCCTGTGCCACAGGGCAAGACTCTCAAAACTCAACAAAAATCCCAAACACAAATTTTATGAAACCTAGTTTCTAATTTTCATGTTTGTACTTGAAAAGATGATTTTGGTTGGTTCATCATTTGAGTGAATGCATTGCCTTCCTGCTGTGTGTCACTCTTGTTGAGAGTGTCACTAGCTTACCATTTCTTTGCTATCTTGATGCTGATAAAACCTTTAAATATTTTATTGCATGTTTTTGCAGTATTTTATCATTAAATGAACACAAAGTATCCTTCCTTGCTTAAAATCTGTCTCTATCTTATCTATATCTTACTATATGCCAGAAACATTTCTTTTTTTCTTATGCTGAGGAGCAAACCTAGGCAAGTCCTTGTTCAGCTAGGCAAAGGCCCTCCGGTTGAGCTGCATTCACAGCTGAGAATGGCTTCTTAATTTATTATCCTAGCTAATTGAAACAGGAAAGTGTTTCTCATTCAGACAACTTAAAATGTTTGGAGCTTGCCAATTTAAGCATGTCTTAAGTTGCCAATTAAATAACCCTGGGAAATCTGCCAATTAAATAAGATAAATGATGGTTAGAGTGACAGCTGTGTTGACATAGTACCTAAAAATGCCTTTGCTAATGTAATTGCACTGATTTGGAGAAGACCAGGGTTCATAGAATAATATACCAAGCCAAATTTACATATTGATGTGCTCTATTTAAGCAGTAGGCAACGGACATGCACATAGATTTCTCAGGGCTAGTGAGATGGCTCAGTAGGTAAAAGTGCTGCCACCAAACCTGATGACCTGAGTTCGATCCCCAGGACTCACATGTAGCTCCTCTCTAAATAAATAAATACTTCTCATTGTGCTGCATGGTGTTTCAGGTACTGTGAAATCAAGTGACTGCTTCATGGGTGGGCATTATAGTTACCATGTTAAGTAGTAAAGAGATTTTAATATGGAGTCCAGTGGCAACTCCTTTCCCACTTAGGTTCCTCACAAAGAGATACTTCAGCTTCTGTATGAGCTTGGGACTAAGAGGTCTTAACCCTCCTTCCTCACTTGAGCCAGAAGAGCTTGACTTCTGTTCATTTCACTGGTTAATGGTTTTTCTTTAGAGAAATTCTGCTTTAAAAGAAGCAAAGCTTTGAATGTTTGACTGCAGCTTTCTATATGAAAGGTCNATTGGCTTTTCAAATGCTTTAAATACAAAGAATGTAGCACTGACTTACCATGTAGAATATTAATGAGCAGCAATGTACCCACCAGTCAGCTGAAAGCAGCACATCACCAGCACCNTTGGCAGTCTCTCTCTCCTCTCTTCCTGGTCCTGTATCAGAGAAGGATTCTGAATTTTGTGTTAGTCATTACCTTTTCTGAATGATTTTACTATGTATATGTATATATTATTTAAGTTTTTTGTTTTTATAGACATACTTATATTTTAAGTGCATTATCTTACTCATTTNTCTACTAATTTTTCTTACATTGTATGTGTTTATTTTAGAACTTAGTTAATTCTTACATTGTGTGAAAATGGCTTTTCTCAGCTTGAGCCTTGCATTGTTCACTCTATGTGAGGTCTCTTAAGTTTCAGTACTGGATACTGAACCTTAGGTCTTGTGCAGGCTAAGCAAGCACTATGTCCCTGAGCTACATCTCTAGCCCTGTACGGTGCCTTTTAATAAGCACAAGTGTTGGGCTTTAGCAAGTCAGCCAATTTTTTTTTCATCAACTGTGAATCTTTGTGTCTTAATAGCTCTTTGCTACCTGAAGGATAGTCTCTTGTTTTCTTCTAAAATTTGCAGTTTGTTTTTTTGTATCCGATGCTTATTCCAGCTGGAGTTGACTTGTGTATGCTGTGAGATGGCAATTTAATTTCATTGTTTTCTCCTGCAGACAACTAGTTGTCTTAGCATCATTTATTGAATAACCTGTTTTTCCCTGATATGCAGTGTCTATTAGGTCAGATCATACTTCTACTTGGTTTCTTTTATTGGTCTACTAGGATTTTGTTGTTTTGGGTGTGTGGGGTGGGGAGTGACTTGACTATCACATTTTTTTTTCGAGACAGAGTTTCTCTGTGTAGCTTTGGCGCCTTTCATGGGGCTCACTCAGTAGCCCAGGCTGGTCTCGAACTCACAGAGATCCGCCTGCCTCTGCCTCCCCAGTGCTGGGATTAAAGGCATGCGCCACCACCGCCCGGCTGACTATCATTCTTAATTAAGCACAATAGTTTGAAAATCTTTAGAAAGCTCCCATGACCTTGTTCTGTAATGTCATAGCTATTTTTCATCCATAATTTGGAATCAGTTTTTCATACTTTACCAAAAAAGCCTTGTTGATAGATTGGGANCCACCTGTAAATATTTAGATTGTTTTGGAGAAAATAGAGAAGCTTTATAATGTTGCCTTTCCATCTGTAAACATGAATGATTTGTTTCTTCAGGTCTGTACTTTCTTTAATAAAGTTATTGTTAATGATCTTGATAGCTTTTGTTAATTTTATTTTATTTTTTGAGATGGGGGTCTCACCTTGGCTGGCCTAGAATTTCTTATTTAGAATAGACTTTAATCATATTTGGAGCAGTCCTCGTGCCTCTGCCTCCTGAGTGCCTGCATCACCATGCCACCTTTTTGTTGTCTTCTAAGTGCCATGTTTTGAATTGTGTCTTCTGATTGTTTACTTGGTTTGTGTTGTATGAAGGCTTGNATCTCTAGTTGCTAGCTTTTCACCAACAGGCTATTGGCTATAGTTTCCTCTTCCCTGACTGCCTTTATTTTTGCTGTGGACACTTTATCAGAGTGAAGAACTTCCTTCTGTTTCCAACTTGAATATGGATGACAGTTGAATGTTAATAAGGATGCTCTTTTGAAATCTCCAATATTTTATTTGTATGGTGATTTACCAATGTTAAACTGTTTTTGCACTCTAGAACAAAGCCAATATGGTAACCATAAGCCTCTTAATTGTTGAGTTTGGCTTACTCATGATTGATTGTCTTAGGGTCTGTGCATGTATGTTGCTGTTGACATTGTCTGATTTGGTTGTCAGGGTTATTTGCTATAATGAAAGATGAGGGAAAATGGGTTGGGGATATGTTTTCATTACTTTTANATTTGGTTTCTGGGTGTTCAGAAAGTTTAAGTTTATTTCTTTGAACAGAAGAGGCCTAGTTATTTTACAGTCTTGTCCCCATAATCCTATTACAATTATCTTTGTTGATCTGTTTTCATGGTCTCTTGGTTATCATGTTTATTAGATATACACCTCCCATGCATTGTGTGTGTGTGTGAGTGATCATATTATTCTAATCCAGAGAATGTTTATGGTTGTGTCTGGCAGAAAACAAGAGTCATATATGGCATCTAAGATTACCTTAATGCATGGTCAGGGATAGAGCTCTTTTAAATTATGCTTTGAACTTTACAAGGACTAATCCATCTCAGTTCTTTAATGAAAAGAGAGAGAGTTAAACAGATTACCACCAAAGGATTATACATAGAATTTGTAGCATAAGCAGTGGAAGACAGAAAACAATAGATTTTATTAATATTTTTATCTCTTGTAACCTAATCTGACCTCAGACTCTGTATAGAGATGACCTTGAGTTTCTGGTCTTCCTGCCTCAGCCTCCAAAGTGCTGAGACTACAAATATGCACCATTATGCTTAACATTTTATTTACATAGTAGTAATAGAAAACATCTTAAATTTTTACTGAGTCTGCTAAAAATTCTGTCCAGTGTCTGAGCATTTAAATCTTTCCTTCCTCAGCTTTCTGGTATTTATTCCTTTCCAAGATTCCAGGCTCCTACTTCCTCACTGCATTGTTCTCTGCAGTACTTTGAAGTAGACATTCTACTTANTGAGCTTTCCTCTGTCATTATGCAAAGCTGAACTTCTTCATCTTTTTTATAGTTTGCANTTTTATGCCAAAATTCATAATTTGATATGAATTTTGTTCAAACATGAACATAGTTTTTTCTTTTTAAATCTATGCCTAGTAACTTCCACACCAAAGAAACTTGTGGGTACCTTCCTGTGAATTTCATTTTGACTCTCCTTCTGTCTCTGTGTACCTGCTTTTTCACAGAGTGTTTGAAAAGAAGGAATTTCAGAGTGACTTTGTCACAGAGATATATTTGCTTTTTTGAGGCACTTAGTGGACTTAGAAATTGTAATCATAGGTTCTAAAAGCATTTTGCTCAACCATTTAGCTGTTTCTAGAATTGACAAATGAACTAAAACTAGCCTTTAGAGTTTCCTAACTTCCTACTCCTGTATCAGTAAGTCTTAACTGCTGGACATGTTTGTGCTGCCAATATCTCCAAGGTCACTTATTTTGTTGTGGGAGGGTTCATCTGAATTGCTTGGTCCTTTTTTTNCCTGGAGGTGTGGAGTTCTCATATTGTCTTTAAAAAAACGGATTATTATTTTTAAAGTATATGGGTATCCATTGAGGCCAGAATTAGGGGGTTGGGTCCCCTGGAACTGGAGTTACAAGTGGTTATCAGGCACTGTATGAATGATGAGATTAGAACCTCGGTCCTCTGGAAAAGCAGCCAGTGCTTCTAACCACTGAGCCGTCTCTCTAACCCCATACTCTTTTTTAGAAAGCAGTCATGGGCCACCACTATGGTTCAGGGGATAATGGCACTTGTTGCCAAGCCAGAATACTTGAGTTTAATNCTGGAACCCACATAGTAAAGAATCAATTCCTGTAGGTTGTCCTCTGAACTCCACATGCTTACACACACACACAGACACACACAATGTGAATATTTCTTTTAATGAAAACGGAGGCTAGAGCAATTTGCTCACTGGTTAAAATGCTTGCTGCACAAGTGTGGGGCCAGAGTTCAGATACCTAGAACCTACCAAAATGCCTGGTGCCTGTAGTTCCAGCCTCAGGCAGAGACAGCAGATCCCCAGAGACTAATCATATCAGCAAGCTCTGAGTTTGATTTAAGACCCTGCCTCAGTGAATAACGTGAAAGAGATCAAGGATGAATCCTGATAGCAGTCTCAGGCCTCCACATGCACATATATACACATGCTTCTGCACCCCCATTTAGGCAAACATGCATACACACACAGAAAAAGAAAAAGAAAAAAATCATTACTACTATGAAGCCCTCCAGTCTTATTTAACAAAACATTTTGAAAGGCATCACAGGAACAATGCAAACACTGTAGACTTGGTCATTAAGAAATATGGGTTCAGTAATGACTTAATTGTTAATTTCTGGGGGAGTCTCTGTAGTCTCTTCTTAATTTATGTATGTATTTCCCACTCCATAAGATTGTGAGTTAAAGNATGTAAAGTACCTAATGAGAACCAGGCTTGGTACAAGCACATATGAGTAAATTACCCACTGCTCTCCTTTTTATTCCTATTCTCAAGCTGGTAATACTTTCCTTGCTCAGCGATTGAACTTCTACCTCTTTATTTCCCTCAGGTGATTCTAGCCACAAGATTCCTATTTCAAACTTTGAATTCGGGCATGACCAAGCAACTGTGTTACAAAACCTTTATAAATTTATTCATCCAAACCCAGGGAACTGGCCACCTATTTACTGCAAGGTAATATCCAGTAAGAAGTTTTTTAAGATACCCAATTAGACACCAGAAAAATTGAAAAGATACTAAAAGAATTTCAGTTTTGTGTTAGTTATATGCTTTAAAACATGTTCATTCTGAATTTGATTTCTGTGTAANTAGTATGACCTTTAAATTCCTAATTTTGGAGGCAACAAAAATAGTATTTTCTTCAAATTTCTCCTGAAATACCTGCAATATCTTTTTAGCCCAACAAATGGATGCTTATTCTCTTAACCCTCTTTTGTGATGTTTAGAAAAGGCGTTTTGCTTTATCTAAATTCTCCAGGATAGTAATGTGAAGGATTGGGTCCTAAACTTGCTTCATATTATAAATACTACCGTGACCAGATCACATGCTCTGAACATTGACTTCGTCATTGGTCTACCCTAAGTCTCACTTGCTTTTCATAAATTGTATTAAATTTATATATATATAGCTTTCAAGATGATTGCTTCTTTACATAACCATGGTTGTCATTTTTTTTCCTAGTGGCTCATAAAGACTTATATATATATATATATATATATATATATAATGTGTATGTATATATAGCCAGTTAATCATAGCAGTAATGTTTTCTAATGTGTGCTATTTTTATATACTTTTCAATTAGTGTCTGTCTTTCCTACACACACCCAAATTTGAAAAGATAGTGTTAATTAAAATAATTCAAAAAAGGAGAAAATACAAGCAATGATTTTCCTTTTGCAGTCTGATGATAGAGCCAGAGTCAACTGGTGTTTGAAGCGTATGGAGCGGGCATCAGGTGAGCAGAATCTGGGTCATGCAGGAAGTGTANTCTGTACTTTCATTTTGACATATGTGTTTTATGTGCCCAAATTCACTAATTGTATTTTTCTGTTTACTAATGGAAGAAATCAGGCAAGATCTGGAACTTCTTACTGTAGAGGACCTTGTAGTGGGAATCTACCAGCAAAAATTCCTCAAGGAGCCCTCTAAGACCTGGGTTAGAAGCCTCCTAGATGTGGCCATGTGGGACTATTCTAGCAACACAAGGTATTGATAATGATTTTGTAATTCACTGATGTTGGGTTCTTTCTGAACTATATTCTGAAAAAATAGACTTGGACTAGGTTTTGGGTTTGTGGGTTTTGGATTGTTTTGTTTTGCCTTTTATGAGCCACTTTTCAGTTAAACCTTGTAAACTTGTAAAAATAGTTTTTACATGTATGAGTGTTTACCTGTGTGTACACCACATGAGTTCCTGGTGATCTGGAGACCAAACGAAGGTGTCAGATCCTCTGTTGCTAGGAACCAAACCCAGGGCCTCTGCAGGTGCTCTTTAAAACTGAGCCAGCTCTCTGGCCTGGGAAAACTTATTTCTAGATATTGTTTTTAATACTGTATTTTTTAAAAAGCATACAATAATTGATGGAAAGATATATTGCTGCTTTATGCTAAAAACAACAACAAAAAACCTGCCAAATAAACTGATGATTCTTTACCAGTTAGAATTTCTCTACTGATNAAAGAATGCTTTTCAATTTATTTAGACTTTATTTTTAATTNTTATAAATTGTTTTCATCATATGTATATAATTTATACAAAGTGATACATAAGTGAATTAAATTGGCAAAAATGTTTTTTGAAATAATCCTAGATTTACTGAAAGGTTACAAGATTAATAAGAATAAGCATAATACTCTCTTGGCTTCCTTACCCTGATTTTCATTACAATTTGTCTCTAAATACATACACACTTTTTCTAAGCCACTTGAGAGTAAATTGAAGTCACCCTGCTTCTTTGTGTCCAGGTACACCAATATTTCCTTAGAGTAACATTCTCTTACAGTAGTACAATTACCAAAGTCAGAATATTGCCATTGATACACAGTACTGTTATCTAAGCTGAAGTTCATAGGCTGCCAGTTCTTTCTTGGTGTCTTTTATAGATCAAACAGTATCTAGAGTTCAGTCCTGAATCCCATTGTGTTGGTCATGTGTGTATGTTGTTGCTTGGGCTTACCTGGAATTCGTGACTCCCAAGTGCTGGTGTTCCAGGCATGTACTACCACTCCTGGGGGCTAAGAGTGAAGTACAATTAGTTTATAAAATGTTTCTCAGTTTGAGTTGGTTTATATTTCCCGATGACTAGGTTAAGGTTACATGTTTTAGGAGGAATACCAAAAGTAAAAAATGCTGTGTCTTCTCAGTATGTCACACTTGGAAGCATATTATGTCAGTTCATCCCATTCCTGATGTTGAGAACTTGGTCACAGTTAATATTGTGCACCTACCTCATAATGGGCTGACATGTGCTCAGCAGTTAGAGTGCTACCTAGATAACATAAGGCCCTGGGTTCAGTCTCCAAAAAAAGTAGAGTATTTTTGCAGAAAAATGTAATTCCTTAAATTACCAAATACTAGTTCTGGCATTCAGTGATGATTTAGTTGGAATGGTTCCTGCCAAGCTTGTGAAGGTAGTGATTTTTCTTAATTACTCCTTCAGTATCTATTAATTAGAATTCTATAATAAAGTGCTTTTCTCCTTCATAATTTCTATGTGAGTATAGACTTAGAAGTTCTTATTTTATCCAGTGAATTATACTCTGTTACTACCAGTCTTGAGTGCTTTTTGCTTTGTGATACATTCTAACTTCATCTTCTATTTCTCCACTCCACCCTTGGATTAGCAGTTTCTCCAATAAACACTTGTTCCTTTCAAAGGCAGGTGGTGCTTAGTGAGAACCTGTTCAGAATGTGTCTTACTGTTTGAGTTTTGGGATGCACTGAATGAAGTTTCAGTGTTGGTGGAACCAGGACAGTTCAGGACTCATTTCTAGTTGACTTTAATCTGAGGATAGAGCACAGTAATTTTCTCAAAAGTTACTTGGCTTATTTCTTTTTCACCCCTTCCCAATATTTAAATTGCTGTTTGTTTGTTTATATTCCATNTNGGTCTCCCCCTCCTTCCACTTTGTTGGTTTAACTNACCTTTAGATGTATAAAGTACTAGCATTGTTCAACGGTGTATATTCAAAAGTACCACTTCTCTGAAACCCTATGAAAGCTTAAAAATTAACTTGGGGCC
>LZPO01097140.1:143361-157064 GCA_001675575.1 Neotoma lepida | reverse complement strand
GGGGAACCCTGTCTCTGCCTCCCGAGGGCTGGGACTTACAGGCAGGTGCTGCCACGTCCAGCTTTAATGTGGGTTGCTGAGGATCAAACCAAGGTCCTCACGATTTCACAGCAAGCATTTTACTGCCTGCACTACCCACTCCCCAGGCCCTGCATTCTGAGCTTTTAATACGGTGACAAACCACAGAGCTGGTCCTGCAATCCTGCCAGTGTTCTCTCTTGCTGCTTCTCATGTGCAAAGCCAAGGAACAGGCCACACAAGGTCCCACCTCCCTGTTCTGGAGTTCTTTATGTTCTGTNGTCTCTCAACATCACAACTGTTTCTTCCTTCCATCATTCTTGTGTGGAAGTACTGTCAAACAAGTATCCCCCACTCCAACTCCATAAGAGAGAACCGGCTTCTGCAAGGTGCCCTCTGACCTTCATACTGGTATGAATATATGCACACACACACACACACACACACACACACACACACACATGCACACACACTAATAATAAGTAAATAAATGCTTAAAAACACTTGGGCACTATAAAAGCAATGTATGCCTATGATAAGAATTTATATATGACATAAAACTATTGTGTCAACTCACTTCAAACTAAAAACACNTACATTCCACTCACNGCTCCAAATACAATGAGGAGAGTCCCTGCCCTTTTGGCATTGCCAATCCACAAGGAAGACACAGGTGAAACAGTGGTNATTTTATGAGTGGTTATGGTTCAAAATGGAGGTTGTATNTGAACTCACANTGAAGGGGTTTACTCTTGTCTAGGGGTCAGAGGAAGCCTCTAAGAGAAGAGAGAATAAGATAAAACCCCCCTTCATCGCAGCTTCACTGATACTATTATCTTCTCTTCTTGTCACAGGTATGCTCTTTCCTTTATAGTCTTCCCTTAAAACTCAAAGCAATATTTTCTGTAAAATGTGATGGCCTTGGATTCCAGAACCCCACTCCTGAGTGTTTTCTGGTATATATACGTGTGATATTTGTATGTGATACTGGAGAGGTGTCCGTAAGCAAAGCAGGTGTAGAAATCACTGTGGTTGTGAAGTTTTAGGGNTGTGGCCTACAGGTGTTGTACTATGCCAGAGAGCAATGGGAACCCCTGACTGGGACTCAGAGTATTAATGTTCCTGTTCTCCAGCCCTGATGGAGTTGGTTATTCTCAAGAGGATTTTGAAGGAACGCTTTACAGAATGCTTAGTGACCCCAGGTGTGCTTAGGAGGCCTTGTGCTGGATTCAGAGTCCCCTTGAAAATATGCTGCTCAGTGAGAGTCAGGTGTCCACAGCCCCCAGGGGCAGCTCTAGGTCTTGCTTAGTGAAGGGATCATGGGTATTCCTCATGCATGAGCCAGCACCTGTCTCTTATACACATCTAGATGTGTATAAGAGACAGCTACAGGTGTTGTACTATGCCAGAGAGCAATGGGAACCCCTGACTGGGACTCAGAGTTCCTGTTCTCCAGCCCTGATGGAGTTGGTTATTCTCAAGAGGATTTTGAAGGAACGCTTTACAGAATGCTTAGTGACCCCAGGTGTGCTTAGGAGGCCTTGTGCTGGATTCAGAGTCCCCTTGAAAATATGCTCCTCAGTGAGAGTCAGGTGTCCACAACACCTGTCTCTTATACACATCTAGATGTGTATAAGAGACAGCAGTTAAAACAGGACTCCAGGGCTCTCTCTGCAGGGCACTCGAGGAACATGAGGCTTTGAGAAGGGCGCCCTGCCTCTATCACATTGTCCAGACACATGGCTGCATGGTGATCACCACGTCCATCATTAATACTGCCAATCTGATTTCACCTAGCGGATAAGCTTCTGGGCGTGCCTGTGAGGCATTCCAGATCAAGTCAGCCTTGGACATGGTAGTGTGGNGCAGCAATCTAGATTAATTAAGGTGGGAAGACCCATCTTAGCTGTGGGCAGTGCCATCCCTTGGGCTGGAATCCTAGGCTGAATAGAAAGGAGAAGGTAAGCTGTGCGGCAGGATTCCCTCTGTGTGTGTGTGTGTGCGCGCGCGCATGTGTGTGTGTGTGCGTGTGTGTGCGTGTGTGTGTGTGTGTGTGCTGTCTCTTATACACATCTAGATGTGTATAAGAGACAGGTGTGTGTGTGCGCGCGCGCGTGTGTGTGTGTGTGTGCATGTGTGCGTGTGTGTGTGCGTGTGTGTGTGTGCGCGCGTGTGTGTGTGTGTGTCTCCTTCATGACTGCAGATGCAATGTGGCCAGCTGCTTTCANCACGACATCTTACCACAGCAGCCGTCTTCTTTGCTGTCACTCCAGGCTGGAATTCTGACTGAGAAAATCTGAACTCAGGGCTGGATAACGCAGAGAAGCAAATCTTGCTTTAACCTCCCTTCACGCCCTGAGGATTCACCCACCTTTAGTCAGTAAAGAAACTAAGTTTTGGCCCCTAACAAGTTCCCGTGATGGAGGTGGGGAGCTGTGATTAGGGTGCCCGTTTGTGAGGCTTCTAGGAGGAGCTCAGTGCTTACAGGGAGAAGTCCAGCCTCGTAGGCTGGCACACAGGCCCCTCTCCATCTCTCCTATCTCTCCCATCAACAGCCTCTCCCATCATCTCTGCATGGACATGCATCCTTCCCCNCAGCCGCACTGATGTCATGTTCCCATGCTGTTCTCCCCTCTGAGGGGCCTGCTGCACATAGCTAACAGTACCTAGAGCTGAGTCCTATGCTGCCCATGCACTGATCTCGGCACTTTATGTACTTCGGTTCCCCTTTCACAGTAACAGCATGAGATGAACACTGGTGTTGTGCCCATTTGACAGATGTAGAGACAAAGGCACAGACAGCAAAATAACAAGCAGCATGGCCAGGATTCAAGCCCCTGGNTGCTCTTAAACANCAGGTCANATGGCAACTCAAACATCCTCTTTGTGAAGAAAACTTCCCAGATCCCTCACACATTCTCACACACCATTCTATATCAGCTACTGTAGTTCATGACCTCATGACCTTCAGCCCTGGATCCCACTGTNCACACTTTGATAGATGACAGTCACACATCACTATGTCCTCGGACCATGAATAGAAAATAGAGGGTAGAGACAGGAGACCACAGAGTTTGAGGACAACTGCCAGGTGATATCAACAAAGATCCNGGACATTCAAAATTGGCAGTCCAGGGCCCAGTGAGATGACTGTGGGTAAGAGCACCTGCCGCCAATTCGGACAATCTGAGTCCAGGTTCAGTCCCTGGGATTCTTGGGATGGGAGAGAAGCAACTCCCACAGGTTGCCCTCTGACACACTGTGGTGTGCTTGTGCATATATACACACTAAACAAATGCAATTTTTAAAATGTTTTTAAAATCAGCAAAGCAGAAACATGCCAGCAAAGCTGGAAGGCTGTGGAAATTCATATTGCATCATTCCTTTTACATTAAGTCAAGTGAGTTCTACTAACTTTGATTTCGTTGTTGGTTTTGTGTTATTGTTTGGTTTTGTGGGGTTTTTTTTGTTGTTGTTGTTGTTTTAAGACAGGGTTTCTTTGTATAGTCCTGGCTGTCCTGGAACTCACTCTGTAGACCAGGCTGGCCTCGAACTCACAAAGATCTGCCTGTCTCTGCCTCCCAAGTGCTGGGATTAAAGGCGTGCGCCACCACCGCCCAGCTACTAACTTTGTTTTTAAGAAGTTATTGTTTGGCCTCCAAATGAGTGAAAGGTAGTGAAAGGTGATAAAATCCACTCTGGCTTGATGGAAACCTAAGAAGTGGGGCTTTCATCCATCGGCCTTCCTCAGGGTGTGGGATGTTCTACCTCCCTCAGGTCAACTTCTCAAAATAGGTGTGTCCTGTTGTGGAGTATTTGTTTACACTGTAAAGATGTGTCTCTGCCTAAGGCATCCTCTAATTGGTTTAATACGGAGCTGAATGGCCAAGAGCTAGGCAGTAGAGACAGGTGGGATTTCTGGGGAGAGAGAGGAAGAGGACTCTAGGCACACGAATTTTGCCAGCAGACTGGAGCAAGTCAAACATGCTATACTTAGAAGGAAGGTAACGCCACGTGGCAGAACGTAGATTAATATAAATGTGTTCGTTTAAATTATAAGAGCTAGTTGAGAACAAGCCTAAGCTAAGGCCGAGCTTTCATACTTTAATAATGTCTATCATTGAACTGGTGGCCCAAAGAAAAATCAGACTACAGTGTCCACCCACAGGCTTTGCTCTCATCTCTCTATTTCATTTCCACACTCACACAGGACTGCAAGACCTCAAGGCTAAACCTGATAGGCATCTTGCAGGCCTTTCAGTTCCTGTCTCAGATCCCTGGTGCAGCCATGGCAGCTGGTAGGCACTGGAAGCCCAGGGGATTTCCACACAGGTGGACACAATGGCAGCAGAGTGCTTACACAGTCCCAACTCCGCCCCTCCCTCCTCTTCCTCCTCCCTTTCTTCCTCTCCTGGCCCCTACACCTCTTCCTTTTCCTCCTTCTAGTTTGTTTCCTGACCTAAAGGTTGAATATTGGCTGCCCAGTACAAAATNGGTCTCCGGG
The DNA here is from genome assembly GCA_001675575.1 of Neotoma lepida. NCBI lineage: Eukaryota > Metazoa > Chordata > Mammalia > Rodentia > Cricetidae > Neotoma > Neotoma lepida. The sequence goes on along the minus strand of LZPO01097140.1, from coordinate 152,542 downwards.
CAACTCTGGCTAAATCTGCCATAGNCTGTTCTGAGAATGAGGACCCTAATAGTCCGTGGTGTGTTTGTGGTGGTGGCTGGGAGGGACTGGTCTGGAAAGGAAAGGGACTGGGAAATTCCCTACCTCAAAAGTGGGCTTTAAGCCATAATAATGCTTCAAAGACAAGCCCTAGTGTTTCTGCACAGAAGGCTTAGCAGACTTAGCAGGACACACTTCCTCAAGAGAATGAGGAGTGGTGGGGAGGACAGATATTATGTGCTTCTCGGGAGCCATTTCTGTCTTTGGCAGCTATGAGGTGCATAGCTATTATTATGGGAAACCAATGCTCTGAGGGATGGTCCAAGAGAGCCCAAGGATAGGACTGGGGAAATGGGGCTTTGATTGCTTGGCCAGCCTCTGTCTCCTCTGGTAGCCCTAGCCAGTCAGGTACACCTATATGTGGGGCACACCTGCCTTCCCTGCTGCCCCTGTCACCTGGTTGGGCGATTGGCCGCTGCTGGTTCTGGGCATTGTAGCTCGTCCAGCTGTACTGTGGGCTGGGAGAGCCCTCTGCAGACAGGCATGTCAGCTTGATGTCGTTCCCAATCACTGTCTCCCCTTCAATGCTGCAGTCTGGCTTGGAGGGTGGCACTGTGAAAGAAAAAGACCACAGAGAGGCATGAATTGCATGGAGACAACTACTGCCCACCCCAATAGCTATCTATCAACCCATAAACCCCATTACACACACACAGAAACATGCAGGCAGAGAAACTCATAGCTTAGTGGTGAGATTTAATATTATAAAGTTAACTCGCCCCCAAAATATCNACTGTCATCTCACCCTCTCAAATGGCAGCTAGCACCAGAGGCTGTGTGGTATACTGCCCTCTTCCCAGCAACCTCTTCCCAGTGTCAACCTCATCAGAGAAGCTGTGACTGCTTATCAGAGACCCTCAGGCCGGGCTTGTGGGCTGCTAACATGCCCTCACTGAAGGAGGGGCTGGGGATAGTTGTTGAACTCTCACCTGAGCCTCAGCCACTCCGACATGCACAGGTGACNNTGNGTGAGTGATTCTGCCCTAATTGTTTATGACCTTGTCTCGGGAGGCGCCAGAGTATATGGACTGTGGAAGGCTCACTGAATGGGGCATTGTCCATCTATACAGCCATGGAGAAGNTGTCAATGCTGAGGTGTGATTCCAGCACTGTGGCTGCCGTGGGCTCACCCATGCTTTGCGTGTAACTCAGCGGTATCATGAGCTCCCCAAGCTGAGCTTCCGTAGAATCACTTTGGTTTGTCACTAGTGTCACACAGAGTTTGTTTGCAAACAAACCACTCAGAGAAAGAGTCCCCTTGACAGGCTGGTTGGTAGCAGCTTCTTGTGCTCTCTGGAATTGTGGGAGTTTAAACATGACCAACAAGGCCATTATACAGATGGGGGCCATGGAGCACAGAAGGGACACTTGTTCTTGGGTCCTAGCAGAGGTGGGACTAGAACCCANGTTTCCTGACTCCAGACCCAGGACTCNCTCTGCTGACCCATGAGAACTCTCTCTGCTATTGACTCAGCAGGGATCACAGTGTTTCTGATCTCTAAAGTTAGGGGACAATATTATCTCCAATACTGATGGTGGTGTAATATTCTTTGAAAACTTCACATAGGAATACATGAATGCAATATATTTTGATCATGTTTACCCTCCCCAGTCCCTCCCCCTGGGGACCTTCTCCCTCCCCCTTGCATTTTCTGTTTTTTTTTTTTTAGATTTATTTATTATGTATACAGAAGAGGGCGCCACAACAAATGGTTGTGAGCCACCATGTGGTTGCTGGGAATTGAACTCAGGACCTCTGGAAGAACAGTCAGTGCTCTTAACCTCTGAGCCACGTCTCCAGCCCGCATTTTCTGGTTTTAATAAAGCTTTAGAACCATAAGCAGGATGGGCTGTGGGCTGGAGCAGGCCAGGGTTTCCTCACACTAGGTTAGATGGTCTTTGCAGTCTTCAGCTGCAGCTCCTTCAGAACATTCTCTGTGGGCCTACCACCGCCCTCTCCCCCTGCTTTGCTAATAAAATGGAATCAGCACAAGTGGCTAGATAGCAACANGGACCGTGGTCAGTGCAGACCTTCTGCTGGGTGGCAAATGTGACTGAAGAGATGGGAGTGGGAAGAACTGATCAAGGAAGGCCATAGAAAATGTTTATAGCCCCAGCAGCCACAGCCAACCATCTGTCGTTGGTCCCCTGGCTCCTTGATACCCCGAGCCTGGGTCTTTCCCTCAGCCTTGTTAATGGCACATTGGGTGGAGTGGGTGATTCTATAAATGTTNTTAGGTAGCTAGGCTCTGCCTCACAATGCTGGGCACCAAGGTGACACTGTGAGTTGAGTCCAGGAATCCANTGGAGTGACAAAGACAATGAAACCATGACAGAGCAGGGGACCAGACTGCTGGGGCAGAGAACAATGACCCAACACATCATATGGGCCTGACCTGGAGGTCACCATGGTGAAGGTGGTGGCAGGAATTAGAGCAGGGACGAGCACGCTAGGCAGGGGAAGCAGGAAGTATCCACGAGACTTCAGGAGGCATTTTTAGGGCTGAGGAAGGCAGCACAGGGGTTGGGGAAAGTTGTCACTGATGTCCTTGGGCAGCAGGCCTATCCCTCTACTTTCATGGCATGCCCTCTGGGATGGCTTGCTTCGGCCACCCATCCTGGNGGTTCCTGCCAGCCTTAGCCCACCTGGAAGTTGCTGGAAGAACGGTGCCTAACCCTCCTTTCTCTTCCCGTCCAGCAGCTGCAGACTTTCTTCTTGGAAACAGGCAGGCTGTTGTTATTAGGAGTGCCTGACATCTGCTAACACAGCTGGGCCAGCCAGGTCTGGAACCACCAGACATATGAAAGGCACTCCCTTCTTGCCAAACAAAACCCAGGCTTCTGAGGATCAAAGAGGCCTGCGAGAGCAGGTGGGCAGAACGCCTGCCAGCAGCTGGCTAATTGTCAGCCTCCTGCCCATCGAGCTGGGCCAGCAAGCAACCCGAGGGTGCAGGGGCTGTGGACTTACCCTCTGGGTACTCCTGCTGGGCTTCGCTTTCTCTCCTGGGTCCCACAGTGGTACCCTGCAGTGCCCTTACCTAACCAGCCTCCTCCTCGGGCGTGCCTTTAGCAGGAGGCTCAGCAGCAAGCTCCCACATCCCCTGTCAGATTAAGTGGTGGAGTGGCAGTGGGACTCCCTGAGCTAGGTTTTCTTCGTGGTGGTAGGGGGTGGTGGGAGAGAGAGAGGACAGAAGCAGGAAGGAGAGTTCTGNAGACCAACTACTGAAGCATAAAAAGTGGGTGTACACAGTGAAAGACTAGGCGGCTTACTCCTCCACTCCTTGACAAGGCAGGCAAGGAACTCCAGAAAGTGCCCACGGGAGGAAGCGGGGATGATGGCCAGCAAGGGAGACCTGCTTTTCAGGAGGACTGTGTTGAGATCTTTTGCTCCAGGCTCTTGACTACAGGCCCTAGACTTCCTACCTGACCCCATCCCAGGCGCACCCCTGACCTCCCTCTCCAGATCTCCTGCGCGCCAATCACGAACAGTTGGGACCTCGAATCATATCTAGTTCAAAGAGTCCCACATGCGGGGACTGAGTACTAGCGGGGAGGGGAATCTTGCTCTCACATGGCCTGTTTTACAAACAACATGTAGATGTTACCTGTACGTTTACTGGGAGAGGGGCAATAGAGGATGGACGGGAACGCTACCTCCCAAGCCTCTTTGATGCCGGCCGTTCGTTCTAAGGACGTCAGGGGGCGCCAGAGGCCAGAGCAAGGATCCCACCAGGCTCACAGACCCGTAAGTCTTCTTTCTGCCTTCGTGACTTCCTGGAGGTGAGCTAGACAAGGCTAGCTCCCAGAGGCTAAGGCTGGGGAGTTTACTGCTAGCCTGCCCAAAATAAGCCGCCCCATATAATTAAAGCCCTTCTTTAAAAAGCATCCGGCTATAAAGACACGGAGAAAGAAAACTTTTCACAAAGAATCTCGCTGGGTTTATTAGCATGTAGGACAAAAAAAAAAAATCTCTTTTTAAAAGCGAAAGATTGGTTTCAACGAATTCCATATTCCCCGATTAAACTTGTATCCTTCACTCTTCAGGTTACTTTGTTCCTCTTTAGAAGTAGCTGGTCCTTGGTGTAAGGACAGTAGTGTGGTTGGAGGACCAGCAGAATCAGGCTTCAGATTTATATGGTTCCTGCCACTTCCCTTTCCACTCGCTGAAATCCTCTGCCAAAAAGACAGGCCAGGTATTTAAAGAACCCAAACTTTATGTGTCTGTGTACATATATAATCCTTATATGTATATATAATGTATATACGATTTATATATATACATTATACACAGAGGGGTATATTGCAGTATTGCTTGTGCAAAAGACAACAACAACAAAAATAATCCNTCAGTACNAAACACTTGAGTAAGCCATTGTGCAACCATGAGACAGAATGTGCTCTCTCACAGTAGGTCTGCGTGTGTTGGCCTGGAGAGGTGTGCAACGGAGCATTGTCTAGATGCAAATCGNTAAATGCTTTATAATATCTCACTTCTTCAGCGGGAGAGGAAAGTATATGAGTGCGTGGTGTACAGTGAGAGAATACGGGAAATGGCTAGGACACCTGCCTGCATTACCATTGGCTGCCTCAGGGTGGCAGGGTGGNAAGAGGTCGCGATTATTCTTTANGCAGCATTAGTGTGTACTGCTTTGCTGTATGTTCTGACATACTATAATCCTTTCTATAAGTNCAGCAACTACCATATACAATTTAAAAGAGATTCTGCCAAGTAGTATAAAGGGAAAAGAGAAAGAAAGGATCCATTGTTTACCTGCACAGAGTGGCTACCTCCCAGGAGGGGGCCNATTTCCTAAAGAACATAGACAAGGTGCTCACCTAAGTGTGAGCCCCAATAACTGGTTTTGAGNCAATTACTTCCTTTCTCTGAGCCTCATNTACTCAGAAANGAAANCAGATGAGTTTCCTGGTCCTTCCAAAACTATAAATTCCAACAAATTCCNCCNTGAGAAGGATGGTGTCTTGGGACATACTTATTTCCCATTGGTTGGTGATGGTGCCTTTGTTAGAGGTGGCCTGGGAAGACTACGGTGTGAAGCTGAGTTGACAATAGGGGAAGACTCATCACCTATGGGAGTCTGATCGGCCCTCTGAGTAGCAAGTACTGATTAAGGTAAGAAGAGAATCTGCATNGTATTTGGGAGTCCCCTTCCCTTCTCTTCAGAAATGAATTTGTCANGGAAAAAGAATTGGTATGGAANGGGAAAAGCAGAGGGAGCAAGGAGGGACTCCAAAGCCACCGCCTCTGCCCTCAGAAACAGCCTGAGAACCCTGACAGTATTGGGCTCCAAAGGGAGGAATGGAACCCTGGCTCTGCTCTGAGATAGGTCAGGCCAAGTAGAATGCAGGGCNAATGATCAGNCCCTGTTGCGTCTGGATTTATGGTGGTATGCTGCTGCCAGGGCTCTTCTGCCCACCCTCTTCCTAGAGGAAAAGATGAAGACACTCACCAAGGACTAAGAGGCGGACTCGAGACCTGGAGGTGCCATCCAGATCTGACAGCAGTGAGACGGAGCACTCGTAGGTGCCGTTGTCATCCATGGTCAGCTGGTCAATGGTGATGGAGGCATTTGACCGTTGAGCATCGTTAGATATTGTCACNCGGTTCTCGTAACGGGTCCCATAGATGTAGGTTTGCTTCAAAAGATTCCAAGTGACCACTCTTTCCTAAGAGAAAGAAGAAATGNTGCCAGGTCCTGGTGTGGACCTGCCCTGACCCAGTCTTTCACCCCCAGAGCCCAGATGTGGGGACCAACAGTGTCTCAAACAGATGTGCAGTGCCCACTGGTAGATTCCTATAAGTAGCTAACTCAAGGTTTTAAAGATTTAAATGGAAGTTTTAGGGGCTGGAGTTGAAGTTTAGTTGGTGGTACTTACCTAGCACACATAAAGGCCTAGGTTTGAGCCCCAGGACCATGTGGGTCAACTTGGGGTACATGCCAATCATCCCAGCATTCCAGGGGTAGAGACAGGAAGAAGTTCAAAGCCACCCTTGGCTATGAGCAAGTTCTAAGCCAACATGATATCCTGATGCAAAACAAAAGCAACACAGAAGCGCACACACTGGAATACCAGTGAGCAAAGGAGGCTGTCTCAGAGAAGCACTTAAGTTTGCAGCCAGCATCTCTCTCCTTGACTCCCTCTCAGCCCATGGTTTATTCTCCTCATGCCTTCCTTCACCCAGCACTTTCTGACCACCACCTCACACCAGGCACCAGGCTAGGTAACCACTCTCGAATTCCAGGCTCACTTGATTTTGACTATTGCCCTTGGAATTTGTTTACTCGTTTATTTATTTGTTGATGTTTACAAAGCAGCACCTCAGTGGCTCATACCACAGACAGTCAAGCCAGACTGCTTCAATCAAATCCTGACTCTGCTGCTGCTAGCTGAATGTCCTTGAGCAATGTGATGGACTGCTCTGAGTCTCTGTTTCCTCACCTATAAAACGGAGATGTTGACAATAACACATCTCATAGTATTGTGGTGAGACTAAAGCTGGTAATATAAGCAGAGCAGTTGGGGTCGGCCTGGTGTGGTGTCTACTGTTACTAGCCATTATTACAGTCTACCATGTCCCCAGCATATAACTCATGAGTTCTGTCCTCAGAGACTAGTGAGTTTGAGAAACAACCAACCATATCTTAGGATTATGAGATACAAGACTGACCAGTTGGGGGAGGATTCCTAAAAAGGGTGATAATTGTATTGAAGCTTGAAAAGCAGCTGTGAATTAACCAGGTAAACAGCTGGGAGACTGGAGCAGTGTGTGNGGGCGTAGGGTAAATGCGTTAGACAGTAGAGGCAAAGGGAAAACCTGAAGCAGACAACCCCCGAGTGGCACAGCATGAGTGAGTGACAGATTACTAAGTGCTAAGCCTGGGCAATAAAGGCCATAGCTGCTACTTATGTGTGTTACATGCTGCGAACTGTTCCAATTACTAGATATCACAACACTCCTATGCAGTAGACATTCTGATCATATCCATCTTACATGGGGGAAACTAAGGCACCAAGAGGCTGATTAAGCATGTTCCCCAAGTTCACATGTGTAAGTAAATGGCTGAGCTGAGATGACCCTGGGCATTATGGCTCAGAGCCTGAACTCTGCAGATTCTACTGAGTCACATCTGNGACACTCTGTAACACTAAACAGTTCACAGTTCATCTTCATGGCGATAATCTATTTGAGCTTTGCTGTTGTTATTGATCATTTTGTTTTGTTTTGTTTTCCAACAGAGATGTGGACTGAACCTAGGGGCCTCCCACATACTCTACCACTGAGCTATAGCTCGAGAATTCTTTGGTTTTGGTTAGCTCTTAATACTGAGTACAAATGATTGGAAGGACAAAGAGGACAGTTAAGAGAGAACCAGGAAGGAGATCAGCTGAGTGACTGTGGTGACGAACTTTGATTATTGTCACATTGGGTTGTGGCAACACAGAGAGTAGAATGAGTTANAGGAGTGAGTAGAGAGACACTTGAAATTTGGGGATGGGACGGAGATACAGAGGTAGACAGCAGCAAATCCCCGATCTAAGGGTTTACATGCACGTTTGAGGGTATCCTTCCCNACAGAATCAACACACAGGAAGAGAGTGCTGTAAGCAAAAAGCATGTGTTCTCCTCACATGTGGGATGCCTACAGTGTCTGTAGGACACCCGAGTGGAGGAATGCAATATGGCTAGGTGGGTCAACTGAATGTCACTGAACTCGACATGAGGAAGCAAGGAAACCACGTGATATCATGGNAGTTGTGTCTCCTGCTGTTAGAATGTCTCTTTGTGGCTAAACAAACTGGAAGATGCAGTTAGTTCCTCCTGATGTCCCAGAAACCAAGACACTAGAGCTTTCTCTGTCACCATGCACACCTATAAAGGGTCTGCCTCCTCAAATGACCCCGGTTTCATTATCACACCATTTGCACTGTGGGTTTGACCCCTCTCCCACTTTGTGGGCTTTTCAAAAGAATCATAAGAAGAAATACCTTAAAAAAACAAAATCCAGTCCACTGTGATTTGAGAGGAAAAGGGGGTCATACTGTCCCCATGAATGGGTGGCTCACCTCACATATATTCATAAAACCGCTCTATTTCTATCTGCAGAACCCAGTGGCTGCTCCCCTCTCCCCCCTCAGGACAGCCCACTCCAGTCTCTCTCTGGGGTGCATGCTTTGCCTTGCTAAATAAACTTCTGCTTTAACTGTCTGTTTCTTGGCTGAATTCTTTCTTTTGAGAACAGAACTCAGGAGAAACTTTCAGCTGGTCATACATCTGGGGATGAAAGTTTGGGGGCCAGTGGCATATAAGCNGTCAGCGAGACATGGGCTAGACATGGCCTAAAACAAATGGCAAGTCCCCAAGTCATTCGAAGAGTCAAGTGGAGCTCAGAGAGATAAAGGGGGTCAAGCTAAGATCCCCAAAAACCAAGGGAGGAGGAGGGTCTCTGAGCATGGAAAGAAGTTGCTAGTGTGAAATGCTGGTGACTTCAGGAGTGTTAGGAGAGAAAGTGGGCAGCGGTGGGCAGGGAGGGGGCTGTGGAGATGTCATGCCACATCTCAGTCCTGAGCATGCTGAGCCTTCCCAGTTAGAACAAGGCACTCTGGCTTTCCAACAGACACAGCCGAAGTCAGGGTACATGGCTTAGCTATTGGAGCACAAGTGCCTTAGGCTGGATACCTTTGTGCAAGACACAAGTTGTCCAACCATACCTGATAGCCCTGATAGGGTTGACAATCCTTTTAGAATGTCTGGCTGAGACAGGGAGGCAAAAAGAAGGGAGAGGATAAGATGGTGTCTAGGCCTATGAAGTCTGTGGATGCCCAGCTCTTTTCTGACCCTNGTTGGCACTGGATTTTCCACCNCATAACATCCTCTTATCAAAGACATCCTAAGATTGTCCCTGGACCTCTTCCTGACCACACCACTTCCTAGGACTCACAGATAATAATCCCTTTCTCTGCATTTGTCATTGGTCCTGAAGGAGCTGCCTCAAATCCTTTTGGAAGTCGAGTATCCAGTAGCTAACAAATAATCTCAGTGTCTACGTCAGTACTCAGAATAAGTCAGCCATAGACATTACAC
>LZPO01097140.1:107005-131466 GCA_001675575.1 Neotoma lepida | reverse complement strand
GAGGGCAGCTTCGGACAAACTTGGCTTCCTTTCAGCCAGATTGTCTGTGGCTACCTCACAAATACCCCCTACAAAGCAATTCTAGGGTCACACCATCGACACAAACATGAATTGAGTCCAAGCCTAAATGGCCATGACAAGAGTGGACAAAGGATTCAGGCTAGAGCGGAAGAAAGCTAAAATTGTCAGCGCAGGGTGCTGTCTTNGTTTTAGGTAAAAGAACAGGGTCGGTCAAGGGTGACTTGACAATTAATGACAGTCCCAAAATTCTTAGAAGCTGCTCTTGTCAAGAATCAAGGTTTGGCTGAAGGTGTGGTTCAGTGGTTGAACACTCACTCCAGCACCACAAAAGACAGGGAGAGAGGGAGGGAGAGAAAGAGAGGAGAAAATAAAGGGAAAGGAAATGATTTCCCAGGGGTGGTGGCACATCTCTGAGATCCCAGCATTTTGGGGATANAGAGAGGCATAGAGATAGAAGTTCCGGGTCAGCCTAGGCTACACAGCAAGGCCCTGTTTGAAAAACATCGACCACCATTGACAACAAAAAGAAATAGGGATCCTCTCTCCCTTAAGTTGGATTCTCTGACTTCCTGAAAAGCAGAATGTGGCAGATTTGCTGTGGCAAATTTGGCGGCCTAGGTACTTCCACTTCCTGGTGTTTGCTCTTGGCCCCCTACCTCAGCTTTTGGGAAGCTCAGGCTGTGCACTGTGGAAAGCCACAGGGAACAGAGCAAGCAGGCACCAGTTTGCCTGCTATGGGGGTCCCATTATGAAAAGAGGCCTTCCACCACCATCGAAGTCACCCCAGCCAGCTGTGCATCACAAAAAACCGCTAAGCCCCATCTCAAGCCCAGATCTGCGAGCAAACAAAATATCAGCATTGTTTAAGCAATAAATCTGAGGTGATTTTTTTTTTTATTTTACATTGCAATAGAAAATGTAGCAGATCACTGCTAGGTCTCTGCCTTCTGTTCCTAGATGGACAGAGTGTCACACACTGACACAGAGATCACTAAGGACTTAGGCTAGTGGGCTCACATCATGAGTCTGGTTTTAGTCCATGAATCAGAAGTATTTTGAGATATGTAAGTCAGGAAGTTATATGCCTAATGGTCTTACAGGACNCTAGCTTGGAGAGAGGTGGGGTTGAAGGCTGGCATTTTGAAGTCAGCTGGGAGTGAGTAACAGCTAACGCTTTGGGTACGCATACAGTCACAGAAGGATGCTGAGGGAACTGAGTGTAGGGACCTCTGACACTTGAGGGGCAGAAGAGGATAAGGCTACAGAAGAAGCATGAGAGGGCCAAGGCCCCTGTGGAGGAAAACAGGAGAGGATGTGTCTCAGAACATAGCCTCTTAGGAAGGAGGGAGAGATTAACAGCATGACACACTGCTAAAGGTACAGGCACGCACGTATGCACGGGGCCAGGCTTACTGGCCTTCTGGTGACCAACATCACAGCTGGGTTTCAAGAAGCCCTGGGCTGGAATCCGAAGGGTTCTGCTTCTCAAACTGTGGTCCTTGAACTGCTCCCTACCCCACCCCCACCTGGGAGCTTGTTAGAAATACAGAGCCTTCCAGATCAGTATGCATTTAATAAGATCCCAGGTACCCTGTGTGCACACTGGAGCGTAAGGATGCAGGCAGCTGGCCTCCCTGAGTCAAGACACTGAACTGAGAACTAGATAGCAACTCTCAGGGATAATGCCAGATGATGAAAACTGAGAGTAAATTCACACNCGGGGTACCAGGGCCACTGATCNTGAAACGTACTCCCTACACTGNAGTTTGTAGCTGTAAACCCAGGCTGCGTCTCAGAACCATNTGGGTGATTTGTCAACAGAGAAGCACACAGCCAGTTTGTCTGGATTCTGATTCAGAAAATATAAAGGAACCTGGTGGATGCAAATGGGTCAGAGTTGATGGCCATTACCCTGCCACTCTCCACCTCGGAACACATCCCTCTTNGCTGGCCATATCTCACATGTCCCCTCTGATGCTGAGACTGATGTTAGTTGAGACATTGTAATTCTGATTGCGTCTCTCACAGGCAGCAGCATTGTGCTTCATCTGTGAGCACTGGCCTCTGCCTCGTGCTAGCAGGTGATGCCAGGTGGGTGGTGGACCTTAAGGATTAGACCCAGGACCCTGAGCAGATGGNAGACAGGATTCCAGTCTCGCACTTGCACTGCACTGGCTCTGGCCCAAATGCATCCTCTTGGGGTCACGAGTTGCTGGACACAAGAAGGNTGCTCTCTGATTTGACTGTTAACAGATATTTATGCCTGAGGCTGTGCCCTCTACCTGCCCATCCTGGGCTAGGCAACTGTACAGATCTCAGACTCAGCACCAACAGAACAGACACCAAAGAGTTCCCAACCTGTGAAGTCATCCAGAACGTGGCACTTCAGAGTGGCAAGAGGAAAGCAGCAGGGTTAGGAAAACTCACTCTACTGGGGACTGTATCTCTAATGACAATAGCCTGAAAGGATTCTAACACGGAGAACAGCCTCAATGAACCAGCAACTTGATAACAGACTTCCCAAAATCCCACTGTGGCCCAGCACTCAGGAGATTATTGAAACCTTTTAATGTCAGGGGAGAGAGAGACAGAAAACATTTTTTCTCATCTGNTATGATAGTTTGCAATGACAGATTTCTTTATTTCTCTATGAAAAACAGTATTGGTCTAATTTAACATAGAAGCAACAGAGAAATTTGTGTGTGTGTGTGTGTGTGTGTGTGTTCTGTATGTGTGTGTCTGTGTTTGTGTGTGTGTCTGTATGTGTGTGTCTGTCTGTCTGTATGTGTGTGTGTGTGTTTGTGTGTGTGTCTGTATGTGTGTGTCTGTCTGTATATGTGTGTGTCTGTGTTTGTGTGTGTGTCTATATGTGTGTGTCTGTCTGTCTGTATGTGTGTGTGTGTGTTTGTGTGTGTGTCTGTATGTGTGTGTCTGTCTGTATGTGTGTGTCTGTGTTTGTGTGTGTGTGTCTGTATGTGTGTGTCTGTGTTTGTGTGTGTGTGTCTGTATGTGTGTGTCTGTGTTTGTNTGTCTGTATGTGTGTGTCTGTGTTTGTGTGTGTGTGTCTGTATGTGTGTGTCTGTGTTTGTGTGTGTGTGTCTGTATGTGTGTGTCTGTGTTTGTGTGTGTGTCTGTATGTATGTGTATGAGTGGTATGTGTATCTGAGTGTGCGTTTCTGTATGTTTGTCAGTGTGTATGTCTATGTGTGTCTCTGTGGAGTCTGTGTGTGTTGGTGTGTTTGTGTGTGGGGTGTCTGTGTGTCATGTGTGTCAGTGTATGTCTGTTTCTGTGTGTGTGTGTCTGTGTGTGTGTGTATGTTTCTATGTGTGTATCTGTGTGTGTGTCTGTGGTGTGTGTGTGTGTGTGTGTGTATGTGTGTGTGTGTATGTGCATGTGTTTTTATATTGTCAGGTCTTGGCTCCTGGCAGAACTGACCAGTGACTTCTCTCTCTGGAGAGTTCATGATGGAATCCTTCTTATACATTTTTTCATCTTTCAGGGGATCTGGTGGCCGAAAAAATTTCTGGACTGGAAGAACCTCAATTTTATGCACAAATGGGAGGGTTTTCTAGCAGCCGAGGGGGGTGTGTGGACAGGCACAGGGTGGCTGTTTGGGTGATAACTGAGGATTCATCCACAGTGGCTCATTTTGGTCAGATCAGAGCTCTTAGATGGTGGGTCACTAGCGTCTCATTGACTTCTGGTTCCTGCATTTATTCTCTCTAATAATATGAACAATAATCATGCAGCATCCATCCAGTGCTTCCATGCAGAGTTGGGTTCTAAGGTCTTTGCCTATATGAGCCCTGTGGCAGGTACAGTGGGCATTTGATGCATCGTCAATTGGCCTCTGTGTTTTACAGACTAGAGCACTGAGATTTCACAAGGCAAAGTAATTTGCTCATGCTGCCCATGCTACAGCCAGACAAAACAGGTCCCCAGTTGTGATGGCATTAAGATGGGGAGTGGCAGCTACCTGATGGGAAACTGTATTTTGTCAGTGACTCTATTTAGGAACACAGCACATGATAATGAAAGCAGGCCAATTTTAGTTGTGTGTGTGTGTGTGTGTGTGTGTGTGTGTGTGTGTGTATGAACACAGATGTGTATGCCCATGCAAAGGCCAGAGGAGAATGTTGAATGTCTTCCCCATCATTTGACTTGGCTTTTTTTCAGACAGGATTTCTTCTTTTTGATTCTTCAAGACAGGGTTTCTCTGTGTAGCCTTGGTTGTCCTGGAACTCATTATGCAGACCAGGCTGGCCTCGAACTCACAGAGATCCACCAGCCTCTGCCTGCCGAGTGCTGAGATTAAAGGTGTGCGCCACCCACTGAATCCGAAGCTCCCTGTCTCAGCCAGGCTGACTGCCTATCAAGCTCCAGGAGCNGCCTGTCTCCATCCTCAATGCTGGGGTTACAGGCATGCATACCCAATACCCAACATTTCTTTTATGTGAGTGCTAAAGATTGGGACTCAGGTCCTCTTGCCTTTACAGCAAGCACTCTGACCAACTGAGTCATTGTCCCAGCCTCTTTAGTCAAAAAACAAAAAAAAACACTCCTCTGGGGCTAGAAGTTAAGAACACTTGTTGCTCTTACAGAGGACCCAAGTTAGATTCCCAGCACCCACGTGGTAGCTCACAGCCATCTATAACCCCAATTCCAGGGGATCCAACAGACATGCGTGTGGTACATATAGATAGGCAGGCAAATATTCATACACATAAAAGTAAAATAAATCTGAAAAGAATTCTAAGGTGCCAACTTATACCACCTCCATATAACCTTACGTGGTATCTTCCACTTTCCTGGTGAGCCTGGGTCTAAAGGCTCAATGCCTCTCTCCCCCAAAGTTCAGTGAGCCTGGGGCTACCTCATCAGCTCAGTGTCTCTCTCCCAACAACCAGCACAATCTATGATGGGCACAATCAGGGAGAGAAGGGAAGATGGGGAGGGGGAGGGTGGGGCTTCTGTGGTTCCTGCCTAGGCTTCCCTTCACACAAAGCAGGAAGTGATGCTCTCCCTTGAGGCCCAGTCGAGAGCACTGCCTGATGGCTTTTTGGTTTGATCTGTAATGTTACTGGTGGTTGGCAATGACCATTCCAGCACTTGGCATCCTCTGGCCCATCATGCCAAATTTTCCTCTTTGAGTAGGTAGAGTCGTAGAGGAGAAGAATGTGGTGGGCATGTGATTCTGAGCTGAGCTGGCAGGAGAGAGAGGGAAGGGGGTGAGGATAGAACATACACTTTATCAGTGTGTCAGGAAACACCCCCCAGAACTAGTTCTGCTGGCTGGGTTCACCCAGGGGTCACATGCCTCACACTCCAGGAGGAGGCCACCAGCCTGCTCCAGGCAGTTCAGAATTAAGGACACTTTCTCATTGCTAAGCTGGGCAAGCGACTGTGTTCTCGGTTTTCGGTTTTCCCCTCAGCCAATATTACTTCTTTTTATGCACACATGGATTAGTACCAGGCTACAGAACACAGGGTTTTATGCTGGNGGCTGAAATCAATGAGACAGAAACAAACAACAACAAAAAACAAACGAAGAATAAATGAAACAAAAAGTTGTTTCTTCAAAAGAATCAACAAGATGACAAACTCATAGCCAAATTAGTCAAGGGACTGAAAGAGAATATGTAAATTAATGATATTTGATGTGAAAGGGAAGATTATAAAGCAGATATTGAGTAAATTCAGAGAATCATAGGGATGTACTCTAAATTTTTGTTTTTCACAAAACTGGAAAATCTTTAAAAAAAGGTGAATTTCTTGATATATATGAACTACCAAAGTGAAATCAAGATGACATAAACACTTCGAAAAGTCATATAATCCTAGTGCAAAAGAAATAGTAACTAAATGTATTGCAGCCCATTATGTCCAGAGCCAGATGGATTCAGAACAAAATGACACAAGACTTTAAGTACATTTGTCATACAGGAAAGATATTGATTTTTGTGTGCTAATTTTCTATTTCATTACATTAGTGGAAGTGTTTATCAGGTATAGGAGTTTCTTGGTTGTAATAGCTATTCTTGCTTATCAACTTGACTATATCTGGAATGAACTACAAACCAGAAATGGAGGGTACATTTGTGATCTAGATCAAAGACACTCTTTTGATCCACATCTTGAGGTAGGATTGACACGTACCTTTAAATCCAGATTTTGAGGCTCAAGAAGTCACACTTTCCATCACAGGTTCTGCTGGAAGCCTATATAGGGATGACGCAAGAGGAAAGCATTCATTCATTCTTCTCCTGCTTGACCTCATTTGGTCTTCATATCTATTCCTTCACTAGTATTGAAGCCTACTTCTTCAGAATTCCAGCACTTACAGAAGACTAGCTGAGACATGCAGCCTTGTGGGACTGAGCAACTATTGCATTCTTGGACTTTCCATTCACAGCTAGCCATTGTGGACTACAGCATGTAAATAATTCCAATAAATTCTGTGTGAGTGCATGTGTGTGTGTGTGTGTGTGTGTGTGTGTGTGTGTGTGTGTAGTGCAGGGTATAGAGGAAAGTCTTGGCTCAGGAGAGGGTCAGAGAATCCCTGAGCCAGGTAGGGGTGGGTGGCCATTTCCTTCCAGCTTCCCTCCCCTGAGGCAAGCATCCTCCATTCAGAGCTGAAGGCTGAGGCTGATGAATCCAGACTCCCCATCCCTAGGGCACCTGCACAATCCCTGTGCCTAGAAAAGAGCTGAGTGGATGAGGGAATGAGTGGCCAGACCATCTAGGTCAATGATAAGGGGCCATCTGCCTCAGGAAAATGGACCTGCCTACAGAACATGAACCAACTAGGCTGATTAACTCCCCCTCANACCCTTGGTCTGCTCCTTCCTAGCAGGCTGTCCTTTGCCCCAAAGCCTGGCTCAATAACAGACAGGAGAGGAAGCCCAGAGGCCTGGAAGGACTGTGCTGGGTGGTGTCCCCAGTGGTTCCGGGTTTGCCAGGAAGTACCAAAGACAGAGCTAAACCAAAGCCCCCTGGACTCTATTTCCCAGGCTCCTTGGGGCTTCTGGGTCTCTCTTTCAGCTTTCACTTCCTCCCCAGGGTTCCTGGATCCTGGAAGCCAGCAACAGTTTCTGAGTTTCAAGCTGATGGCCAAACACACTAGACTAAGGGGTCTCTGAACTAAACTCCTTCTCTCACCTCCCCAACCCCTGTCTACTGCTTCCAGTGCCTGGACACCCTGATGCTGGCACTTCTGTCCCAAGTCTCACCTAGCCCAGCCATCTCCACACAACCACTTTGCTATTTAGCACTTAGTTTAAATTCAGCTGCAAACCCACAAATCGCTGATTTGTCAGGGAGGGGCGCTTCCCTGCTTGAGACTTCAGTGTTCAGAGTGGGCAGGGTTGGGAGTATTTACACTNTAGTAAAGGGTCGCAGCATTAGGAAGGTTGAGAACCACTGGCCCAGATATGAATACATCTAGATCCACATCCTGGACTTTTTAGAACAATCCCTGATTCCAAATACNGTNTCTCCCCACTCTTTCTGAGCCTTNGAGCTACTTGTTCCAGCAATGGGATGAGGGTTGTTTACTAACTAACAGAGATAAGAACCGTTTTGGTCTTGGAACAGGCCTGGAAACTGCCCCCAAACAATAGAATGCACAGTTCTGCTCAGTGGGACCAGGGGAGGTGAGGGACACTAGGACACCTCTCCTTCGGCGNTCATACATCTCTCCCATCCCCCAGGAGCTGGCGGGAGAGGGGCTTACTCACCTGCACAGAGCATCCACAGCACAGGTCCCACCTTCCCCAACATGGTCTTGCTCATTTTCTGCCCCAGACCCAGGCAGGAACTGGCAAGGCACCGGACAGGTCCNAATTACAGCGGCCTCTGGCCTGGCTCACCCCGAAGTCCCTGCAGCTCTCCTCCTGTTCACCTGTGCCAGGCTGGGCCCACATGCCCCACCCTGTCAACTGACTGGCAGGTGAACTCACCTATGGGATGAGGCGAAAGCACACTCCACCCACGCTACCAAAGGCCCCAACAGGAGTCTTCCCCACTGTTCCCTGGAGCCAGCCATCTCCCTCCTTAGTAGGGGTGCAAAGTCCTGGGCTTCTCACTAGGTGTGGACCTCACATAACTGAAAGGGAGTTGTAATAAAAAGGGACAATCTCAGAGGTAGAATTCCAAGGTAGTAAAAGAAGGGTGTTGTCCACATTTGCTGAGGCACATTTTAAGACCCAGCATTGTCTTTTTCTCTTCCTCCCCTTTCTTTGACACCCACACTAGGTCAGAGACCTAGCTAGTCATGGATGGCACAGGAAGTTCCTACACTCAAGAGTTGGTATTCTGCCTGAGAAAGTAGCAAACACACAAGAAACCAAGATGATGTATCTTAGCTCTCCTGTCTCAGTTTTCAACACCAAAGTCATGTATCCTGGGAATTCCTCAGTCCCAAGACATAGAGATATTTTGTCACCTTTAAATGTAACAGATGAACCAGAGCACCTTTAATCCCAGTACTCAGAGGCAGAGGCAAGCGGATTTCTGTGAGTTTGAGGTCAACCTGGTCTACAGGGTGAGTTTCAGGGCAGCCAAGGATACATACTGAGACTCTGCCTCAAAAAAAAAAAAAAATGACAGGACAAGTGTTATAGGAAATAGCTCTCCAGAGAGCTATCTGATCAGGTTCTGCCACAGACACTCTATACATTATAGAATATACACAAATGATATTATGTCACTTAAACATTTTTTATTTAACAAAATATCTGAGTCTTCTGCATCCAATACAGACAGCACTGCTGACTTCTGTTTAGTGAGTAATAATATCACACTGGATGTGATCTCTGCCAAGTTTGTTCACATTGGTTGTTGGTCTTGAACTTACTGGTTTCTAGANNCTCCTTGTACTCTTGAGAAACTCCCTTCTGGACACAGTGAGGACTGCAAATACTTTCCTGGGTGTTGCCTTGTATTCTGAGTTCCCTGTGCAAATTACTTGTAGCAGGCCTTTCTAGCTACTAGGTTTAGTCGTCTCACAAAGGTTATTGCTTTCTGTTTATTACACTTTAGTCACACTGTTGCATTCTCTAATTGTATCAAATACTTTTTCAGTTCCGATGTTTCATGACACCATTGCCAGATTATTCCTCCTAAGACACAGTCCTCTGATGCTGGATCTCTACTCTGGCACTATTGCTGACTCCACAGAACTTAACAAATGAATGTCTGCTCCTTAAATTGTCCTTTAAGGTGTGCTAGAATTCATTCCTCAACGTCCTCTCCCTTTCAAGAATTATCTTCAGGAGTCTGTAACCTCTGTTCTGACTAGTACTTAGACTTCTTTATAGCTATAGCTCTTTCTTTCCTGCCCCAGAACTGTGTAGTGTGTTCCCTGCAGTTTCTCTCCACTATAATATCAGTTATATTTCATCTAACTTATCCTTTAAACGCCTGCTCATACATCATTTCTCCATGAAGCCTTCCCTGGCTTCCCAGTTCAGGGGGGCTTGCTCCTTCCTATGATTCAGTGCAGCACCCCAAGTTTCTTCTAGGTCCCGAACTACCTTATGCTTCAGTTATATTTAGTCCGTGTCTCATGCCTCCTAATAAACCATGAGCTCATTCATTCATTCAGCCAGTTTTGGATGGTACTATACTAGGCACTGTTCCATCTAGCTAGGAAGACAGGATGCTTTGAGCTATGTGTCTAACTAACTTAGTCAAGCACAGGGCCGGGTGCAAAGGAGGTAANTAGTAGTTATTTACAAACGTGGAGACATATGGAAAGGGGTATGGATGAAGGTGTAGTCACAGAATGTGAAGAGAGTGAACTGGAGACCAGTGGAAACATGAAGACAGCTAGATAGCAGGATGCANGGAGTCTCAGGACATGTAGGATGAGAGGGTGAACTGTTGTGCTACTGGGGATTGTAGGGATGGTGGCAGGAGTGTCATGAGACAGGGTGGGTCATAAGTTCTTTGAAGTCTATGACACTCTCAGAATCTTTATGTTACCCCTAGTTGGAACTGTCCATTACCGGGGCCGTTAATGTTGAGGCAAAGATATGAAGGGGAGGTACAACTTGCCCATGCTATGGTCCTTAGACATTTTTGTTAAAAATGTCAGGCTGTTTGCAAGCTGTGACTTCTCTTTAATCATAACGTGGTACTCTCCCCAAACCTGTCTATCAAGGACCAGCCTGTTCAGTACTTTTCTTTCCTAGGCCTCTTCAAGATGCTGTGAGGCCAAGGTAAGTGTGTCTAGGACAAATGTGCTGATTTGNACAATTTTCNGAAAGCGCTTTGAATGGGTAGCCTCCTGCAGGAGGAGATGGCCCTTTAGGTCCTTCCATCCANAGTNTGAGCCTATCCCAAGTCCACTGCTAAGCATCAGTGTCTGAGAATCAGCCAGGAAGGAAAGAGTTAAGTGAAGCCTGCATTCCTTCCTCCCTGAGAGCTGCCATCCGATGGGGCCAGAGGCTAAATTTAGAGGCTGGCTAAAGTTTCTTGCTAACAGCTGTCCCTCAGAGGAGAAGCCCTCCAGAAAAGAGAAANCGTGGTCGCTCTCTAGCTGGAGCTTCTGGTCATTTTCCTGGGGTCATTGGCTCTTGGTGTAGACACACCAGCCCGAGGTGAGTGTTTGTCCTCTCAAGTCTGCTATGGTGACCTGGGATCAAGACTCAAGTGAGTGCCGGTCTGCCCTGAGTGTTAGGCCACAGCCGTAGCTGGGACAGTCAGGGACTTTTTGTGC
This sequence comes from Neotoma lepida, assembly GCA_001675575.1. Taxonomy (NCBI): domain Eukaryota; kingdom Metazoa; phylum Chordata; class Mammalia; order Rodentia; family Cricetidae; genus Neotoma; species Neotoma lepida. The sequence continues at coordinate 120,724 of LZPO01097140.1, read as the reverse complement.
CTTAATAGGCTATGGGATGGTACCTCCATCCAAGGCCTTGACTGATAGTGTCCCTGAAGGGGGGCCTACTGTCCCTTCCAGTAAAGATAAAGAGTGTGCACATTTGTGTAGTTGGAAGGGGGTCTATGAGTGTCCTTTTTAGTCTGGGGAGTCTGCTGTCTTTTTACCTCCTGCTCTGCAGTTGAGGTAAACTTCTGCTTCTCTGCCACTTGCTTCCACGAAAGGAGGCAAATTGTCACTTGTTAAATGTTGTGTCACTTTATGGTGTCCTGCTAACGATAGCTGGGCTCCATCTTATTGGTTTCCCTATAGGTCCTTTACCCACTGGGATATTAGCATGTAGTACCCTCCCCATTCTCAGTCCACCAAGGTGACATTGGTGACACACCCCCTCCCCCCTACAAAACTCTGGAATCTGATTCCTTAACCAATCTTTCCTGCCAAACAGACAGAGGCTGAAGGCTGTCATGGCGACTGGTGGAGACCCAGAGGAGGAACAGGTAGTTCCAAATGAGGAGGATGAAGCTGATGTGAGAGCCGTACAGGCCCGTTATCTCCGGAGTCCCTCCCCAAGCCAGTAAGTGGGCCATACTGAGTGTCATACATGTCACTCTCCATGATGGCAAACTGACAGCATTGAGGCATGATGAGGGCCAGACATTTGGTGTCTCCAGGATGTGTGGTGCCTTGGTCTGGCAGGGTGGGGGTGGGGCAAAGCCAAGCATACAGGGAAGGACCAAAGGCTTCTGGGAAGTGCTGCTGCTGGCCTGAACCTGGGGGTAGGAATTCAGCAACTCTACCTACAGGGTGTGCTTGATTCACCAGGACCAGGGCTGNGTGAGCACTGAGCTGCTAGAAAGTGTGAGAGGAGAGATGGAGAAGGAAAGAGGTCTGTGGGCCAGGCCCCTGTGCTAAAATAATTTTGCTTCCACAATAGAGCTGTTGCTTTCCAAGGGATAGAAATACCCTGGGACAAGTGGCAGGATGCCAGTGCGGGAGATAAACATCTCCTAGAAGAGCCCTCTGCACTCTGGGATGAGTCATTTNGGTTCCATTAAGAGGGNTGATGATTTAGGCTGATGTAGGTTGACAAATTCATGTGANTCTTTAAGAAAACACAGGGGACTAAAGAAATNCCACNGGACTGTACGGATGATTCACTGGGTAAAGGCGCTTGCCGCCAAGACAGANCACCTGGGTTTGATCCCCACAGTCCACATAGTAGAAGGACAGAGCTGCAAGTTGTCCTCTGACCCCCATATACAATCCATAGCATATGGACCATTCTCCTAACACACACAGAAATAAACAAGTGTAATTTTAAAAATAAAAATAAAAAAAAGAATCCGGGTGTGGTGGCATATGCCTTTAATCCTAGCATTTGGGAGGCAGCGGTAGTCTCTGAGTTTGAGGCTAGCCTGATATAGAGAGCTAGATCCAGGATAGCCAGAGCTACACAGAGAAACCCTGTCTCAAAAAAAAGAAAAGAAAGAACAAGAAATGCTAAAACAATAGCATATATGCCTGTTTTCTTCTGCCGTGATTGAGACGTGCCTTCTTAGCACAGCTCTGTCACCAAATGATGTGAAGAATCCCTAAGTTCTTGTCTCCCTGTCAATCAAAAGAGAAGCCCAACTAAAATATCTCAGGGAACTCTGATCTTTCTCCCCATTTTTCATCTGACACTCAGGACTGAACCAGAGCCCAGATACTAGGGACTGAACCAGAACTGTTAAGCTCACTGGCGGAGCATAAGACCACTCCCACAATTTAAAGCCAAATTTGAAGCAAGCTTTAATTTAATATTGGCCAGGTTGATGGACTCTCTGGCCAGGTCCCTCTCTGTTTTCCCAGAAAAATGGCCAAGTCAAGATTTGCCACAGCTTAAGTATTTCCCATCAGGTCCAATGAGGGGCAAGCATACTCCTGATGCACTTCCTGTCAGTGAACCTCCTGCCCACATGTGATCAAGCACATCCGGTGCAGATGGGTCAAACAAACTTGTTTAGGGGAGTGAAAACATGTGGCTTGTTATCTCCCATAAACAATAGCCTCCAGCATTTCAAGAACTATCTGTCCTTGGGTAAGAGGCTTGCTGATCAGGAACTTGTTTGTTTCATGGATCTCTTGGGCATAGTAATTAAAACTTAAAATGTAACTTTGGCTCTCACAGAACATGTTGGGTATGCCCTCTACACTGAGCTGTACCCCTAGCCCTTGGAACCTTGACTCTAAAGTATCTATAACCCTTCTTGACCCCAGTTTTCTTGAATTCTCCTGGAGTCTCCCTCACTGGCTTCTGCTCCATGTTCAAAGCTCCCTGTTGGATGAAGATAGCTCATCAAGATGAGCTATGAGCTTTGGGGTGGTGCTAGCCCCATGAGCTCATCACACATGAGTCAGGCACTCAGCCCAGAAGGAGCGCGGAGACTTCAAGTTCAGTATTATGTAATAGCTGTGTTTGCACCTAGAAAAAGCTATCAGAGTTAGAGATTTAGTTGTACTCTTCTATACTTCTGTCTCAGTCAGTGTTCTATTGTTGTGAAGAGACACCATGACCATGGCAACTCTTACAAAGGAAAGNATTTAATTGGGGCTAGGTTACAGTTTCAGAGGTTTAGTCCATTGTCATAATGACTTGGGAGCATGGCAGCATGCAGGCAGACACTGTGCTAGAGAAGTAGCTGAGATCTTGATGCGTAGGCAACAAGAAGAGAGAGATACTGGGCCTGGTTTGGGCTTTTGAAACCTCAAAGCCCACCCTCAGTGACACACTTCCTCCAACAAGGCCACACCTCCTAATGCCTCTCAAGTAGTGTCACTCCCTGGTGATCAAGCATTGGAACATATGAATCCATGGTGGCAATTCTTATTCAAGTCACCACACTTCCCTAAGGCAAAGGTAGCTTTGTGTGTGCTTGGGGAGTGGCAGTCCTGTGCATCCCAGTGATGTTTCTGGTAGACCAAGTAGAGATGCCCTTTTCATTCTGATAAGTGCCAAGACAGGTGCCTGAGCAAACAGACAGGAACTGAGGTGCTACTGTCCTCTGGGTCCACTAATTAAAACATGGCTTCTAAAGTCACTGTGCTCAGCAGTACACGATAAAGGAAGTAAAACAGAAGCGTTTTCCAGGGTGCTGTTCATAGCCCACCAGCTGGAACTCAGCAAGGCCCTACTTGCTTGCGAGGGATGATAGGTCCTGAGTTCATGGGCCCAGGGAGAAGAGAAAGTGAATTTGTCTATACACAGCAGTCTCAGCCACAGTGTACCCCTTCCGAGAGTCTACCCACATCACCTTTGTGCCCACATAGAACTCTTTGGCTGTCTCAAGCCTGAATGCAGCACCTCATAGTCTCTCCAGGATGCTGGGTAAGAAAGCTTTTATCCTATGAAAGGAGAGAAGATGTGGCTGTCCTGTTACTGGTGAACATGGTTACTCCAGAAGTAAAGAAATTTATTCTAACCAGGACATGCCTCCTAAGAGGAATTCTCTTATCTGCCACTCCCCTTGGCCTCTCGCTCGCTCACTCCACAGCAGTGCTCTGCGTCTTTTCTTTGTTCTTTGTCTTCTACTGCCACATGTGAAGTGGGTAGGAAGGTGAGACTTCCTTATAGTCTGAATGGCTTTTGCAAGTTATGTCTTGCACATGAAAAATTGGAGCATATACCACCCCAAAGTTCATACTTTGGATATGGATTGTGGATCAGTGGATTGTGATCTGTGTGCACTGGATGGATCCATTTCAACCTTCATTTGTGTCTTTCTTCCTTGTCTCAACTTGACGATGTTGTCTTGAATGATTACCTGATACTGTACATTTGAGCAGGAAGTCTGGAACATGTTGTGGTTTCCAGTGTGACTGCTAGAAAGGGCTGTCAAAGAATCCATAACTAGTGTATAGCTAACTGGGCAAAATGCAAGGGTCAAATATAACCAGCAAGAAAGCAAGAAAGAAAAATAAAGAAGGGAGTAATAAAAAATACAGAAAAGGTACAGCAGATAAGAATGAAAAGTAGAATGTGGGTTTAAATGGAAATGTATACATAATTACATTAAATTTGAGTAGATCAAATATTCCAATTAAAAGAGCAAAATTACCAGACTCCCTTTTTTAAAAGCCTGTTTGTAACAAGGATATACAAAGGTTGGCAAGAGAAATCTTATATTTTACTGATTCCTCATAGCTTCAGAAATCAATGACATAAAAAAAAATGAATCGTGTTGATAATTAGGCACCTGGAAGGGCACAGTGGAGTGAGNTTGCCTTTGGCCTGGGATGTCTGAAGCCTGAGCTGGAAGAATTTGAAGATTAGGATGACTTTAAGGCAAAAGGGATCTCAACAGCTGGGGCCAGGTGTCATAAGGATGGCTCACNATCGTCAGTTTATGCTGTGACTAACTGGGCTGGTGTTCAGAACTCCCTAGTTTATCTTTCTACATGATTTCTCCATGTGGGCCACCCTGGCTGCTGAAACAGGGCTGCTAAATCCCAAGAANTGTGTTTCAAAGAACAAGACAGAGTGTGTGAGTTTCTTTATACCTAAACCACAAGACACACATCTCTTCTGCTATACTTTACACACACACACACATACACACACATACACACACACACCACAGAATTTCAAAGGGAAACAATGTAGACTCAACACTTAATCAAAAGAATTTCATGATTGCATTATAAAGAGAAAAACTAGGATAGGAAATATTGCAGTCATCTCTGGACAATNAATACTACTGCCACAAGGGTAAACACAAACAGAAAACACGCCAGTGAAGCCCCTTGATTCCAGACAAGGCAGAGATTAAGATAAGCATGCCAGAGAAAAAGAAGGAAATATCATAGTGATTGAAGGTTCAATTCATGAGGAAAACATAGTCATTTTAAATACCTNTGACCTAACAACATAGCCTCAAAATACATCAAGCAAAAGCAAAACAAAACAAAGATTCAGGCAGGACGAACACCTAGCAGTTAAAAAAGAGCATTGGCTATTCTAAAGGACGTAGGTTCAATTCCCAGCACCCCCATGGCAGTTCACAACAGTCTGTAACTCCAGTCCCAGGGAACCCAGCATGCTCTTTGGCCTCTGTGGGCACTACACACATCTGGTGCACATATATATATATAATTAATTAATTAAAAAACTGACAGAAGTGAAAAAAATTAATTTTCACAATTTTAACCAAATGTTTTTAAACCTATCTTATTAAATGATAGAATGAGATAAATAAATCATGAAGAATACAGATATATTCAAACAAATTAACCTAGTTGGCATTTATGGAATATATATGTATGTGCATGTGTGTGTGTGCGTGTGTGTGTGCGTGTGTGTTGTATATGTGTGCCCAATAACTTCAAGATATTCACTGTCATCATGGATAGATAGAATATTTACTAAAATAGATCAATTAGTGGGCTATGCATATACTAACAAATTTCTCTGATCATAGTTAAATTATGGTAAAAAAAATTCAAACCCAAAATAAAATTAAACCGCAATCTATTACTAACTACATCATGGTAACCAACATATCTAAAATGAAAAGCTGCTGTTGGCCATGTTAAAGAGGGTGTGAATGAATCAGAACTCCCCTGCCTTGCTGGGGAGAGTGTGAACTGGCAGAACCATCAGGAGCTTTTACACTCCNTCTGCTAAAGTTAAGTGCATTGGCTCTCCTCTGACACAGCAAGCTCCCTCTCAATACGTCCGAACAAAAGTAAGAAAAATGTGCACAAGAATATATACTCAAACANGACAAGCCATCCAGTTAACACTAGGCTGGATAAGTGAAGTCACTGGTACGTAAATGCTGCCCTGGAGAACGTGTATTTTATTAACTGTCTCCTAGTGTGGTTGAACTTCTCCCATTATTGGCTGACGAAGGCAAATAGCAAGTGCACACAAACTTAAGGGCAGCTACTGAAATGGGAGCGGGGAGGAAGAGCTGCACTGTTTTGTATCAAGTTAGCCTACCACAAGACGAAAGCCCTTGCTGATAGTGAAATTACACCTGTGTGGGACCCGGAGCCCNGAAGCAGCCAGTCCCCCTTCCCAGGTAAAACTAGCATGAGTCTGAAGTGTAAGTGGACTAAGCTGAGCATCCTTCAAACATGGTCCAGCATCCACAGCAGATTTTCTCTGGTTCTCAGTGATTGCTGCTGAATCCCNCTGGTTTTGATGCCCCTCTTGGTTTGTGTCTACTACTTACAACTTCCTGCAAGCAGGTCTCAAATCAGCTATGGTTTTCAGACGTCTTCAAGGAAAGCACACGGGTGATGGCAGGCCATGGGTTAGATTTTCATGCCATGTCATCACCAAGTGTGAGCTATTACTGTGTTGCACTACAAGCACAGGCGTTTGAGCAAGCAATCCCACTGCACTGCATAGAATGAAGCTGAAAACTACCCTGATGAATGCATTCAGTGTGTGTGGTGGTGGTGGTGGTGGTGGTGTGTGTGTGTGTGTGAGTGTGTGTGTGTGTGTGTGAGTGTGTGTGTGAGTGTGTGTGTGTCTGTGTCTGTGTGCATGATCATGTATGGGGATAAGTGTACACCTGCATCTAAAGGCCAGAGGTCAACCTCTGGTGTCATTCCTTATGCTCCACGCACTTCATTATTGAGACAGGTTCTCACTGGCTCNGAGTTCACCCATTAGGCTCTGCTGGCTGCAGTGTGAGCTCCAGCAATTCTCCTGCTTATTCCTCTCACTACTGATGTTATAAACATGTGTACAGTGCCTGGCTTTCTCCACAGGTTCTGGGGATCTAACTCGGGTCCTCATGCTTACACGTAGATACCCCATTGACTGAAAAGACAACTCCCAACTGGTAGAAAACATCTCCAAGTTACATATCTGACAATGTATTTATATCTAGAATATAGTTCTTTAAACCTGCAAAATTTAAGGAATATATTGTTAACTCTCAAAATTCAACTTAAAATGGACAAGAGATTTGAAAATATGTTTCCCCAACATGATATACATATCACCCACAAGCATGTGAAATCATGCTCCAAACCCCTTAGTCATTGGAGAAATTGGAACTAAGCCCGTAATGAGTTGCCATTACAGACCTAGTAGAGTATCTGAAATGAAAAAGACTAATCACCCCAGCTGTTCATGAGGATGCAGCAACAGGAACCATCTTAGGCTGGAAATACAAAGTGCAGCCATTTCACAAAACCACCTTTTGTTTCAAAACTGCGTGTATACCTGCCTGAAGAGATTCCTATCCCTGGATGGTCCAGCCATTCTAGGTATGAAATGAGACATGAAAGCTGAGTTTATGTAGGGAATTGTACACAGATGCTCATGGCAGCTTTTTCATAAGAGCTCAGAAGTTAGAAACAGCCTAAAAGTCTATCGACAAGTGAGTGAATAACCACATTGTGGTACTCTCATAATGAGAATACTATACGACACTAAGAAGGCAGGAAGTATTAACTCAGACAACATGTGGATGGATCTCAAAGTAATTATGCTGAGTGAAAACAGTCCAACAAAAATGAGTGCACACCCTATGATTCCATTCTTATAAAATTCTAGAAGTTTGAACTCATCTCTATTGGCAGAGAGCAGATCAGGGATTCCCTGGAGAGCACAGGGCAGGGTAGGGTAAGGTGGAGGGCTTACACAGAACCACNATGCAGCCATTTGGAAGGGTTGATAGTCTAACCCTAGTGCTCCCAAATGGAAACTTATGCCAAACTCACCACATCAATATGTACATTTTAAATGTGTACAATTTATACATAAATCCTATCACAAATAAATCTATTTTTTAAGTCCTGGGAGCAGGGAGGACCCATTGTAGTAGGCAGGATAACACCATGGAAAGAACTTGGATGTTGTTGGGACCAAAATTCAGGTCAGGTCTGTTCTTCAGTGTGTTAGCAATGAGAATGTGCTACATAAACAGCAATCAGGAATAGTCGTTTATCTCAGTGATTGAGACTAGACACATCTATGAACACATTTTAGATATTTGATAAATGGCGCTCTAGTTCACTTTTCTTCCAAAGAGGAATCCCTTTCAGTTATTCACAATATCAATAGATTTTTTTTTCAGGAAAGTTGCACACGTTCCAGTGAGGATATCACATTTGTCTGACTCTGNGGTAAGCAAATGCTGTGTTCTCATCAGCAGAGCATTGCTTCTGGCTCTGGATCCCNGTCCTGAACGGTTCTCCCTGAGACTCGGTCCCTCTTGCTTTATTGTTTTNGCTGAAGGTTTGATTCTTTCTAAAATATATAAACCAAGTTAGCAAATAGCTCGCCAGCAGACTCTTNGTGGTGTGTTTGTCAAGATACAGTCTTACTATGTAGCCCAGACTGGCCTCCGGTTTGCTGTCCTCTTGCCTCAGCTTCTCAAATGCTGNGATTACAGGAATGTATCACTATGCCCAACTGAATAGTTCTTGTACATGTTTCCTAGAGTTCTGAACAAATTACGGGCAATACATGTGGCTAAAAAGTCATAAATGTACTGTCTTGTAGTTTAAGAGGCCAGAAGTGTAAAACCAAGGTCACTGGGACTTGCTCCCCTTTGAGGCTTTAGAGGAGACCCCTCCCTTGTCTCCTCCTAGCTTTGGTTGGCTGTGGCCATTTCTTGCCTTGTGGTAGCATTAACTCCAGTCTCTGTCCCCTCTTTGTTTCCTCTTATAAGGACACTGACTATTTCCTTTGAGTATCATCCTAATCTAGGGTGATTTCATCTAATTACATCACCATGTTCTTTTATTTAAAAAAAAAATGTTTGCAGGCTCTGAGGGATGCATCTTTGCAGGTTAGGGCACCCTCAACCCACTACAGCCCTAGATCCTNCCCTAGCAGACAAAACTTTCCTGTAAGAAAGGCACAGTGCTTTGTACAACTTCAGTGCATGCTCCAAATGGCTACTATCAGCACAGCAATTGTAACTGATGTGCAGTGTGCTTGTGGTCCTGGCAGGAAGTCTTCACATTTTAAGCCTCATCTGAATCTCATCCTGTGACCTAAGAACCTGACAAAAGGATGTAGACAATGGACCAGCAGGGAAACCTCCATTTCTAACTGAGGTGGACACTGGCATCAAGCGCCTTAGGTTCCAAGCCAGCCCCTGAGAGCCAAACTCTCTGGGAGAAAGCCTGCAGTTAGAGTCATCTGTCTTCCAGAAGNAAAAATTTTCTTAGGAANTCCTGAGTTAACAGTGAAATGTAAATCCCTGTCCAGCGTAGTAGCTTGTTGAGGGCGTCTCCCTCACCCATCATCTCCATTTCACCTCCAAGCCACCTGAAGAAATCAAGGTGTCCATGGACCTCTGCCCACCTCTCCCCTAACAGTGCTAACCTGGCATTGTCCACAAAGGCCAAATCAAAAAGGGCACACACACACCCCTGAGACTCCACCCCAATTTCGTCTGCAAGGGACTCATTGGCTGGTGGTGACTAGGTGCAGGCAGGTCTGGTGGGAACATCACAGCTCCATCTGTCACTAGGCTGCCCGGCAACTGGTTTAGTGCATTGGCTTTCAAACTTCATTGTTTATAATCTGCAATAAGACAAACCATTTATATCACAACTCAGAGTGTATGCACTATACANATACATTTTTAAATTTTTTTCCCAAACTACCCTTATCCTTAGATAGAATGGTGTTTCCCTCACTCCCTACCTCTCTCCTTCCATTTTTCCCTTTCCCAGACACAGGGCATAACCCCCTGAATTGATTTCATGATGCACAAATGGGTCACAGTCTGCAATTTTGAAAAACACAGGTTTAAAGGAAGCTGCAGCATCTCCCCGTCTTGGTTAGGAAGTCCATCAAACTCCCTTTTATTGTTCTCTTTCAATTCGCCCTCAAGGCTTTTTTAGCCGCTGCTTTCCTGATCCTCTGATGAGGTATGTATCGATCCTAGATCCTCTTTTTTTCTGCCTGTCCTTCTGGAAGAGCCAGCCTTGCCGCTTTCTAATCAGGGGGTGCATGTCATCTCACTCCATCTCAGGAATCCTGGTTGAGGCACAGATGTGGTCATAAATCAAAACCTCAGGGCTGCCATCTCACTGACCTTGCAAATATCAACAAGGCCACTGTTCAGGCCTCTCTCTCTCTCTCTCTCTCTCTCTCTCTCTCTCTCTCTCTCTCTCTCTGCCTCTCTCCTTTCTTCTTTTCCTACAATCCTGATTCTCTTTAGAATGCAAAGTCTTGTCCAGTTTTACACACCCCTCATTATTAGACTCCATAAACCCTATCTGTGGCAGAACAGTCTTAGGCCTATTAGGTTAATATTTCCTCACCACCAGGGACTCAGAAAAATATTGGTGTCTACTCCACAGTAGATAATGCCGAGAAACCAAGGACAGACATATTGGGGCTAGGGAGGAAGTCTGCTTTCGCCTTCCTTGTTTTCCTGTTATGAAGCTGACAACCGTCTCTNAAGTGGCTTTCCTCCTGGCACCTTCTGGTGTTCGCTGACCCATTAGCCGAGTTCGATCTTTAAATCCAGGAGTGGGAATAACTCTCAGCCATTTCTGTTTTTAAATTTTAATCTCAAATCTTCCTTCAGACTCTCAGAGTTTAGGTACATTTAGGACAGATCCTCAATTTCTACATTAGTCACTTGAAACCAAGCCTGAAAACTGTCTCTTGTGGCACATGCCTTTAGTCCCAGAACACAAGAGGTGGAGATGAGAGGAGTCTGAGTTTGAAGCTAACTTAGGCTATACAGAGAGTTCAAGCCAGCCCNAGTTACACAGTGAGAATAGGTGTCAAAAAACAGACAGAAGCACACAAAAAACAGACAGTCCTCACAATTTGAAGGGACCATAGTCTATGGGAAATAGCATGATCAAGATAGATGAAACCAGACCAGGATCCCACCAACACCACGTGTTGAGCTCCTCGTGGGGCNTCTTTCCACATCAGACAAGTAAGGGTGCGTCTTGTGTTAATTTCAGTGGGTGTCAGATTACAGATGTGAGAAAGCCCAAAAGGGAGTGCAGAGCCCTGGAGGCCCACAGTGGAACAAAGACTGATGCCCCTGTGGGAGAAAAGAGGGGCTGTTCAAAAAAGACCCCTTTATAATCCTCACGGTGGTGCCAAAGTCCTCACCATGGGTTTGTTTTGGTTCACTCCAAATATTATTTTACATGGAGCTAACCCTTAGCAAGTAAAGTGATTAATATTTTATTAATACCAGTATAAATAATGTTATTGATAAATAATAAAACTCCCTTTATAAATATTGTTGACATGGAAATATAACTCATACTATTATAAAAATTTTAATACTGGCTGCGACTTTGTGAAATGTATGTGAAAAGCAAGACTGTCATAAGCCCTGGGCTCATAAATAATCTGTTTCTTGAGATATCAGCTAGAATGGTCAAAAAGGCTGGAGGATCTACCACTGAGGGGCTTGGTATGGGCTGGAAAACTCAGCAGGGCCCTTGGGTAGTCAGATTCCATATATGGTGTTCTGTGACTTTTTCTGGGAAGACATGAACAAGTATCTACTTACCCCAGATAGGAAACCAGTAACAAACCAAAGTAAAAATACCACTAAAGTCCAACTTGGTGAATCAGTGAGTTTATTGGGGTTATTTACAGGAGCGTGGGTGAGAGGATACTCATAGGACCAGCTGCATCACCAGAAGTCCACCCCAATATGGATGACAACTTGTGAAAGATACACCACTGGAGCTCTCACACAAAGTGCAGGCTGTCTCTACAGTTTGGAGAGCCTCTTCTCCTTGGCAACTTTGTTATTTATATAACCCCATGGAGGGGCCTTGTGAATCTTAGGTTTCAGGAACTTCCTGAGACTTCTGAGTTATTTACTTCCTAAGTAGTAAGGCGCCTTCTTCCTTCCTCCTGAAGGGAGTGTTTCAGTGCAGAGGAAATTGCTGTGCAACATATAATAGCTCAGGACTCCCAGAGAGAATGGCATAATTCAGGAAGGGGAAGCTGCCTCAAGACCTGGGCTCATAATCCAGCAAGGTAGCTGGATGGAGGAACTAGATGAATCACTACCTTGCCCCAAAGATACATCAAAACCAAAGAACAAATAACTGCTATTTTACTGCAATATTTGAGGATGTGAGGGGAGTACTGGCATGCAGACAGAANGGAGAAGGGCATAGTGATNGTAGAGAGCTTGATTTAAAAAATGGAGTAAAATGTCTTGTAGAAAATCACTTGCTGCCCAGTCTAATCCAAATGACCTGAGGATAATGCTTACCAATGGGAAAAGAATTACCAGCTGCTAGTANAAGCCTTAGAGACTGTGTACAGCTTGGCCTCAGAAGGGCAGAGAGAACAGAGAGACAGAGCACAGCCATAACATAGGTTTTATATTTGGCTTGCTGTTGAGGTCTCACATGTAGCAGATCAGTTGCAGATCTTGTTGCCAGTTGTTGTAACTGCCATGTTCCCTTAAATGCAGTCCTACTGAGGACAAATTCAGGCTGTGAGTCAGAAAATGACTGTTACATATTTGCTGCATGACAAACCAAACATTGCCTAGATTCTGGAATGCAATGCTCAACAAAATACCCAGCCATACTCCCCTCCCTCACAGAGAGCATGGACTAGCATAGGACACAGATACTTATGAACTCCTTTCAGAACTGAGTGTCAAGTTCCATTTGACAAAATGCCACAAAGGGAAGGAGTATGATGTAAGACTAGAAAGGACTTCCCTAAAGAAGACATGGGCGAACTGAGAGAGAAGACTGAGCATCCANGCTGCCGAAGGGGGATTCTGCCAAGTCTCATAGCAGAAGGAAACTTTATGAAGACTAGAATATCAGCAGGAGAAGAGTCTGGAGAACCCAACGCAAGCACCTAGGTTGGAGAGAAGGCCAAAGGTCAGGACCTTAGAGACCAAGGAGTTTGATTCCCATGATGGGATGCAGACACTTTGCCCAATGCTTAGCATAATCCATCCATCCATCCATCCATCCATCCATCCATCCATCCATCCATCCATCCATCCAGGTACCCATCTGTGTATTAGTCTTTGCCACACACTTAACCAGTCATCACTCATCACCTCCTGCATGCTAGAGACAGGGGTAAAAAGACTGCCTAATCTGTACCTACTTCACTAGGTACTGTATTATATTTATTTTATTATTATTATTATTATTATTATTATTATCACCAAGCAATGAGATTTCTAAAGACTTCTCTAGTTCTCTCATCCAATAATAATATCCACAATCATTCCCCTCTTGTACTAGTTACTTTTCTATTTGTTAATTCAGAATACTTAATGAAAGAAAGAGAAAGAAAGGTTGATTTGTGTACACAGGTTCAGCGATATTATAGTACACCCTGGCAGGGAAGACGGTGGTGGGAATGGCCCCATCCTTGGCAGTAGAAGCATGTGATAGTGGCTTCTCTCTTATAGCCAACCAGGAAACAGAGAAAGAGATAGGTCCAATCTAGAGGCAAGTGTCGTCTTCAAGGCTAACTAGTGACTCACTTCTGCTACACACCCCAAAATTTCCAGCACCAGCTAGGGACCAAACATTCAAACAAATGAGCCTGTTGGGGGACATTTCATATTCAAACCATAGCATTCTGTCCCTGGTGCTCAGAGGATCACGGTCGTTTCATGTTGCACTATGAAATGCATTAGCTCAACTTTAAGAATCGCTACAGTCCTAATAGCCCCAACAGTGTTCAATAGTCCAAAGTCTGTTCTGAAACTCAAGGCAAAGCCTTAG
>LZPO01097140.1:79256-96232 GCA_001675575.1 Neotoma lepida | reverse complement strand
GTTGATAAGGTAAAACTCGAGATCCCAGGGATGCCGGAAGTTAAGTGTCCTCAATATAAACAAAGTGAACAGACCCCCCAGGAAACGTCTGGGACAGGAATGACACCTACTCAAGGTCATATACATTCAGTTTTTCAACGTAGGTCATTGCTATTTTAACATAAAGTGTCCACGTATGAAAGGAATGTTATCATTATGAGGTAACCTTCACAGCACGGTTAATGGCGCTAGAATTCTTGATCTCCACTGGCGAGAGGCTTCAACGAGGGCTCGTCTCCATTCGCGCGTCCCCATAATTTCCCTATCTTTCTACCTTGCTTCAATAAATAGTTTTACTCCATTATAGAGGGTGCTCCCTGGAGTTGTGCTCAGTGCCTCTTCCCTGGTGCTCTGGATCAAACCCAGGTCCTCCCAAATGCTAGGCAAGCTCCCTTTGCCCGGGTCTTGCACTTAAAAAAGAAAGAGAAAAATCCTGTTCTTGCTTTGGATGAAGCGAGCAGAAGTCCCAAACTCACTCTCCTCTCCTTGTCCTTCAGGCTGTTTCCCTGAGGTTCTGCAGGGGAATCCCAGGAGACAAGAACACAGCATAGGAAGACTTGCCCCTACTCCAAACNTGCTTTATACCAGAATGAGTCTAAACAGGATTTGATGCCTTGATGAGGAAGACTAGGCAGTAATGTCCTGAAAGTGACCTGGCCTGTCAAGGGACCAGTGTGGGATCTTGATACTAACAGCAGGAGGCGTGACCTGGCCGGATGGTTAAAAAAAGGCCTTTGGTGAGGCACAGGTGTGGTAAGAAGGGCGAAAATGAGAAACAGAGACCTTTATTATTTTGACTCTGCTCAGTTACCTCCCTCTAGTGGCTGCTGACTCCTGGCAACAGCAGCATCTCGACGCCCTGGGTCCTTTCCAGTCCCAGTCTCTGACCTCCTCTATGACAAAGACATGGCCTTACTGGCGCAAAGATATAATAATAAAAGACTCATCCCCTATTCATATTATCAGATAGGACTCCTGCCGATTTAGCAAACATCTCCAAAGGCTATTGGCAAATAGATTGATGACAGCCAGGAAGAAGGTCTCCCGGGGTCTCAGGCTGCATTTTAAACAGCCATTAGAATGAAAGTACTGACAGAGTGTCTGTCACATTTATGAAAGATGCAAAGCAGAAGGGGAGGCCAGGGGACACCATGTCTGCTGAATGGTATAGTTGAGCCTTTTGGAAGCTTCTGTAGGCTGGAAGGACAGACTGCATTAGACCAAAAGTATCAATAGGGATTTGTTATCTTTGTGCTTAAAACATGGAGACGTGGCTTAGTAGCAGGTGGGTTTGGTTTTATAAATTTCAGTTGATATAGAAGAATTTAAGACCATTGTTTGACTTGTCTGTCCATATTGCAAACAACACTATAGTTTAGAAGCACCTCCCAGGGCTTCCTGACCTGAAAATTAATCCCAGTTTTTGCAGATAATAAGAGGGTGGAAACTTGATCAAACTGTAGTGTTTGAAGATGCAGCCTTTATGAGACGATGAGGGTTAGATAAGGTCATTAGGGTGGAGCCCTCATGATCCAATCCTGGTAGCTTTTAAAGAGGTAGAGATGAGAACACACACACACACATACACACACACGCTTCCTATCCTTAACTCTGTGGTGCTCTACACTGCCTCAGGACTTCATCAACATAAATGACAGCCTCTAGATGTATAGCCTCTAGACCATCCACCTTCAGAATCATAAGCAAAAAAACAAACTTACTTTTTTTATAAAGCAACCTGCCTTGAGTATTTCATTATAACAGCAAAAGGTGATTAGTACAGATGGCATGAGTGAAGGCTAGGTGTCCAAACAAGTGATGTGGGAACCTACCTACTCTATGTGAGTTGTCCAAACCAGAAATACCTTGTTCTATCCTGAAAACAAACTCCTCTTTAAAAAAATAATAAAACTAATAAGTTCAATATTNTGATTTAATGTTTGGAGGAGAGTGTCTACAGTCAGGAGAGGAATGCTTAAAAGACTCGGATTAGCCAGGAAGAAACCAAATATGATCATGGCCTTTGTGAAGGCCTTTGTGTAAAAGGTCTGGCCCATACAAATGCACTTGTTGTTGATTCTAGAACATCAGTGTAGAAACACTGAATGCCTATTGCTGGACGTTATTCTTTACCCTGATGTATGAAAGAGCTCTCCAAAAATGAGATGGTCCATTGTAGAGGGAGGAGTGTGCATCTGTGGATCTGTGAACCAATGAGTTCCCATTGCTGTCAGCATCCTGCAGAGGCCAAATGGTGGGCATGTGGCATCAGATGGTGGGCATGTGGCATCCAGCATGCTGTGAAGAGCAGTTTCCAGTTTTTTGCCCCTGTCTTCTGCCTCCTCACTTCTTTAACTTTTCCTCTCTCAGATGAGGAAGAGTTTGGGAGGAGAAAATAGAAATGAACCCCAGTGTTTCAGAAATGACAACAATGGGGACAAGTGCCTGTATGACTTGAGCATGGCTGAACACCAGAGTCAAAGCAAACACACAAAGGTCAACACGTCAAAATAGCACACTAGAAAAACAGCAGGAGGAAGCCAGGCAATCATGTCATTGTCTCTTGTGCTCATTTTATTTTTAGGGAAAGTCCTGGTCAGCAGTGAAATGGGGATCAGCAGGTCAGCAGTGCTGGTGGTCGCCTATCTGATGATCTTCCACAGCATGGCCATCCTGGAGGCCTTGATGACTGTACGCAGAAAGCGAGCTATCTACCCCAATGATGGCTTCCTAAAACAGCTGCGGGAGCTCAACGAGAAACTGATGGAGGAGAGGGAAGAGGAGGATGGTGAGGAGGAGGCTGAGGAGGATGCCGGGAGTACACTGGGTGCTAGAGTAAATTCATTGATGGTGGAAGAAGAAGATGATGCCACCAGCCACCTGAGTGGCTCCTCCTTGGGTAAGGCCAGCCAGGTCTCTAAGCCAGTCACCCTCATAGATGAAGAGGAAGAGGAGAAGCTNTATGAGGAGTGGAGGAAGGGGCAGGGCCTCCCCAAGGGCCAGGCTGCTCGGGGTAGAAAGGGCAGTTGCTCTGCCTCCTCTGCCCAGGATGGGGATGACCGTGAGGATGAGGATGTGGAAAGGATAATCCAGGAGTGGCAGAGCCGGAACGAGAGGTACCAAGCCAAAGGCCACCNTCAGTGGAGTCGGGAGGAAGAAGAGGAGGAAGAGAGCTCCTATGCCAGCAGAAGGCGCAGGCACACCCTGAGCGAGAGCAGCGTCTCAGAGAGTGTGAGCAGCCATGACATCCGGATCTTGAAGCAGCAACTGGAGAAGAGCAGCCAGCGCCGCAGTGGAAGACGCTGCTCTGACTCTGAGTCTACAGAGAGCACCTGGGACATGTGGAATGAGAGGCTGCTGGAGATTGAGCAGGAGGCTGCCCGGAAGTACCATTCCAAGAGCAAGAGGGAGGAGATGGATGGGGATTCAGAGGCAGGGGGCAGGGTCCGAGAGGATGATGAAGAGAGTGTGTTGTCCGAGGCCAGCTCCTTCTACAACTTCTGTAGCAGGAACAAGGACAAGCTCACTGCCCTGGAAAGGTGGAAGGTTAAGAGAATCCAATTTGGATTTCACAAGAAAGACTCAGAGGTAGGAGATGGAAACAGTGAACACAGTACTGAAGAGGCAGCCGGAGAGAAGACCCTCTCTGATGTCAACCTGACAGCCTACCAGGCCTGGAAGCTGAAGCATCAGAAAAAGGTGGGCAGTGAGAACAAGGAGGAGGTGGTGGAGATGAGCAAGGGAGAGGATGTAGCCTTGGCCAAGAAGAGGCAACGGAGACTGGAGTTACTGGAGAGAAGCAGGCAGACCCTGGAAGAGAGCCAGTCCATGGGAAGCTGGGAGGCAGATAGCTCAGCTAGTAGGAGCATCCCCCTGTCTGCATTCTGGTCTGCAGCCCCCTCAGTCAGTGCAGATGGGGACACCGCGTCAGTACTCAGCACCCAGACCCACCATTCTCAGCTGGCTCAGCCTGCAAGCAACATGCCCACCACACCCCTGCCTAACCTGCCAGTGGGGCCTGGAGACACCATTTCCATCGCCAGCATCCAAAACTGGATTGCCAATGTGGTCAATGAAACCCTTGCCCAGAAGCAAAATGAAATGCTCTTGTTGTCCCGCTCGCCATCTGTTGCAAGCATGAAGGCAGCACCAGCAGCCANCTGCCTGGGGGATGACCAGGTCTCCATGCTCAGCTCCTCCCTGAGCGGCTGCTTACTGCCTCAGAGCCAGGTGAGACCCAGCTCTGANGTGCAGTCTGTGCTGTCCTCCACCAGCTCACTGACCTCCAGGGCTGAGGGCAGTGGGAACAAAGTGAGGGGGACCAGCAAGCCCATCTACAGCCTATTTGCTGACGACGTGGACCTGAAGGAGCTTGGCCGGAAGGAGAGGGAGATGCAAATGGAGCTGCAAGAGAAGATGTCCGAGTATAAAATGGAGAAACTGGCCTCAGACAACAAGCGCAGCTCTCTCTTCAAGAAGAAGAAGGCCAAGGATGATGAGGACAGCGGCGTGGGTGACCGAGATGAGGACACAGACAGTGCCATCGGAAGTTTCCGGTATTCCTCCCGCAGTAATTCCCAGAAGCCTGAGACAGACACCTCCTCCTCTGTGGCCATCTCTGATCACTATAGAAATGGCCACAGAGCTGGCAACGAGATGGATAGCAATATTAATACGTGGCTCAGCGGCCTCAGGACGGAAGAGAAGTCTCCTCCCCAAAGTGATTGGTCTGAAAGCTCCAGGGGGAGGTATACCAGGTCTTCCCTGCTCCGGGAAACCGAGTCTAAATCTTGCAGTTACAAGTTCTCCAAATCCCGGTCAGAAGAACAGGACACCTCCTTCCATGAAGCANACGGCAACGCTGNGAGAAACACCTCACGCTTCTCATCTTCCACCACCAAAGAGGGCAGAGAGACGCACAAGTTCTCCAGGTCCACATTCAGCGAGACCGCGAGCTCCCGCGAGGAGAGCCCAGAACCCTATTTCTTCCGCCGGACTCCTGAGCCCTCCGATGGGGAAGAGTCCCCAGGGCCAAGGCGCCCAAACTGGACCAGGCCCAGGGACTGGGAAGATGTGGAAGAGTCATCTAAGTCAGACTTCGCTGAGTTTGGGGCCAAGAGGAAATTTACCCAGAGCTTCATGAGGTCAGAAGAGGAGGGAGAGAAGGAGAGGACAGAACGCGGAGAGGAAGGGAGGTTTGCATCTGGGCGGAGATCCCAGTATCGGAGAAGCACAAACCANCAAGAGGAAGAAGAAATGGACGACGAAGCCATCATTGCTGCTTGGAGACGGCGGCAAGAAGAAACCAGAACTAAACTGCAGAGGAGGAGGGAAGACTGAACTGAATAAGGCCCACACTGGAGACATTTGGGAACACAGGGAGAAGTCATTCAACTTAACGTGGGCTTGGGAACACCTTACCATTGCCTGCCAAGGGTTGAGCAGATGGACAGGGCCTTCCAGACATGCAGAAATGCAAGTGTCCAAGAAGAAAGGGCCTGGGCATACAGTAGCAGGGAGAAGAGAGGAGAGCCTTCCATGTAAGGCCCAAATTCTGGACCAGCTGACACTTTCTGTCACCCAAGGCCCTCTAAGCTTTCNTGCTTCCCTTCTGTATTTGATAGTGTCCATTGCAGAGCAGAGAACTGAGTCTGAAAAAGCCACCGAAGAAGACCNTGCATGCAGAGTGTGGTTCTATTTGTAGAGGTTTTGTAATGAGACCCAGGTAACCTACTCTGAAGCAGGTCTGACCCCTCCCTGCTATGCTCAGCTGTGGTGGTTTCTTTTCAGTGTTCCGGATCTGCATTAAATTGGTATGTTGTCAAATAGTTCTCTGTTCTGGTCGTTTCTAACTCTGGTTGTTAGGGGAACCTTGTTTGAAAAGACACANCTGGGTTTTCATGAGTCAGCCACACCTGTGTGCTGCTATGTTCCATGAAAGCTGTGGCTTCAAACAACGCCAGGGTCATCTCATTACTAAAGAGAATGATAAAGGATTTNGGCTATAATACAGCCAGTTAGAGGCCACACTAAAAAACCTTTGAGCGAAACAGAAGAAACTAAGGAAATAGAGAACAAGTTTGCTCGTATGAGGTAGAGAGTGGGTCCCCTTAGGATGGGAATAAAACAAGCATAGAAGAGAGACAAAAAGATGCTCAATTCAAAGTGATGAGGACTTTTTTTAAACATGAGAGGTAACAGCTGCTCTTGCTTTTAATCTACTGAAGGGTCATTTGTTAATGCAGTGGCTAACCTACTTTATCCTTCATTGAACTGTATATGGGTTAGGTTGGTGAGAATTGCTTACCCCTTTCCCAAGGCCCTTGCGTCTCTAAGACACAGCCTGAATTAGTGAAGTTGCAGGATTTGAACTTGTGTCTCCCTGAATTAATGCTGAGCAAACATTCAAGGCACATANGTGTCCTCTCATTTCATTCCAGTGGGGAAGTATCTGCTACAGATGCCATCCATGTGGCCTCTGTCCTTGAAGTTCAGTTTTCTAAAGGGAAGAATGGAAGGATCATTGTATTTGTGTCTTTTCATGAGGAGCCATGCAGGGCTCTGAGGTGCCAACCATCAAAAATTCCAGTTCCAGGAGAAAGGTGGCAAATAAATGATTATTGAGAAGAAAGAAGAGGGACCCACTGATGGGAGGATAATAAGTAATAATCATGTGANCAATTTTTCCGACGCTGAGTTTCATGGACACAGAGCTTATGCACCCTTCTTGTGTGTTAGTTCAGCATCACACGTCACAGTATGCACATAAGATAGCACCAAGGCAAAAGGCCAATGGAAGCAACACAAACTCAGAAGGGTACAAAATGCCATCGATGCAGCTGGATTGATTTGCCAGCCTCCCCTCTCTTGCCTTTGCCCATGGTTCATCTCCCTTCATTGACTACAGGAGAAAGAGGCCTCGAGAAAAATGCTCAGCCCCTGCCTCATTCACCCTTTCCTCCCTTTGCCGACCTTCACTTAGTCAGTTCCTAGTTTCTGAGGCTCAGTGGGTCATCCCATCATTCATGAAATGCTGCCTAATTGACCTCNCTACAAAAAGGCTCATACTATACATTCTATACATTGTCTGTGAGAGAGTTCAAGGGCCCTCCCACTTCATTGATATGGGAAGGCATCTCATGTATGCACANTCAACTAGATGTCTACCTTTGAACTTCAGTTTCTGAAGGGAGCAATTATAGTATCATTGAGTGAGGTCCCTTTGCCTTTCCATTACTTTTCATATCTCTCTCTCTCTCTTTATATATATATATATATATATATATATATATCTTGATTTTTCTCCAAAATATATAAATCAACCTCACTCATGTCAAGATAGGCAATGCATTTTGAAATCAAAACCATTCCTAGTCAGTCTCAATTCATAGCTTGCTGAATGAATGTTGAGCAGATATTAAAGTTATATTGATTTCAAAAATTGCCCTGAATGTAAGCCTGGGAGAAACAGACCAAGAGACAACCTGTCCACCTTTAGTTGAGTCCTAGACTACAGGGACAATAATGCCTTGCATGGCCAACAGAAAGACCAATTTAGCTCACTGGAAGAGTACACCNGAAAAAGATCACTGTCCAGCCCTAAGGAAATGACTTTTCCCACAGTGACTCCAGGGATAGCTACTAGGGATCCTGTACTCAAAATTCTGAGAATTCAGCTTATTCCTAGAGTCCAGAATATATTTTTATAAATCAAATCAATGAAAATTACATTTGATTTATGATGAGCTTGAAGAAATATCTGTGAAGTAAGACTCTAACCAAGTAAGACTCTAAGGGCCATGGCCAGTGATGCTGTGTTTTAGTCTCTAAATGACATTAAAAGGTAGAGGTCAGTGGAAGTCTTCACGGAAAACAGATGGCAAACCCAAAGAGATAGGTAGCTGACAAGCTGGGAACTCATAAGTCACCAACTCTTCTAGTGCAGAAACTATGTTCATAGGCACAGGGGAGGTTAAGGGAGCCAAGAAGTGACTATTTACCAGCGACCACAAGAAATTGATAATATCTTAGGGTTGAGAAATGGAGCAAAGAACATGGCTCCAGAGTCTNGGAGGACACAGAGAATGGGTGGGACACCCTAACAACCTGTCAAAGGAGTGAGGGAATAAAAATCCTGTTTTTTCTTTTGCTAGTAACTTCCAACAGGTAGGGCTAGTTGTCTATGGAAAGATAAACAGTGGGCAGGGACAGACAGAAAGGTATGACACAGAAAGCAACATGTTAAATTGGAGACCATCTCCATCGTACCATTTGAAGGGTGTGGTCTGACTTCAGTGAAAACAACAGAGGCACTGAACACCAAATCAGCTCACAGTTAGGAACTAACATATGGAATAGAGTTTCAGCTACATAGAACCAACTATCAAAGACAGCAAGGATTTCATTTTACAGAAAGGAGATGAGGAGACACTTTGAATATGGTTTTTGTCCATCCTGAGTCACCAAGAACTCATCAAGAGAAAGCTCCTATGATACAGGGTAATTGTGCACAGAAAGGCTGCCCACAAGAGTAGAATCCTGCATAGGACTTAGAGGTTGGATAGGGGAGGGATGGAAGAGGGACTTGATTTTTTTTTCTTCACCCAAGTTGAAGCCTAGGAAGTAAAATGAAAACATGGTAGCTGTGATGAGACAAGGGGTATCACCCAGTAAGAAACAAAAGCCACACCCAAATAGGGCAATTCAAAAGGAAAGTCTCATAAAGGACTATTTGCAAAGGTGCCNGTAAGGTGTGGAAACCACAGGGCACCTGTGTACTCAGGGACAGAGGTGCACCTGTGAGCCAGGAGAAGGAGCTACTTGGAGAGGGGAAGAGCTGGGTGGAGGGACAGTTAAAACAGCCAGCCTGACATGACCTCACCTGCTTTCCACTTCCTCATAGGTCAGATCCAACCAAAACCCAGGGAAAGGGAGTTGGTATACAGAGGGTACCATTGTGGGGCCAGGCCAGGATGGAAAGAAGAGAGGGTGGGGATTAGAAGGACTAACAGAAGACAGGCAATAGACCAGGAAAGTCAGGGTCAGTGCATCAGTTAGGACAAGTTTGATAATGGATTGCTTTTAGTGTTTGGGATAGTTCCAGAATCAGGAATACAAATTTCTCTGGATTCCCTGAAACTTTTAGCCTTGGAAGAATTACTAACCAATGAAAATTAGTATCAAAGTCTTGCCACAACCAGCCATCAAGCATGCTGCATAGTGTCTTCCATGAGATGACTCTTAAACACAAATATATACCTGATCCTAGGATCACCTTCTCTTCCTAGTTGTGATTTCAAGTTCATATTTTAAAGGAATGCCNATTTTGTTTTCACTGTGGCGAGTTATTCCTCAGCCCCATTTGCTCTGCAGGGTGCCTGGCATCTGCTTCGGGTACCAACTAGAAACACACTACCCTCAACTCATGAATTCCATGTAAAATCTGTATTTTAAATCATCATACGTCCCTTAATACCTACCAAATTTAGCATGAATCCATCTAGCCATTTGTTCTTGTGAAGGTCATCAACAACATAACTTTATTCTCATCCATTCCATACACGCTAACAGTCATCTTCAGACATCTCTTTCCTTGTGGCACCTGTGAGCAGGTGTGTATAGAGACCAGCTGATGCAGGAGCCAGGCCTTCCAACTGCTACCCATTCAGCCACCTGTAGAATAAGTAGGCATGTTCTCAAGCCAGGAGTAGGTCTACTGGAATTCCTTTCCTCTATCTTTAGATTACTGAAGGCAAAATTCAAGAGCTAATGAGATGCCTTAGCTTGTAATGTCCTTTCCGTGAAAGCATGAAGACCTGAGTTCAGATCTCCAGAACCCGCATATAGACCTGGGTATAGAGACACCCACCTCCAATCCCAGAACTGAGGATGCAGAGACAGGAGGCTCTGAGGGCTTGCTAGCCAGCCAGTCCAGCTGAGCCAATGAGCTCCAGGTTCAGTGGGAGACCCTGCCTCAAAAAATAAGGTGGAGGGTAAGTGAGGAAGACCTTCAACATCAACTTCTGGCTCCCATTCACACAAACGTGCAAGCACAACTGCACCCGAATGTACACACTCATGAATACCACCCACACACACACACACACACACATACACTCACTCACTCACTCACTCACACACCACAAGCTGGCTTCAATTTTAGTGGCAACCAAGACAGTAGCTATGCTGCATTGGTTAATTTTTTTTCTCAACTTGACACGAGCCACAGTCATCTGGAAAAGGGAACTTTGAGAAAGTGCCTCTGTTGGACTGACCTGTAGGCAAGTCTATGGGGTATTTTCGTGATTGGTGATTGATGATTGATGTGAATNAGCCCAGCTTAGTGTGGGCAGTGCCACTTTTGAGAAAGTGGTCTGAGGTTGTGCAAGAATGCAAGCTGAGCAAGCCATGGGGCACAAGCAAATGGGCCACATTCCTGTGTCCTCTCCACTTTGGTTCCTANCTCCAGGTTTCCTCCCTGCTTGATTTCCTGCCTCAGCATCCGTCAATGAAGGACTGGGATGAAGACATGCAGGGCANATAAACCCTTTCCTTCCCAGGCTGCCTTTGACCATAGTGTTCATCATGGCTGTAGAAGGCAAACTAAGAGTGCCCTTATCCAATAATTGAACTCAATCTATGTCATCTTAACCCTGTTTGTATGTCATCCTTGTGCTAATATTGCACCAGGGCACTGTGCTATCAAAAGAACAAGCTATGTGAAGTAACAGAGAATGGAAACATAAGTAAGAAAAAGTTTTAAGACACTCATGAGAATTTTTTTTTTAAATCTGAGTTAAAGAATTACTAGCTACCTGGTTCTGAACTCAACATTTTGTTAAATGCATTAGAAAAGGCCAAAAGACTACAACTTGGAAGCTCTGTGGTGATATATTGTGTCCCCCAAATATCGTGCACCCTGATAAAGCATATCTGAGGACCAGAGGAAAAAACCAGCCACTACAGTAAACATAGACACAATATATCACCACAAAGCTCACAGCNGAGATTGATGCCTCCCTTTGCCTCACCTGGGCCAGGTTAATGTTGCTCCATGTATCTGCTATAAGTTCTGACATCAATACCATCTATGCAAACAGACCTCTTCTTTCCCACTGTTCAATGCTTACAATAGCTTGTTAAGCAATTCCAGCCCTATCATCTACCTTAGGACCAAATCAATCTTTGCAAAGCTCACACTTTGGGTTCTTTTTATTCCTCTCCTAAAGCCTTCAACGGCTCCTCATTTTCTCTGGGATAAACCTCAGATCCTTTCACTTGTCATTTGAGGAACACCTTACCCTCCATTCCCAGTTCTGTTGCAAGGTTTCACTCTTGTACCTCACCTCCCGGCCTCGTGTGAATGGAGCACTCTCTGGAGCACTGCTCAGTGCTCACTCTCAGTCTTTTCCTCNGCCTGGGCTGCACATCNCACCACCCATCACTCTACTGGCATCCTGTCCCCTCTTGGGTTTTTCTAGCAGTGCCTTCCCAGTTTGGTCTCTTTTAGCCTCCTGGCTGCCTGTGTCTCCATCCCTAAACTCTCTCAGCATTTGCTTGTACTCACCTTTGATGCTCATCCCAGTCTACATTTTATTAGAGGAATTTGGTACTTAAAGATCTGCAACGTTCAGGATTATTGTGGCACTATAATTAAATAAGATTCTTCTAATGTGCCTAGACAGTTCACGGCATGCAGTAGAATTCAGTAATTGTACATTGTTATATATAATTCTGTGATAATAATCAGTTATTATTATGTCTGTTATTACAGACAGTATGGTAAAGTAGTTAAGAGCACAGCTTTGTAATCTAATTGAAAAACAGCCAACACTTATATTAAGTGTTTACCACATTCCAGGCACTACACTGAGAGATTTAGCGTGGATTATCTACTTTATCTCTGCAATTACCTCTTCTACTCTTCAAAACCCTACTCTTTCTGTGTTTTGCCTTAGTNTTGAAGAATATGCTATGCTAAACACAGTGTCATAGACACTGAGAATTCAGTAGAAATCAAGACAGAGTGATTCTCACCCTTAAGGAGGTAACAGCGTCATGAAGAAATGTAATAAACAAATGGTATTTTAGAAGGCTTGGGATATTATTTGCTTATTATCATCTGTCTGGCTGGCTGGCTGGCTGACCCCACAAGGACNTAAGCTCTGGAGGATGGCTGGTATTCTGGGCTGAATCTCCTGNGATTAGACAGCAAGCCTGGTCTCAAGGGGACCAACTCATAACAAATGTTTATAATGGACAACGATAATAAAGAGGTTGTAAGGAAATCGGCAGGGTGACACGATGGAGAACAGGGGTGAATGGGACGGGAAGCTTGTTCTAGATAGGATGTTCAGGGAGCTAGCTCTAAAAGTGGGGGGGGTCATTTGAACTGGAACCCAGAAGCCGGACAAAGGGAATACAGCCCTATTGGGGAAATGATGAAAACCTTGAGACTTACAGAGATAAAATAATGGATTACTCAATATATATGCCACTGGAACTCGAAACCCCAACTGAAGTCAAGACAACCTGATTGTATATCAGAGTTCACGTGCCTCCATGGTAGGCAGCTTTTAACGAGTGTTTTGCGCAATGCCTGCCACATGGGAATTGTTTGCTGGCCACCATCTGCTGTGTCATAAGCTTTTAAATTAGTCCTATTTTGGAAACATAGAATTAATTACTAGCTGTTTAATTCATTATAGATCACATTTAGAATCCAAAGAGTCAGTTTTTTCTGTTTCATTCCAAGATACCTCCTACCCCATGAGTGAACAAGATGTTTAGAGTGCTATGGGAGGAAGTCAGAGTCACCCAGAGATAGAGGGTTAGACGGGTTGGAGTTCTAGGATGGAGGTACAATAGTTTGTCACACTGCCTGAAAGAAGAGTATCCTACTTCACCCACACTGACTGCCCAGTGGAAGGCACTGAAAATATTTCTCTCCAGGCCACAGGAATGTTTTCAACACTCCAATAGAACCCAGTTTTGATAGTGGCTATGTCTTTCAAAGCAGAGCAGGGAGCATAANGGGGGAGAAGAGAAGGGGACAAGAAAGGCTTCAGATGCCACCAGAGTAATAATTAGTACTGGCCCTGCTCTGTACCATCCAGCTACAACCAACCTGCTGTGATTTCATTTACAAGGGACTGCCAAGAGCTGCTCCAGGAGAACCAGGCATCCCTCAAGGGAACACAGTGCAACTGAAACCCTGCAGCTGGCAAGAAGGCACACAGCAGGCATGACTCANTGCCCTTTGCTGAGCCCTGAGAAGTCTGCCTTAAGTAGGCCATTGCCTGGTTTACACATCTCAAACAAGAGTGCATCGCAGACAAGGCCTCAAACAGGAAGGCCATGAGACAGCTTCCTGCTCTCAGCCCAGAGAGGGGCATAGAAAGTGAGAGACCCAGAATTCCACAGCTTTTCTTCCTTTGGAAATTCCATGGGAAGCCAATTGACAAGCATTCAGTCAAGTTCCCTTCACCCTAAAGACTGCTATGAAAATCCACAAAGCAGGTTTTACAGGTGGAAGAATTTTGAGGGGGTGTTATGTTTGTGCCTTCTCCCAATTTATGTCGTAAAATCTTACCTCTAACTCGACAGTAAATGGTATTCAGAGGCAGGGCTTTTAGCACATGATTAGGTCATGAGAATGGGGTGAGTGTGCTTATAAAAGATACTTNGGGGAATCGATCTTGCCCACCTCCTCCACNGTGTAGGGACATGTTGAGAAGCTATGTTGGCCATAAAACCAGATAATCTTCACCAGACACGGAATTTGCTACTGCATTCATATCAGATTTCTCAGCCTCCAGAACTGTGAGTAACAATTTTCTGTTGTTTATAAACTACCTAGCTTATGGTATTTTGTCACAATGGTCTGCTTAGACTGACAAGGAGTGAAGTAATGTCCTTGGAGTCACACAGTAAGTAAGAAACCAAGGACTTGAGCTTAGGACTTTACAATTAGCCATGTCTAATTTTAAAACCCCTTTTTGTACCGTACCATTTTTCCCTTTTAAAGATCCATGCCTGGGGAGAGATTAAAACTGCAATTACAGAGAAATCTAGACTCTAACTGCAGGGCTGCCGGCGGCTTGGCCATTCAAAAGAGACAGTTCCTGAACAAAGCGGTAGCCGGAGTTGGCCTTCCTGTGTTTTGCACATTAGCCGTCTCACTAATAAACAGTGCACAGCGAAGGATTGTGGGGAAGATGACAAGCATGTAGTCTCCTGGGACAGCTCTTAAATAGGAGCTTTACTTAAAGGATGGCATGCTCAAAGAGGTTAAGATTTCCACACGCTTTCTCTTCCTGGCTCCCGGGAGAGAATGCTTTCATTGCAGGGAGTCACAATATTTGTGCGTCTTTCAGACAGCTTTTTCCCCTTTAAAGCTGTACTGCACAGGTAGCTATGTAGCTCTCAATTTATTACAAAGGCTTCCAGAGGATGGCAGAGGGCTGGAGGAGGGGAGTTTCAACAAGGCTTTCCTGGGCTGAGGTTCTCAGGAAATTAGGGTTCTGTTTCCCAGTTGATTTCAGGGTGTGTGCCTGGGAGTGTGTGAAGAGAGACAGCGACATTAGGCAAATCACCCATCCTCACAGTGTCTCTCAAACTGAGAAAATAGCTGCCTGTTGGATAAAAGTGGGGTCAGGACAAATGTGGGTTCCACACAAAGCCAGAATTTAGACATATAGATCTAAAAATAGATCTATTAAATAGATTCGTCCTGATGTCTGCCTATCAGATAGATAGATAGATAGATAGATAGATAGATAGATACATACATACATACATACATACATACATACATATATAGATACATAGATAGAGTTGTTTTTTGTTTTTTTTGTTGTTGTTGTTGTTATTTTGAGACAGGATCTTATGTATCCCAGGCTTTCTTTGAACTCACAATATAGCCAATGATGATCTAACTTTTGATCCACCTCCCTCCTCCACCTTCCAAGTTCTGGGTGTACAGACATGTGCCACCATGCTCAGTTGGTTTTGTTGTTGTTGTTGTTGTTGTTGTTGTTGTTGTTGTTTGGTTGGTTGGTTTTTTTGTTTTTGTTTTTGTTTTTTTGCTGTACTAAGGATCAGACTCAGGGTCTCTGATATTCTAGGCAAATACTCTACCAACTGGGATACATCCCTATCCCTTGATGTATATTTCTTAATGAACAATAAGTTTAGACATGCCATAAAAGACTCCACTGTCAGCTCTACTCATCCCCTCTTCTTTCTTTGGACAAACATCCTGGGCAATTAATGTGAGACAAGAGTGTTCTGGTGCTAGAAATACCAAAATGATCAAACGCAGTGTTACCCATTGGAGAGTCTGCAGGGAGTCTCATGAGTCTTCAACAGAGGAAGGCACTTTATGCAGCCTCATGAGATAGACACCTCTACACCCACTTTAAAGATGAGGAAATGAGTTCAAAGGAGTGGAAGGACTTGCACAAAGCCACATGTCGAGATTGACAGAGTTGACTTTAAAATACATTTCTGCCTGACTCTGGCGCAGTCTTCCCCATCCCCCGTGGCTTCCCAGNTACAACATGCTCTACAGGAATGGCATGGGATTTTGGAGTGCACAGACTTCTCTGTTATATCTAGTTCATTTTATTTGTTATCTCTAGGCTTCCNGAATCAAGGACAAGTACCATAAATCAACTGGGGAGGCATACATTTTTACACTTTTTATTTGGATGGTCTGTGGTATTGACGCTGCCTCATTGGGATATCCTGGTCTTGTCTAGGGTGTTCTCAGTTCCTTTTCCCTCAAGATAATGTTTGATCTGTGAGTATCTATTGTTTCCTGCTTTTTGTTTTAAGCTGTGTTCTGTATGGAAAATGACCTATGATGGTCATGCTTTCAGCTTTGAATGAAAAAAAAAACAAATAGCAAATAGTGAAGAGTTAGAAGCAGCAGGTGAAAAGTAAAACACCACCAAATCAGACTCTTACAACATCCGGCACAAATGATTGCAGTAACTGCATTGAGTGAGCAAGCAAAAGCAACATTGTAAAATCAGGCACTTAGGACACACAACAGAACTGNCTGAGGAAGCCCTGAACCTGCTGCCATACTNGAGTTGCTGATGAGAGATTTCCAGGCAGGCCAGAGGGCTGTCTCCACNGGNNAGCTTTCTGGCTTCTGTTCCTACCACAGGCATTTTTTATGCCATTAGATAAACAATAGTAAACTCTATTGGAAAGGGTTTACCATATAGATGTTCTCAAGGGCATAATGTTTTTCATACCCTCGGCTGTTTGCTGTTTGCCTTTCCTGTTGCTGTTATAGAACCTGTCCCAAGAGTTTTGGAAGACACTTGAAATAAACACGCTTGAGCCTGGGACAAGTAAACCTTCCTTGCTNCCAGAGTCCCCTTGCAAGAAGCACATGACAATTCACTAGTATAAAGTATATTACAGTTTGCTATAGGTGTCAAATATACATCCTCAGAACTGTTGGTTCACACCACACACATTGTTAACATTTATTACATGAGAATATTTATGTTAAATGAGAGTAGCCTTTGTTAGCATTGCCACATGGAGTTCTTAATTATGTTGCTGGTACTTGGTAGTTTAGGAAATTTAAGTGAGACAGAATAGACACGGAGCCCATGTAAGGCTATTCTGCAGCTGAGCGAACTGTTCCGTTCACCATGCACAGAAGAGAGACCTGTGCCCATTACAGGTGATCGGTAAGTGCGTGTTTGAATTTCAGGAGGTTGCACCTGAGGGGCATTGGTGTGATCACGAATTGCTTCAGCTGTCTGCGGTCACTCAGAGTAGATTTGCTGTGTGAAGCTGGATCTGAAAGGCACATTAGAAATAAATGTTCCTGGGCGGTGGTGGCATATACCTTTAATCCCAGCACTCAGGAAGCAGAGGCAGGCAGATGTCTTGAGTTTGAGGCCAGTCTGGTC
>LZPO01097140.1:54215-67061 GCA_001675575.1 Neotoma lepida | reverse complement strand
GGGGGTAAGTGTGACTCATTGGTACCTGCGCCATGTTGAACAGCTGAGCAGGGTGAAAACAGTAGCCAGGGCTGCCACTTAGGTCCTAGCCCCACTGCAGTTTAAAGCAACGGTCAGAAAATGATAACAGATACACAATAAAACAGATTCAGATGGAGGAAAAAACCCTCTAAANGGGTTACAGTGTGTTTAAAAATATACACAGGCTTGAGAGAGAAAGAAAAAGGGTAGGGAAAGTCCTTGGAAAAGAAATAGAGTAATAAAAAAAGCCACATAATGATGAAAAATACACAGAGAGTCTGGATACTGTATATTATTNTGTTGTCTTTGGGATTTTTTTAACTACAGAGAGACATTTGATTATGGGGGCTGCTAAGTTAAACCAACATATATATTTTAAAGGTAGCTTGACTTTAAAATTTGGATCTAAAGATATGTTGCTTTGGAAAAGAGGTCCTGGTTTTGTTTCCACAGAAGATGAGAACCTGTGGTTTGCTTCCAGATTAATATGGTTGGATTGAGCAAGACCCCCTGAAAAAAATCTCCCATGAGAACAGATGGCCCAGATGATCCAATGTTTCAGAGCACCTCTATTGCAGGTTCCTCTGAGTTCGGCATCCAGAAAGGCTTCAAGGCTGCTAGCTGAGATGACCCAGCCTCACAGACTACTCCATTCAGGACTTGACCTTATTCCTAAATTTTCTTTGGGTCCCCATAAGATTACCAGCACCCCCAATCAGCAGGGAGTATCCTAGAAAACTACACCCACATTCCTAAAAAATGGATTATGGATGTTTGTCTTTGTTTAGGGGTTGGTTACAAATTGTTATTGGTCATAGTCAATTTCTTTCTAAGAGAAGAAAGGGAATCTGATATATCTGATATAGAAGTGTATGATATAGAAATGATAGGATAAAAGGGTAGATTATTGAATCTACTTTAATCCAAAAAACAACAGTTAATCTCAAAACATTTTACATTGGTATGGATTTCAGTTTATTGATACAAATTTAAAATTAATTTTGTTATACTTTTTGCATATTTCTACTCTTGTTTAAGGCATTATGTTTATGCAACTCATTTAAAATTGTAATGTANAATTAAGAAATACAGATTAATAAATAGTTCTCTATGATAATCAAATTTATAGTCATGTTAGTCAAGTTTTCTAGGTACACATAGATATATTTCAATTAGGTAGGTTAATCTTCAAACACTTCCAAGACCTACAGAATACGACATTTAAAATGTTTTAAGAACTTATACTTTTCTGGACATTGAGACACGTCTGCTCCTGGCAGCACCAATTACTTCAAAGGAGATGATGGGCATCAAAGAAACTCCATATGGANTTTGCTTTCTTTGTGGCAAAAGTTAGCCATTTGGGCAAGAAACTGCTCTTTCCTGGACTGCTTGACAGTATGTTGTATAAACTGGACATACAGGACCCATAGGAAAGTGACCAATGAACTTTGCCAAAACAGAGCAAGATGGTCCTTCAGGTTCCTGCTTCACAGAAGATACTGCCAGACATTCTGCAAGACACAGAGGAAAGCAACTGATGAACTTTGCCAATAGGAGAGACAATACTTCAAATTCCATGCTTCACTAAAATGTCTGCCAGAGATTCTAGCTAGGCTTGTAGGCTGAAGATGGATGCCCAATATTACAGAGGAACTTTGGGTGACTGTCCAGGCAGCCAGATGTCTCTTGTCATTTCTAGAATTTTGAAAGTTGCTTACAATGCACTTCCTGTTTACTCAGGTAA
Organism: Neotoma lepida; assembly: GCA_001675575.1. Lineage (NCBI taxonomy): Eukaryota > Metazoa > Chordata > Mammalia > Rodentia > Cricetidae > Neotoma > Neotoma lepida. The sequence continues at coordinate 65,293 of LZPO01097140.1, read as the reverse complement.
TATTATATCCTTCTGGGGTCTTTGATGGAGTTTAAGACTCCATAGCTATAATTATAGTTTTCCTTAGTTATGATAAAAGGTAAATTAGATACAAAACTTTAGACTCACAAAAATAGGATAGATGATAGAATATTTTCTTTAATTTTGCCAAATACAAATAGACTAGATATTATAACTGTAATTCTTGCCTGATAACCGTTTTGTTATATATAATTTTACTATGTTAACATCAAAACCTTCCTTTTTGATTAGACAGAAAAGGGGAAGTGCTGTGGGATGGTCTTTCTGTGCACTGTGAATATGTGTGGCTACCATTGGTTAATAAAGAAGCTGTTATGGCTTATAGCAAGGCAGGATAGAGTCAGGTGGGGAATCCAAGGAAAGATACGGGCGGCAGGAAGGCGGAGTCAGAGGAGATGCTGAGTGCTGCTTGGGGGAGCAAGATGTAAAGAAACAGAAGTTGCCTCAAAGCCACGTGGCAGAACATAGATTAATAGAAATGGGTTGAATTAAATTGTAAGAGCTAATTAATGATAAGCCTGAGCCATAGCCCAAAAGCTTTAATTAAAATAAGCTTCTGTGTGTTTATTTGGGACCGAATAGCTGCAGGACCAGGTGGGACAGGAGCTTCCATCTACAGGGGAGGGAGAAGAAGGAAGAGGGGGCAGTAAGGGAAAGGGAGGTGTGGGAGGCCAGCTCCCACCTTTTACAGGGTTCCTATGAGAAGGGGAGAGGCATAAGGAGTTTGTACATAGAAAGATTGCAGAGATGGGACAGACAGAAACACAAGATAGCTTCGGGAGGACCTGGATCAAAATCCACCAGCCCAGAACTTTATTCAAAAGGGCATTTTATAACAATACCAAGGGATGAGGCAAAAGACTTCCCCCTTGCTAGGTGCAGCCAAGTGTAGACTCTTCCAAACACCTGGTACCCGGGCCCATGATCCAATCATCCTCTTATGCAGTCCTGCTGGGTAAAGCAAGCTCAGATCTCACTAGGAAACCTCTGTGGGCTCCCACAGGAAGGGACCACAAGGCTCTACTTCATCCTTCACTTTCCTGTGGTAAAAACTGCCAGCTGAAGAGGAAATTCCAGGACCCTTGATCAGTAATTCAACCTTCCACTCATGACCAACACGAGTTTTTCAGTGGAGAGATTGCAGCAGCGGGTGTGTGAGCTGACAGGCCTGCTATGGCGTGGTTCATGTTGACGTGTAAGATGCTGATATTAAGGCTTTATGACTGTTTGTTCAGTCNCATGGGAGGGACCAGACACTGCATTCCACCTATCCTGGGCGGGATAGAGACAGTCACCCATCTTTTCTGTAAACCAAATGAAGTATCACGTCATAGTCCTGGACGGGCTAATCTCTGGTCCTGTATCTACTATGAAAGATTGCTAGTTATCTACCCAGAATCATCCATAGTAATAGCAGTGATGTGATTGTTAATTACTTCCCCAGAATGCAACCTGTCTCCTTTTTCAGTAACAGGACTTTGATTGGAGCAAGAGGGGCGGTGATATACAGCTGAAAATATGAATTCCCAGCTTCTTTTATGGAGATTGAACAACCCCATGACTAAATTTTAGCTTCGAATATCTAGGTCTTTTGGGGGAAACCCTTATAAAATGACTGTTGAATCAGCTGTCTGTCCCCTTTGACTTTCTCCCCTCCTCTTAATGCCAGAACAGGAGATTCAATAGCTGGAAGGGCAGTATCTAATTTGTGGCCTTAAGGTGGCCTTGTGAGTGGGAACCGAAAGGACAGCTTGTTGACAAAGTCACTCCACAGAACCTGCATTTCTGTGTTTAGTTGTCTATATTCAAATTTCACTTCTATGAGAGAAACAAAATAAGCCTCTAGCTTCTAGACATCTGTTGCTGACAGAGGAATATAAATCCCAATGCCCCACAGGCTGGGCAAGGTACCCCAGAGGTGGTAAGTGCGTTATACCTACCACACATGATAAATACAACTGGGTAATAAAAGACCATTTGGGAGAAACTTTTAATTGGGCCTAATGTGACAGAGGGTGGTAGTACACAGGAGGGTAGCTCCAGTCTGACCTGAAGAGACCAAGAAGTATGCCAGAAAAGAGGCATGAGGTGGGGGGGGTTGTATAGTGGCCAGTCCTCCACTCACAGACTCTCTCTAAGAACCAGGAAACATGTTCCCCATGCCCTGTATGATCAGTAATGGCTGCAAAATGTTGGGACCCATCCAGAGTCACTGCAGATAAAGCCATCTAGTCCCTGAGGCTTATCATATCAAAGTAAAGTTTCCCAGAACCAGTGCAAGTTGCTTGGGACAGCTTAATCGGAATAGAATCTTCTAGAGTAGAAGCTGTGGTTCAGTAGCAGTCATGATCACAGTGGTCTTCACAGCTGGAGTCTTCTAGGGAACTCCACAAAGTGTTCAAGGCTGCCAGGCTGCCACAGTGATATTCTGGCTGAGAGCCAAAGAAAGGAGATGTTTCAGTGGATGAATAACTCCCTGCTCAGGAAAGCTGAATGTAAGGGAAAGCTCAGTCAGCTGTTCATCAAGCACCTGCTCGTTCTACTCCTTGCAGCTTAGATTATTGGAAGAAAACACCAGCATTAAGGAGTGCTTACAATAAAGCCCTATCATGAAATTAGCAGTCTTAACAGTATTTAATAGTACTTAACCCCCAGAGGAAGTCCAGGTTGTCTAGACCATTCTCACTCAGGAAAACAATAAAGAAAATCCTAAAAGTGTGACCACCTTTATGGTTAAAAGAAAGTTATAAAGAGAAAGTTCTGTGAAAAGTTTGAAGATGAAAAAAGTATGTCATAAAAGTAGTTAGGCTCTGAGTACAAAGGCAGGAAATATTCTGACATCTTCAATGCAAACCAAAACTGCCCCCCACCCGCCTCACCCCCATCTTCTCTACCTGTACTCACACCCCTGGGAGCTTGAAATTCATTCATATCCCTGAGACTCTGGAGTAGGTGCTGCAGCCATCACTGACTTCCAGGCAGAAACAGTTTTCCTGACCTCTGCTTTTGGAATGCCTGTAGGTAACCCTAACAGCCCAGGATGGCTCAACCCTGAGCCTTGGCAGCTGTTTAGTACATATATCCCACACAGTAAATATTGGTTGTGTTTTATGAAAGATGGGGGGAAATCAACATCAAAGTAAACATAGCTGTAATTTTCAAGGCCAAAAAGATTGAGGAGGATGGTATCTTTTTTTAAATCCCAGGAACAATTTATACTTATGATCTATGTTTACAGGTGATGAAAAGTAGGGGGGGGATATTCCCCTTTAAGAATATTCTGTGGTTCTTATTCTTACTATAATCAGAGCAATAAATCAAACAAACACAAAGTTGGAGAAGGACGTAGAAGAGGAATAAGAAATACCTATGGTTTATTTGTTACTAGTTTTCCCAAGGTCAGCTGTACTTACCACAGTGACCATTTCTCTCCTAAGTGCCCCCTCTCTATGCCAGCTGCCCACTCTGACCTGATTTGCTTCTTCCACACACCTCCTGCATTTCTCCTAAACTAAAACTAACCAATTTGTTTGCTTGTTTGTTTATGGCAAGATGTCTGTGACACCACATACCTGTAGCTCCCTAGAACAGAAGAATTAAGGCTAAGCTGATATGGGTGACATTCACCTCCAAGGTTCCCTGGTTCACATCAACCTCAGAACAAAACACATTCCTTCAGAGTAACATTTGGTACCAAGCTAAGGTCCAGAAGCTTGACCTGCCAGAAACCAACGCCCAAGATAGGCCTAAGAGTAAAGGAAGTGGACTTTACTGGGGTACCACCAATCTGGAAGGAGGGAGACTAGCCTGCAGATCCCCTGCTAAATCTGTAGAGAAGTAGGGAATATTTCTAGAGATGCATGATAATGAATAAGAGAGATACTCATGTTTTTCTCTGGGAATAGTTTGATCTTCTAAGAATCCGAGTGACACCTCTTCTTGTTGTTTTTACTGTCTTTTGTGGTCACTGTAGCTGGTAAGTATGTCTTTAACCTTGAAGAGAGAAAGGAGAAAGCCTGGGTAAGTCTAGGTCAAGACAACCCAGTATTATAGTTCTGAACAAAACACTTCTCAAATCATTAACATTTCTACATGCAGAGCTCAGTAGAATCTGCCCAAAAAGAGGCTGCAAAGGAGATAGACACAACGTGAAGCCAGAGATGTCAAGCTTTTCATCTTGTCCCAGTAACTGGACATCTACAGACCAAAGTGAAAAGTCATATTTTCAGCAAAAGTGGTCTTTTAAGTCCCTGAAAAGTAACCAGGCAACCATTATCATCATAATCCCTAGATCACAGGAATTGTCTACAGTAAAGCCAGCGGGAGACTAATAATGCACTGCCCGGCTGTGTGACCTCCAAAATGAGTGATTTTCATGTCAACCAAAAGAATTGAAGCTAGAGGGTTTAATTAGGTTTTTAGTAACATAACTTCTATAATTGTTGAGCTTCTGAGGACCACAGCACTCTGTGTTAACTCCTCCAGTCACCAACCTGATTCTGTTGTTATCCTTGTTTTACAGTGAAAACTACGAACTTAGGGTATCTCGTCCAAAACCATAATGTGGAGTTTGCAATGCTAGGATCCACCATACCCAGGTGGTGTGCCGTTGAGCTGGAATCCAGCCACTCTACTGTTTACTCTTTTCTATGAAATATAGAAAACAAGAAGAGAGCAAAAATTACCTTTGAATTCATCAACAGAGGTAACTGTTTGCTTTTCTTCCTATCTGAAAGCCCTAGTGCAGACTCAGTCTTTACGTGTGAGTGATGTTAGCATTCCAAGCATATGCCTGTGGGAAACCAACTCCCAGCAACTACCTGTTCATAGCTCAGGAATCCAGCAAGAGTCTCTGGGTAAACTCTGTGTAGGGACACAGACTATCTCCCCAGTCCGCACAGAAGCAGAGTTTCTTGACCCATTCCCAGAACTGACCCTTCCTGTTTCCCACTCCAAAANGCTTTCTGCAGAGGTCTGGCTTCTCTTGCTTATGTCCCAGCAACCTGGTGTCAGATAATGACTGCTAGTGCACTGGCGTCACACCCAGGTGTCACACTGGCACCCAGGTGTCACACTCCTAAGTAGGCAGGCACTTTGGAAAGATGTTCTTTTTAGCTAAAAAGCCCCCAAAGCTAGGACAGACAATTGGGCTTTTCTCAAGGCTCACCATCCCTTCTATGGTGATTTCAGAGGCAGTATTTTCACCTGAAATCTCTAGAAACCAAGTCTTGGAGCGAGAGTTTGGGAGAGAGAGTTGTAGAGGGGAAGACTGTCAAGTTGAACACAGAAAGTAAATGGNCTCAGGGCCCTGAGTCTGGATTCACCTCAGAGGTGTTTTTGTTTTATTTTGCTTTGTTTTGGTTTGGTTTGGGTTATCTTTTCTTGTTCCAAAGTNTGGGCAGACTACAAAGCTACTTCAAATCCCCAGGGCAGTTAGAGGCAGAGGGGGAAGACAGAAGCAGTCCATTTATGAGACTACACATCGAGCAATGGAGAGAGAAAGGAAGTTTAGACTCGTGATGCTCAGCCCTCTGAGACACAATCATATATATTCTGTAAATAGCCACTACCACCTAGAAATGAGACCCTTAGATAATCTTACTACATAAAGAAAAAAAGTGAAGGAAAATCACAGATAATAAGACACATGGAGTACCTCAGAAGACCTGTCCCTCCACTGAAAGTCACTGTGAATGCACAACTTTGAATTTAGGCTAATAGAGTTGTAATTACATTGGCAATTCATTATTATTATGAGAAATATAGCTGCCGGAGACACGTTTCCAAAATTGTGACCAATTCTTAGTAAAGTTTTGAGCAAAATAAAATACCATCGTTTCTAGCTACAATCCTAGAAATCCCAGGGTGTGTTAAAGCCACAAAGAAGCTGCTGTAGGAGTAAGGCAGTTACATTCTAGGCTCAGGTAATTTTGTGTGAGATCTTCATTGATACATGCCTAGCACATATTCTAAAAGAATGTGGGGAATGCTGTTCTGATCTAAAGGGTTACCCAGAACACTCTAGAGGAGCACCCTTGGTCCCCGCTTTCCCAGTTGCACTCTCCTCCAGTTGTTGCCACAAATAAAAATCCTCTCAAACATTTCCGATGCACAACCCCACAGAGGGTCAGTGTCTGAGGTGAGTCCAGGAAACCCCTGGCGTGTAGGTTACACACCTTAACTCTCTGTAGNTCTAACACTGAACAACTACAAGCCCATTTTAGGGACAAATTTCTCAACAAGGAAAAGAAAACTGTTATGGAATAATCCTCGTGTACACTGTAAAGATTTGTCACTTGAACTGGTTTAATAAAATGCTGATTGGCTAGTAGCCAGGCAGGAAGTATAGGCAGGGTGACCAACTAAGGATGATGGGAAGGAGAAGGGTGGAGTCAGGAGTTGCCAGGCAGCCACGCTAATAAAGGTACTGCCACATGGCAGAGTGTAAATAAGGAATAGGAGTTAACTTAAAATGTAAGAGCTACTTAGTAATAAGCCTCAGCTACTGGCTAAGCATTTGTAATTTATATTAAGCCTCCGAGTCAATTATTTGGGAAGTGGCTGCTGGGTATTTGGGAACAGGCGGGTGGGAGAGAAANATCTGACTACGAAAAACTTTTCCTCAAAGCAAGCAATGAAATCAACATCACAGGATTGAACCCGGAAATTTTTTAGAACATCTTAGTGAGCCAGGAATGCCTCAGTTTAGAAAAGATTTAATGGTAGCCTAGCCAATGGTGGGAATAAATCCAAAAAAGGTCATTGGATAAAGTTGATGAAAAATAATTTGTCCAAATATCAATTCAGTAGAAGTCAAGTGACCGTTTTGCCAAAATCCAATGTGCCCCAAAATTAAGTCACTTAATTAGAAAGATTAATTCACCCCAAACTAGTAACCAAACATGTCTAAACTATTCANGGCAGCAATTTCACCCCAAGCGGGTTTATAACTAGCTGCTGAGTCCTAGCGTTCATGGCACTCTGGCCTGTGTTATTAAGCAAGGGGAGAATCATGTATTTAAAGTTCCCCACATGGTGCACATTGCCAGTGTCATAGACTTGGAAACAGTTTCGTCGCCCTGTCAAACACTGAGTCCACTGCTTTTCCTGCAANCCTTAAGTGTGGCTTTGCAAACAAGCTCAAAACATTTTGTGCATGTTTTAAATTTCAGACCCCTTACATTAATAAAGCACACACAAAAGAGTAGTTTGTCCTTTAAGCACAGTTCTATGCCAACATGCCCTCCACTTTCGCTGGCTTTGTCTTTTGAACCAGTTTTTACCCATCTTTCAGTTTTCTAATACGACAAATTTGTGAACTAGAGAAAACTCTTTCCATGCAATGGGGTCCTGTATACAAACTTAGGAATATGATCAAATCCAGGACAGGCAGAAGGCCTCAAAACTGGAGACGGTATTGATCTAAGTTGAAGGGCAAACTCACCAATTCACTGACAAAGCGTTCTACATTAAAACGGCCCTGACAAATTCTTATTGAGAAAACTGGGTAAAGTTGCTCCCGTGGTTCACACCCAACAAAAACTGAAAATCGATTCTCAAAGACAACGGGAAGAAGCGCTTACAAGCGACCTGTTACAAGCACCACATGCGCTGAGGAGGAGAGAGGTTTGGGTGAATTGAGTCCTCGGTCAGTTGGTCGTTTGACAAACAGTTCTATCTTAGGGAACTGATAAGCAGTGATGGCTTTGGAAGGACTTTGCTTTCCTTGGAAGTCAGGTGACAGGTAGATGAACATTGGAAATGAAAGGACCATAGAAGCTAGCACGGGGAATACCCATTAGAAGCACAGCCCATTAGAGGGGATGTCCACNCTCAGTTCTGATCTGCAAGTACATCCCTACTCCCGGGACAGCTGCCTCAGGCTTGCTCAACCAGCTGTCAGTGGCAGGTGATCCCATTACCAATTCTTGCTCTGACTGCACACTCACCTGGAGCGCTTCTGATTATAAATGAGCTTGCCTGGTCATTTTCCTTTGGAGAGAGAATTTGTGGGACAAGGGTCACGAGTACCTGGTCACCTTGGTGGATATAAATCTCAACGTGCATTAATAAGTGGCATTTTGTTTTTCACATCGTATTTTATGAGCTTTGTAAGTGTGGGTCCGTACCACTGAGCCTGATCACCCCTAGGACCCTGGGAAGATGAATTTTTCACAGCTTCTGTGAGTAATGGCCAGACTCAGGACTGTTCTGAATTCATCTGGTTGCCTTTGGATCTTTACTTCTGTAATCTATACAATTATAGTCGAGGAAGACTCTGCCTTAATAGATGAGCTTAAATTAACCAGACAGAGAATAAAATATCTTATTACATATTTATGTAAATGCCCTGACGTGGTAGCCTGGCCATCCAAAGCCACNTCAGCCTACAGCCCCAAATCAGGTCACATAATGGCTACGTGACTGTCAATCTTGACCATCCAGCTGACTAGGGAAAGAAGTACCTGTGAAATTAGTGAAGGTATTTCCAGAGAGGACTAATTAAGGGAGAGGGCATGCCCTGGATGTGAATGGCACCATCCCATAGCCTGGGGGTCCATAGGTAATAAAAGGGGGAAAGAGAGAAAGCTAATGCATAGTATCTCTCTGCTTCCTCACTCTCCTGCTGCTCCTCTCTGCCACGTCCTCCCNACCANGATTGACCCCTGAAATTGCAAGCCTTCCTGAAGTTGTGAAATAAACCCTCCCTCCATTGTGTTGTATTGGGCAGGTTATGTTGTCATCGTAACTCAAGTGACATAAACACTATCTCTCTAGTATTAGATTCTCACATGTGTGTTTTTTTAGGGATNCATTCGTTCAACCCATAGCAACTCCATTACTGTCAGCTGTCTCCCCCTAATGCCCACAGTCAGGGCTGGTACTGAAAGTGCTGCTGTCNGTGGCAAAGGCAACCTTGTGNTGAACCACTTCCTTCTTCAGCTGGATCCAGATCTGTGGGGGCTACTCCAGGTTCTGCAGGCGTCCTGAATTGCCCTGGGTCCAAGTTGGGCCTCCCTTGCCATTGCATGCTGCCCAGAGCACAGGAAGGAACAGCTCTCTCACTCTCACTCTCCCTCCCTCCCTCCTTCCCTCTCTCCCTCCCTTCCTCCATCTCTCTCTCTTTCTCTCCCTCCCTCCATCTTTCTCTCTCTCTCCCTCCCCCACCACAGTAGTTACTTGGTCTTGCCTCCTCTTTCCAGAGACTTCTCATACCAGTCCATGGGGCCCCCACTGCAGCCCTAGGCAAAGGAGTGGCTATGAGGAGTGAATGCAGCATNTCTGCTGCAGAATCAGAAGGTGAGCACACCCATCCAGAGAAGACATGTCGTAAGCCCCACAGTTGCAAGGGCCTTGGTTCCCACTGCCCTGTCTTGCTTGGTCTGGAAGGAGATGAAATGATGAACCAATGGACATAGTCTACTTTCATGGAAGAAAGGGAAAAAAAATGACACTTCAAGCCATCATAACAAAGAACATGGTCACTTAGTTCACTGTTTATAGTCATACATACAAACTGCCGCCGGGTCACGTGTCCTAATATCGGGAGTATAGTCTCTCTCAATGAATTGTGCTGCTGTTTACATAAAGTCATAGATGAACAAAGCCCTGAAGGTGGTATCCAAATAGNTATATTTGGAGCAAACAGGCTGTATCCAGCATTCGTTCCCTGCATGAGCAAGTGAGGAAAACAGCTTCCAGAATATCTCTTCTTTTTCTGGTACCTTCAGAATAGGCACTCACTGAGACTTCTGTCTGTGGAGGAATGACCCAGGAGCCACTTCCAGGATCAGGGACTTTTTTTCTTTAAAGCACTTTCTTACCACACCAGATAGCTATGACCATGCCTCTGTGTGTGTGTGTGTGTATGTGTGTGTATGTGTGTATGTGTGTCTATGTGTGTGTATGTGTGTGTGTGCAAGCTCACACGTGCATTTCTACCTCTGCCCAGGTGATTTCCAAGACTTCTGTCTAACCCTGTGCTACTTCCTGATAGTTGCTCACTCTGTGCTTTGCTTTATAACCCAAAGAACCCCCTGATTCTGCTCAGTGTTCTCCTGGGGAGGTCCTCTAAACAGCCTGGATCACACCTTTCCAGCATTCTCTGCAGGCAGGACTCACTGAGGACGTCTGTGTCTTCCAGGGAGTCTAAATGCTCACTCTGCAGGTTCCTCTAATTTATTTCCACTTTCTGCCGTGTCCTATTCCTGTGAACTCTTTCCTTTATTCCGTGTGTCTTTCTCTGTCACCTGTCTCAGTCTGACCTTCCCTGCAAACTAAGTTAGGAGAGGCACTNTGCTATTTACGGTTGACCTTATCCCGTGCCTTGTAAGGGATGCTAAAGGCTTTTCTCCCACCCTTGCCACTGGATTTTGAAATTAATTTTAAAAGAGAACACAATTTCTAAAGCTGTCCTTCCTTGAAGGACATTTTTTATTCCCTCTGCAGAATGTATACTGAGGATTGGTCTCTGGGAAAAAAATACTTCTGTGCCTCTGTTTTGTTTTATTCTTGGGGTTACACAGGGGATTCGTGGCTTGGTGACATAGCTAATCCAAGGGAACATCTGCTTTCTTTGGCAGAGTTCAATTTACAGTGTAATGGNGGTTAGAAGAAGTATCCTGAANAGCAACAGCTTTTTCTACACAAAGCATCATTTCGCCTCAGGCCAAGCCTCCCCACCTTGATGGCTGCTTTGTCAGGGTCTAGCATCCTGTGGGCACCATAGCGTTAGTGCTTGATGATTAAAAAGAAAACAGGTCTGTAACACACACACACACACACACACACACACACACACACACTGATGTGCCTTTTATTGCAAAATTGTTCATTTTATTACAGCCAAAACCCAAACTCTGTCCTTAGTGAGAGAAAGACAAAAAGAGAAAAACAGGCAGAAGTCTGAACAGCTCTGAGCTGGGATATGGTGATTTCTTCCTCCCATCCAGTGGAGGACTGGGACCAGAGTAGAAGAAGGAAGCCATTGGGAGGGGACCTCCTCTCTTCTGTTCTGTACATGGTCAAACCCCAGCTCCATCAGCATAGATCCTGAC
>LZPO01097140.1:32910-53285 GCA_001675575.1 Neotoma lepida | reverse complement strand
GCTACCACTGCCTAACCTCTATGTTTAATCTAGTGGCTGTTCTGTTCTCTGACCCCAAATAAGTTTTATTAGGGTACACAATATTTTGGGGGACATAATATAATCACCACACATAAGTGAATTCGAGGGTTGTGAGAAGTCTGGCAACAGTAAAAGGCTTCTGAATGTGTAACACCAAACATTAATTCAAAATCAATGCATACGAATCTGACATGTCTCTGGCTGTACTCGCCCATGTTGCAGTACACGACTTCCCTTAAGCTGTGGTCCTGGACACACAACATGGTCTCTTATACACATCTAGGTCTCTGGCTGTACTCGCCCATGTTGCAGTACACGACTTCCCTTAAGCTGTGGTCCTGGACACACAACATGCACACATGGCACTGCACATGTCACACCATACATCTGAAATATGTATGTCAGAACTGTAGTGGTTTTACTATTTATTTTCTGTTCTTAAAAAAAAAAATGAGGACTGGACAGATGGCTCAGCAGGTAGGAGCACTTACCGCTCTTGCAGAAAACCCAGGTTCAGGTCCCAGCACCCACATATCTGTTCACAACCATCTGTAACCCCAGTTCCAGAGGATCCAAAACCCTTTTCTAGCCAGCTTGGGTTCCTGCACACACATGGTTCACACACATACACTCAGGCACATACACATACAAAATAAAATTAAATATTAAAAAAAACTACAAGGGTTTAATTACAGAACACAAAGACTGTTACTATTTCCCTCCTATGATTTCTCACATCGTGTGTTAAATGTGTATGTCTTTGGATTGGATTGTCCTAGAGTGTCATATTTTTAAAAACTGCTATTTGAGTTGCTGTATTGAGCTTCAAAAGAAATTGTTACAAGAATTTTGGCTTTGATTAGAACAGAATTGAATTTCCAACATTTTCTGGACTGGCCCTAAACCTCCTTCTGCTGTTTGCATTTGTGCAAAGCTTTCTCAGCACTGATGATTCCAAACAAAATACCAATTAGCTCTGAAAAACACTGAAGATGTTCTAGGCTCCACTGTATCAAATATGCAGCCGNGACTGAATGCTATGCAAATAGAAAGAAGCACACCCATCTCATTGGTATGCATATTTTCATCTTTAATAATGGTGAGATTATATATGTATATTATATATATATATATTGTTTCAATCAAAACCAATATTTTATGATATATTAGCAATGTTTAATTGTATCTTTATTTTATATACACCTGTATACCTGGGGCCACATGAAAATTTCTCAGGCAAAGGGGGTCACAAGGAGAAAAACCTTAAGCAGCCCTGATGTAGCCTATGCTAGAAAGGAGGCTGGGGACATGACCTTAGCCCCCTGGCTGTCTCACTTACTTGCTATCTCAGCCATGTGACTTTCCCTCCGTTTTGTGGTGGGGGCCCACAGCACTACCAAGGCCTCTAAACTGCAGGTATTCCAAAGCCTCTGGGGTCTCCTGGTTTGTCCTAATCCTGTACCAGAGTTCTGAACCTGGGGGCTCTTAGGACACTGGAGGTGATTTTCAGTCTAGGTACACTATGTTAGGGACATGCTGGATTGGGGGTAGGGTACTTTCTGTAAGTGTCTCCTCATCGCCCCCAAGTACCTGAAAGGCACAGGTCTCAACACCACTGAGCTTCAGACACCGAGCTCCTGGAGTGATCCTATGAGAGGATAAGGGCAGTGGGGAGCAGGGCCAAACATCCTCACAGAGAAGAGCCACAGTCTCTCACTCTCCGCTTTCCTTTCCAGGTCCTCCTCTCCTGAGTGCAGACAAAAGTCTCTCCCATCCTTCAGAACTCCTTAAAGAGCTTGTACGCAGTAAGTGCTGCTTCGGGCCAGCACATAAATCAACTCATTGCTTTCTTCATCAAGAAAGTCTTGCAACCAAACAAAACCCGTGCACGCAGAACCGAGTGGTGGAGTTGATTTACATTCTGGAGCAAGCTCCTTATCCCCGAGGTAAACAGGCCTCACGAGGCAGCAGTTTTGTCCTGACTGTCTACTCATTCTGTGGCTTGTGGATAAAGTACATGTCCTCCTTCCTTCTGGCTGTGGGCTTTGGGCTCTGGCTTTCGGTGTATGCTCAAGTCACACCCAGTGAGTCAGTCCACTTTCTCTTGCCTTCTGATCAAGGTGTAGCCAGCCCCATGTCTGCCTGCACCCTGCCATGCTCCCCACCATTTTTCATTGCTTATTTGGGAATTTCACATAATGCACCCTGATCACATTCATTTTCCTATCCTCCCAGGTCCAACCCCACCCTTGTGACCTCCCTCAAAAAAAGAAGTAAAAGATAAAGAAAAAATATATACCAAGTCCAATTTGTGTTGCCCATATTCTCACTGGAGCATGGTCAAACTCCCAATGGCCAGGTCCTTAAAGAAAACTGAGTCCTTCCCACCCCCGAATTCCCTCTAGAAACCATCAGCTGTGAAGAGGTACACTTCAGCACCCCTATCATAATTTTTAAGAGTTCTCTTCAATAGCTTCTCTTCTAGACTGTTTCTTTTGGGGGGTGGGTGTGGCAGGGAGAGGTTGTCACAGAAGCCTCTATGTCTCTCCTTCTCAACTGAGTCTGTAGTCATCGATATCACTTCAAAAGAAGCTTCCTTGGCCTTTACAGCCAGCAGCAGCATAGATCATGAACTTCTACCTGGTTTCTGGCAACAGCATTGACGACCACTGACATCCACATGGCCTCCAACAGCACCACAGACCGTGGACCTCAGCATGGTCCCCAGTGGCAGTACAGGCTACCGACATCAATGCTGCCCTCAGCCACAGCATGGAGCACAGACATCAACCAGGCCCTCAGTGGTAGGAGGGACTGTGGACATCAACCAGGCCCACAGCAGTAGCACAGACCATGGACATCCACCTGGCCCTTGGAAGTAGCTCAGGCCACAGATATCAACATGGCCTTGGGTGGTAGGCCAGGCCACGGACATCCATTTGTCCCCTAACAATAAATGAATCACGAACATCAACATGGCCTCAGGCAGCATTACAGACTACTACAGACATCTACATGGACCATGGGCATCAACATGGAGGTCTTTCGAGGAGGCCCAATCCATAAAACGAACCATTCTCCATCTCAGACATTCTGTCATTGCTCAGAGCCAGGGCAATTGTGCATCTGGACATCATGATTTGGGCGGGTAGTGCCTTCTGGAGCTCCAGGCTACTGCAGACCACCCTGCTGGCCCTACTTGGCAGCCACAGGCTCCCCACTCCACTGCAGCCTTCCACCATGCACTTGCTGCTCTATCCTCCATCTTTCCTACCTCTCCATCTTAGATTTGTGGAAGTGTCACTGCAAACTGCAGTGTGTCCCGCAGTATATTTTGTTGCCCAAATAGCTCTACATGTAAATAAATACTCATTGCAATGAGCCATTGGTCAGGTTCAAGGTTTCTGGTTTCTGAAGCACCAGAAATACTGGACCATCGCCAAGACTCATCTTGGATATCCTGTCGTTGCCCATAGTCAGGGTGATCTTTCGGCTAGGCAGGACATCAAGGGGCAGGATCCCTGTGAGCTCCAGGCCCTGCACATCTCCCCGCCCTCGAGGCTCACCTGGCATGACCATTGTCCTTGCAACCTGTGGGCGGTGCCTCAGCCCCNGTCTCTTTTAGTAATGACACGTTTCTGAGGAAGCCCCAGGCCACCACATACTTCTCGGTCCTTGGCCACTCTGTGGCTCACTGGGCACAACCATAGTGCTTGCAGCCTGCAGGCAATGCTGCTGCCCCAGGCTCTCCTTCTCTCAGAAGAGAACTAGCAGGAGTCAGTTCTCTCTCTCCACCACATGCGACCCGAGGATTACACTCAGGTGGTTAAGCTTGGTGCTAAGGGCCTTTATCCACTGAGCCAGCTTGCCTGCCTACTCTCTCTTACTTTGTTCACCCAATGAAAATTTTCTAAAATTATCCAACTGCTGGACACTTGTTTCCTACCTTGCAGTCTACTGAGGATTGAGAATGACAAGTCTTTCTGCTAGTTACAAAGGGACTGAAATTTAAGTGATGGAGTGCCATTGACCGTTGGATCACATTCAGTTACCAGAATGATGGAATTTTTACAGCTTTATTGACATATATTTCACCTATTTAAAATACACAGTTCAGAAGCTGGAGAGGTGACTAAGGAGTTTAGAATACACATTGTGATGGGCAGTGGTGGCACACGTCTTTAATCCTAGCACTTGGGAGGCAGAGGCAGGCAGATCTCTGTGAGTTTGAGGCCAGCCTGATCTCCATAGTGAATTCCAAGACAGCCAGATCTACATAATAGAGAGACGCTATCTCAAATAAAACAAACAAAAAAAGGAGCATGTACTGTTCTTGCAGAGGACACAAGTTTGGCTCCTGGATCCCACGTTAGGAGGCTCACAACTAACTGTCTGTAACTCTAGCTCTAGAGGATCCAATACCTTCTGGCCTCCTGGGGATACCTCACATGACATATAGACAGACACGTATGTATATACATAATAAAAATAAATAACTGGAAATGTATCATTCAGTCGTTTGTAAATATATTTCTATGGCTGTACAACCACCCACACTAGCTAATTCTAGAATATTTTCATCACCTCAAAAAAAAAAAGTCTTCATATTAATTAGCAATTTCCCCCTAAGTGTGGCAACTTTTAACCTACTCTCTGTCTCTATGAATTTCCCCCTTTTGGACATTTCACACAAGTAGACTCATACACTATATTGTCATTTATGGCTAGCTTCTTTCATTTAGCATAATGTGTTCAAGGTTCAGCCCCAGTGCAGCATGTGCCGGTATATTATTCCTTTTATCAGCCAAATAATAGTCCACTGTATGGATATGCCATATTTTGTTCAGCATTTACAACAGAATCACTATTAGCACCCAAACTATACTTTATTTAGAAGTTATGCTAAGTAGGATAAGTTATGTCTTTAACTTTTAAACAAGTTAAGCATTCCAGCAAGATGAAGGAGAGAAAGAGAAGAAAACTGGGGTGGGGGTGGGGGGACCAAGNAATTTCTATAGCTTTCCATTTTTCCAGGAAAACGGGATTCTATGCAAGCCAGAAATAATTTTCTGAACTCTTTTCCAGTGTGCACGTATTTCTGTACATTTTCTTAAGCCCAGAGAACATAGNACTACACTGACCTGGTTAGAAGTCCTCAGGGACTAAAGGAAGGGTGAAGAGCAAATGGAAGTGGCCATCTTGCTCCTTAGTCCCTCTCTCCCTGTGCCTTGACCTCACCTCCACCTTGCTGCTCTGCCCTTCTGTATGCTCGTGGTGGACCGTCTGGAGGTCAGTCCAGCAGACAGTTGTGGGAGAGCTGCAGGAGAGGTTAATGGTTATGCTTAATTACAAGGAAATAGGATTTCTCTGGGGCTGCTGTGGGCGAAGGAAGCTGATACGATCAGTCACAGCTGCCTTGGAAGGCAGCTCCTCTGCAAATACAGAATTGGCCTTTATTGTCACCGCTGTTAATAAGCCAGATGTTCTCAGAGCATTCCTCCAACCGGTGACAGGGCTTGGAAAATTGCTACCCCTTTATTGGTTGCTGAAACCAAATAAAAATCAAATTAAAGTTTAATTCACCTCATAATTTTCTTCATAGCAGCTCTGGTTGGCAGCCTTGAGGCACAGCCAACCTCCTCCTCATCCACAGCATCCATCACTCTCAGCTGAAGCCCCTAGAGGCCAGCGATCCTTTTACCTCTGCCACAAGTCCTCTGTGGGTGCAGTCTGCAGCTGCAGAGAGAGTTGCAGCCCCAGCTAAGATGAAAGGACATTGGAAGCTGCTGGAAGATGCCAGAAAGGACTTCGCTCTTCTCTTCTCCTCTGGAGTCTCCATGGTGACCGGGCAGGGGAAGGGGGTCTGATAGATATTCCAGCTATGTGACTTGGGCCACTCCTATATCCAGCCTCCCAAGTGGTATTTGGCTGTGTATGCAGTGAGGGCTGTAGCCACATGAGCCATGTCCCCTCTTACACTCCTGCTATCCAGACAGTGCCGGTGATAATGAGGGGTTTAATTAGTGTCTCTTACATTTATATGAAGATGTTTCTGGTTAGTGAATTAATGATGAGTGAATGAACAACAAAGTCACATTCTAAATGTTTCCTTTTAACATAAACTTTATTCTTTCACTGTCTTCCCTCCTTTTCTCTTTCTTCTTTCNCTTTCTTNGACATACAAATAGCCAAGACTTCCAGGGCAGCACTCCAGCTCTGACAGATGACTCCACATGTGTTGTGAGTTAGCAGCCTGCTACTGTCTGTGTAAACTCAAGAGCTGGGTTTGCAGTTGTGAAATGCACCGAGTGTTCTACAGCGGCGAAAGCCAGCAGCCTCCTCCCCCAAATCAGACAGAACGCAAAGACAGAAAATCATGAAGGATCCAGGAGCAATAAACATAGAGGAACCAAGAGGATCCCTCCAGGCTGAGAACTGCTTCGTAAAAAGCCACTTCGNGGGAAGCCAGAAGGGTGGATGTAACCACCAGGCAGGGATGCAAATCCTCCTNCGCAATTAGACCCTGTTCATCCACTCCTTTTTCAGCCTGCTGGTGTGTGTGGCTGCAAGCTGGCAGGGGAGGCTGGTGGGGTGGCCAATTGACACCTTCCACCTAAGCAAGTGCTGTAGTAGAGAAACAAAGTACAAATGGAGCCAGGAAGTACTCCACAGANGACATGACAGAGAGATGCAAGCCAGAATTAACTCCATATGGATGCGATCGAGTGAACANGATCAGAAAGGAACCAGGGGACAGGGGGATAGAGGCAAGGTAACACATGAGAGATTGCTTACCTTCAGCCTCTGCTCACAGATAAATCAGNCATTTCCACTCTTAACTGTCCCTTTAAAGACAACCTGAACTTGAATGCATGTAGCCATGCTGATCTTTGCACTTGTGAGTGGGAGTTTTGTTTGTTTGCTTGTTTTATTTTTCTTTGAGGATTGAACCCAGGGCTCCCCGCTCTTTCCAGTCACATACTCTCTACCACTGAGCTGCTTCTCAGCCTTCTTTTCCAAATAGGAGTTCTCCCTTTAAGGACTTAGAGCCTTTGTCATGGCGTATTTCTTGATATAACATTGCAGAAAGAGCATGGAAGCGGTACTATTGCCTAGAAACACTTTGACCTCACTGTACAAAGNGTCGTGCGATTCCTGAAGCTGTGTAGAATNTAATTATCTTCTGTTTCTGCTGTCACAAAGTGGCAGAGTCAAGCATTCTGATTTGAATTCATGAACTAGTAAGTCTTTCTGGCAGTCCTGGTGAGTTTTCAGTTGAGATGTGCACTGTCTAGAACCCCTATCTGCCTCCCATTCCTGCCTGCTGCATCTTCCAGAGCTGGCAGCACATACTGTCAGGCCCTAATACCCAGGATTTGAAGAGAGAAGGTTTGCTCCACAGGCGGCCTGAGCACATGCACAGGCTCCGTCTACACTGGACACTGCTCGAATTTCCTCCCCTACTCTTTTAACTTCATATTTTTTGTTTTGTTTTAGTTGAACATTTTCCCAGACAATCAGGCTTATTCTAAGTTTGTGCATAGAAATGATAAAATTTCTGTTTTATCTTCTATGATAAAATAATAGGTAAAAATGGGGGGCACTGAGTGAAGTAAAGGTATGGGTAGGAAACGGGGGAAGAATATGAAGAAAGTGGAAATACAGCAAGTTTGGGGGTTTTCTTTTTTCTATTTTGTTTTTTAAATGGGATAAGAGAGCCAATGAGATGGCTCCATGGGTAAAGGTGCCTACCACCAAGCCTAAAGAACTGAGTTTGATTCCCCAGGACCCATATGGTAGAAGGAGAGAACCAACTCCTGAAAGTTACTCTCTGACCTCCACACACATAAAATACAAAAATTTTGATATAATAACTTTTTTAAAAAGATGAGATGATAATAGTACTGGTTTTCTGGAGTTGTGAGGATTAGGGCACACTTTGCTCACATTGTCTCTACTAGAAACTGTCCCTCCTCAGGGTCTTCTCATGCTCAATTCCCCTCAAATGTCNCCTCCCAACAGGATTGTCTCCCTGTGTAAAAGCCACTGCTGGNGCTGAAGAGATCGCTCAGNGGTTAAGAGCACTAGCTGGTCTTCCAGAGGACCTGGGTTNAATTCCCAGCACCCACATGGCAGCTCACACCTGTCTGTAACTCTAGTTCCAGGGGATTTGACACCCTCGCACAGACATATATGCAGGCAAAACATCAATGCACATAAAATAAAAATAAATGATATATATGTATATGTATAAAAGCCACTGCCTTCTCTTGTTCTCTAATTGTTCAACCTGTTCTGTTTTTCTTTATAGCAATTATTAGCGCCCATCCCATTCCACACTTACATTTTCATTGTTGTTGTTTGTTTGCCTTCCCTCAATGGAATATCAACGTCCCTGGTCCTGGGACTTTTTCTGCTGTATCCAAGCATCTCACACAATGCCTGGCACAAGGAAGTTTTTAGTGAATGAATGAATGAACAAATGGGGTTCTTCAATGGCACAGGCAGGAACAGAGATAGAGGACACTTGTGCCTGCCCCCCACCCCCACCCCAGGCTATCAGACTAATGGACTCCAGAGAGTTGAAAGGGAAACGATGAAGTCCTGATGGCAGCAGAAGGAGGTCCAGCAACTTCCTGGACTACCTTGCAGGAGAGACTGGAGGAGGAGCCGAGACAATATTCGGCAGGATGGGCAGGCAGGGCCACATCTTGACCAGAGCCAGGACTGCTTACTCATGTCTAGCTCTTGCCCTCTATTTACACCTAAGCTTCACGTCAGGACCTCAGAAGATGAACTTGGGGGTTCCTTTATTTGTTTTTCTTCCTGGTATGGCTACATTGAATAAATGTTTTTTTTCTACCTTCACTATTAGAAACCATTGGCTTAACCTAGCTTGCTGGTTAGCAGCCTCGACTATAAGCNCCCTTACCCACTGAACCATTTCATCAGTCCAGAAAATACATTCTTAGGAGCTACCAACACAAAAGGGGTAACTAATGGCAAAAGAGTCCATTACTTTTTTCTTTACAAACTTTTGTCTATCTTCCTGCTTATTTTCAAATAACAAAAATCAAAATAACNCATAACAAATAAGTTCTTGTTTCTACCTATAAACGCTCAGCACAAACATCCCAGAAGGAGTTTGTGGTTTAGGTTGGATTGTGGGGCTCCTTTNAAGAGGAGAGAAATTCCTCACAGGCAGGTGGTAAATTCTTCAAGCATCTCAATATTTACTTGGGTGTTGAAGCCACATAAGATGATGTGTGAGTGGCCCTAGAAAAATTCCCTGTGCCCTGTCCACTGTCAAAATGACGCTGGAGAAATGACAAATCTGTAGGGAAATTGCCAAATGTTCTTGAGTTTTAATCACCAGCGCTGCAGTGCATTTTGGTTGTCAGAGTCTCCTAGCCAGCCTCAGCTTTCCTAAATCCCACTGCACATTCCATGCTGCTTAGCCCAGGGCCCCAGCCCCATTCTCAGCAGGGCCTCCCTCCCACCAGACTCCTCTAGCTCATTCTCCTAGAGCAACAGTAGGGCAGCTAGCTGTCTGTCTTTAATTGGCTGCAAGGTAGAGGGGGCGGGGACGGTTATAAAGTGTCTAAGCCATTCAGATGGCTGGCCTCTGGGAAGAAGACACACAAGCTTCCAGAAAGTTCAGATTGGGGATTTAGAAGTGGGGCTTTTATAAACTGCCCCCCCAGCTCCCTGAAGAAAGAGGGAGGGGAGGTCACAGGCTGCCCTCTCTGGGAAGGCTGGATGTGGGGATGACTAATACAATTACCCCTTTGGAATGTAGCTTAAGAGATGAAAGAAACAAACCAGAGGTAACAGTTGAAAGTCCCACCCCTCTCTCCTCCCCACCCTCTCCTGCTCAAGAGTCAGAAAGGGAATTAGGAGGAGGGGAGGNGAGAGAAGGAAGGAGAAACAAAAAGGATACCTGTGCTGCCAGGCGGCAGTCAGCTGATGTGAAGGATGCTGACCTGAAGGCAAGATGGAGTGTGAGTTTCCTATCTCCTGGATTTATGACTGCCCTGGAAGTAAATGCCTATGAGATGGTGGATCCTGGATTGCAAGTATTTGGTTCTAGAGGAAAGCAAAGTCAGCGAGGTTCAATAAGAGAGGTCACTGTCCATGACTTGCTCAAGCCTAACAAGACAACTGAGCCAAGGCACCAAAACTGACTAACCAGATGGCCCATCCCTGGTATGTCANGGTTTAGGGTGTGCTGGGTCTCCCAGGTTGCATCCCCCTAATGCCATTGGCCATGCTCATCACTAGGAGGCCAAGAGCAGAGATTTTCCTTTAGGTCTTTCCATCAGCCTGTTTTGTGGCTCCCTAAGCTTCACCAGCTGCATCCAAAAGCCCCTTCCAGGGAAGTGACAGGTGGCTAGTGCCACGGAGGAGACTGACCTGACCCCCCCAAAACTGGGACCTTTTCAGATCTTAGAAACCTGAGACACCACCACAACCAAGAGGAGCTGAAGGGAATTCAACAACTAAATATAGCACGCTGAGACAGGGACCTGGGGCAGAAGAGGCATACTTGGGGAGAACAGGAAGTCCAAATAGAGCATGGATAGAGTGTATAGACTTCTATTAATGAAAGTGTATCAGAACTGGGTCATTAATTGTGACAAATGTGAAATGTCAATTACAGGGGANACTGGGTAGGCATATGGAAACTCAGTACTGCTTTCAATTACTTTCTACCAATCTATAAGATTCATAAGTAAACTGTTATAAATGTGAAATATTAATGGTACAGACTCAAAAATAAGAACTTTTTTTTCTGGAAAGGCCACACTAAGACAGAGTGTAAACTCTGTGTCTGTATAAACAAATAACGTTCTACAATAGACAGTAAATATGTTTATAAGCAAAATATTTAAAAATATTCAAAGAGTAAGTGTACTCATAATAAACATATAAGATTTCTTGTCATTGCTAACTATATAGGATTCATATTATATTAGATATTATAGATAAACCAGAATGTCTAAGATAGGTGCAAATACTGCATCATTTTACATAATTGTGCATCCTTGCATTTTAGTATTGGCTATGAATGTCTAACCCCTATAGATACTGAAGGATGCTGTCATTAAAAAATTATATAGGTGCCAGCTAGATGTCTCAGTGGGTAGAAGTACTTCCCACCAAGTTATACAACCTGAATTTGATCCCTAGGACCCACACAAGCTAGAAGGAGAGATCTGTCTTCTACAAATTGTCCTCTGATGCCTCATACACACGCTGTGGCATGCCCGTGCTGTGAGTGTGTAATCTCTCTCTCTCTCTCTCTCTCTCTCTCTCTCACACACACACACACACACACACACACACACACAATGTTATAAAAATATTTTAAAATATATTATAAATCGTACTTTATTTGGAAGGAGAAGCAAGATCGAGAAGCTGTTTCCGTGATGATTTTCATGAATTCATTTGTTGAAACATTTGGTAGGAAGCAAAGCTCCATCCTACAGGCAGGAAGCAGCTGGGAGCTTGATGGAGAGCTGACTCACAAGCCCACAGTTGGCTTTTTGTTTTGTTTTTTTGTGCTAGGGAATGAAGCTGGGACCTTGTACATGACAGGTACTAGGCAAACACAGAGGAGGAAATACTCTGCTACAGATTCATCAGGGCTCCACTGTGCAAGTATCTTAAGATGACACTGTGAGGGTGAGNGCAAAAACCTTGGAGTGGGGCAATACTGATGATAAAGGCAACACAATGACAAGCTCAGGGTTAGTTAGTTGCTAATAAAATGAAGTCATTGTGGAACAAGGACTACTGCATGTACTTTATGTCTGCTGAACTCATCTAGTTCCCCCATACAACCTAATAGACACTGTCATGTTCCGCCATTCTAGAGATGAAGGTGTTGAAGCACTAACAATTTACTCATAGATACCAGTGTTCAGGGCCAGGGAGGAACCTCGGCAGTCCAATCTCTAGAGAGTCTATGCCCTGAACTTCTGTGCTGACTGCCTTCTGAAGGTTGAGGAAGAGCCAGCAGGTGAAGTGATCATTGGTCTCATTTGATAGCCTAGACTTCAGAAAATGTCTTTAGTAATGTAAAGTTGAGGTCTTCAGCATTTGGTAGAATGAATTGATTAAGTGGCCCAGGATAGGCAGCTTCCTAGTATCTGTAGGATATACATATAGTAGAATATATATATATATGTAAATATATATGTGTGTATGTATATATATGTGTTTGCGTGTGTATGTGTGTATGTAGATATAGAATATATATGTAAATATATATGTGTGTATGTATATATATGTATGTGTGTATGTGTATATATATATAGTAGAATATATATATGTGTGTGTGTGCATATATTGTAAGATATATATATGTATGTATATACATATGTGTCACATATATATGTGTCATCTTAAGATACTGCACAGTGGAGCCCTGATGAATCAGTAGCAGAGTATTTCCTCCTCTGTGGAGTCAACAGACTCTGGATTTAGTGCCCCTCCCCCTNTAACTGTGGGCTTGTAGCATAGGAATGTAGTTTAACAGCAGAGTGTTTGCCTNGTACCTGTCATGTACAAGGTCCCAGCTTCATATACATATATATACATATATATATATATGTATATATCCTACACCCCTGAGTAGACTTCAATAGAAATTGTCTCACTCTATTTGAATTGCTATNACAAAATACCCTAGGCTGGAAACTTTTATTCTCACAGTTCTAGAGGCGGGGAGCATGTGGTGTGCAGGCAGACATGGTGCTGGAGAAGTAGATGAGAGTCCTACATCTTGCAGACAACAGGAAGTCAACTGAGACACTGGTATCCTGAGCATAGGAAACCTCAAAGCCTTCCCCCACAGTGACACACTCCTTGCAANAAGGCCATACCCACTCCAACAAAGCCACACCTCCTAATAGTGCCACTCCCTATGAGGTTATGGGGGCCAATGACATTCAAACTACTACAGGGTATGTGTTAGAGTTTCAAATCATGTAAAAAGGATTGTCGTCCAAATGCACTAAGCAAGAATGGTTTATAATCANTCTATCTGGAAATACAAGGACAGAGGCGCTGCTGTAAAACAGGCATTCTATAAGAGTTGTGTGGGAACTGAAGCCACTCTATTGAGAAAGCTGCCTACCTCCACTCAGCAGCATCTGGCCATTGGTCTTGTCTTCTATTGCTCTATATAGCTTGCTACTTGGGGCTATTCTTCTCACAGTTTGTTTCCCCCTTATATTTTGCAACCTTGTGACATACATGACTTTACATCTCTATCCCATGTTTCCTGTGTGTGTCTTCTCCTTACACTTTCATTTTGGAAAGGGGAAGTCTCAAACATTTAGTGTATATAGCCATTGTGTGAGAGGCCAGCTCCCACCTNTTAAAAGGGTTCCTATGAGGAGGAGAGAGGAATAAGAAACTTTAAGATAGAAAGATAGTGAAAAGAAAAAAGACAGAAACACAGGACAGCTTCAGGAGGACCTGGATCAAATCCCAATGGTTCCTTCTGCCTCTTCAAAGGGGCTTNTTGTAACAATGCCAAGGGGCAGGGCAAAAGACCTCCCCCTTGCTAGATCAAAGCATACCACATAGCCAAGTGTAGACCCTTCCAAACACCTGGTATCCACGCCCGTGGTCAAATCATCCCCTTATGCAGCCCTGCTGGGTAAAGCAAGCTCAGATTCTCAGACCCTGAGTGAGTTCTCACTAGGAAATCTCTGTGGGTCTCTACAGCTCCCCCTTCTTAATATATTAAAGGGCCCCTCAGACCCTTTAGATAGACTGTGCCTGCCTTAGGTTGTCTTCTTCTTCCCTAATCAGCCTTACCTGGCATGGAGATACACTTTTCATCAANTGTACTCTGTCTTAGGTTGGCAGCTAGCAAGAAGGACTTACTGTCTCTGACTACCAGCCTCTGGCAGGGGAAAGTACAGAGCTTAACTCAGTTCTGATTCAGGTCCCTGCTAAGAGCTTGCAAGTAGCTGGAACAACCACAGCAATCCCTAGGGCTGCCACACCCCCTAGCAAATGAGTANAGGATGACCAAGATGGAATGTCCTTTTTGAATCAGCTGCACCAAGCCCTTTTTTAAATCAATAAACTCTTGATGCAAATACATCAAATAAATCAGTAAACTCCTGGTGCAACTACATCAAACTTAAAGACTCCCTTAGCTTCACTAAACCATGGTTTATTAATATCAACAGATTAACATAATTCTAGTATGAATATTACTACACATAATCTCAGACCCTGAGTAAGGTCCCACTAGGAAACCTCGGTGGGTCTCTACACCATCATCTCTGTAAGGCAACATCCTCAGTGGTTTCATTGTAGGTTCTCTATTTCAGTCAGTTATGATATATGCAGCACATGCTAGTTAGCAGAAACGTTTGCAGGAAGGGCTATGGGCCTGATAGATATTTCTGAAGTTAAGCCTACATGGGAACACTACAATCCTATGAGGTTAATACTGATTGTTAACTTAATAGGATCTAAAATCACATAGAAGATGACCTTGGGGTACACCCTTAAGAGACTATCTAGATTAGACTAAGGTGGGGAGACTAAACCCTAAAAAGTTACAGCACCATTGCTTGGCTTTAAAACCAATCCTAGAAGGAGACAGGGACATTTCTTTGGATCCCAAACTGCACATAGAGAGAGAAAGGCAGCTGAGTGGGAGCACCTACCACTCTTTGCTTCCCAGTTAACAATGTGACCAGTTGCCTCCGACTCCTNCCACCATGACTTCCCCATTAGGACGTGCAGTGAGCCTTCTTTCCTGAATTTGGTTTNGTCAGAATGTTTTGTTTTGTTTTGTTTTTTAATAGCCACAGGAAATAACGAAGATAAACTTTTCTAGTCTGGGCTACTATAAGAGAGGTACCAATTAAAGGAAAGAAGCAGCCAAGGACAAGAAACTAAATGAAGGAGTTTAAGGTACATGAAATGGATGGCATATGAGGACACACTCTGAAGAAACTGGGAAATTCATGCCTGGGATTCAAGAGATGTAAGCTCTGAGGAAGAAAATGCACAGAAGAGCATCAGAATGCCCATGGGCTCATAAGAGGAAACAAAAGAGTGAGGATGATATTGGACAGGTTCCTTGTCTTTTTCCACAGAGGGCCAGAGAATTCTTCCTAAAATTGACCAACGACTCATATCAGTAGGTAACAGCTCTTCATTTCTCTCTNTATACTCTTATAAGCAATACTTCATGTCCTTCTCTAGGGCACCAATACACCAGGACCCTGTCTGGTAGCATCCACTGAACCTCACAGATCTGATTGAGAGAAGCATTGCAGCAATGCTCATGGACATGTACCCCTGTTGAATGTCCTTCAATTTATAAACTGACACACAGATGGTATTCTAAGCTACTGTCTCAAGAGATTATGTAAGCAAAGAATCCTAAACTGAAAAAAACACGTACAAGTTTGCAAATGAGTTTGGACTCTTTTTCTCTGCCCTTCTTCAAGCTGGTCTCTCTCCTAGGAGGATATAATTATCAGTAAAGCCACTAAAATCTGTATTCCCCACCTCCAGTTAATCCATAAGCTGTTTCATAGCATATTGTATGAATATTAGCAGTCCTTAAGCAATGCCCACTCACAGTTTGGAAGGCATCTTTGTTTCCTCACACCAGTCCAGGAATAATTACTGTTGGTAGCCAAGTATGTCCCTGTTTTAAGAGCAGACCCAATCAGTACAAATCATCCATTCTCATTAGATCACCTAAGTACCCATTCTAAGACACTTGCTGAAGTNGGAGCTGTGCTGGCTAGTTTTATGTCAACTTGACACAAGCTAGAGTCATCTGAAAGGAGGAAACCTTAATTGAGAAAATGCCTCTATAAGATCCAGCTTTAGGGCATTTTCTTAATTAGTGATTGATGGAGGAGGACCCAGCCCATTGTGGGTGGTGATATCCCTGCGCTGATGGTACTAGGTACTCTAAGAAAGCAGACTGAGTAAGCTATGAAGAGCAAGCCAGTAAGCAGCACCCTTTTGTGGCCTTCCAGCACCCTTTCATCACCCTCCAGATTCCTGCCCTGTTTGAGTTCCTATCCTAACTTCCTTCATTGATGCATTGGAAGGTAAGCCAAATAAACTCTTTCCTCCCCNGCTTGCTTTTAGTCATGGTGTTTCATTACAGCAACAGGGGCATAGGACTGGGTGCTCACCACAAGACTTCACAATCTCTAGCTTTTTCTTCCCTGAACTTACTGCCTGCATACACATCAGATCTCTCCTTTACCCCTTTCAATCCCCTATCAATGTGTCTATCGCCAAAAAAAAGCCAATTTGAATTGAGCTTTGAATATAGGCACTCTGTGATGATACCAGCCACATACAAACTGGCTCTTGCTACATCNTGCATGGCTTGGTCCTAGAAACCTGGCTAGGGTGGCAAGGGAAAGAGGAAAGGACAGACATACAGACAGAAAAGCTGGGGTTGGGTGGGCTGTGCTCACTCTGATGGAGCAGCACCAATTACGCAACAACTGGGAACCTTCGGCAACAGGGGGAGGGGTGAGATAACCTCTGTGAGAGGTCTCTGTAAGTGAGAAGTCTCAGAATGCAGTCATCTGGGAGGAAGAAACTTGTTTGCTAGTCTTTGCACACACAAACAATCCCACTCAGACCAGAAGAAGGCTTTGTCATTTCCATGCATCTGAGGCATTAGGTCCTTGACATGGCCATGCAGGACTTCATCCTCTCTTTATACACTCACTCAAGGCTTCGTGGCTCCCCACATGCTCATAATGTCCCCATATTGAGTCTAGTATTATATTAGCTACCTGCTGCCNTATGAAAGATCATTCTCATATTAGCCCACAGTTCCTGCAGGTTGTGAGTTCAGGATGCATTGCTCTAGTTCAAGGTCTCTCATGAGATTGAGATGAGGCTGCATCATCAGAAGGCTCCTCTACAGTTGGAGGATCCCCTTCAAAGTGGCTCGCTCACATGACTTTTAGTTGGTGTCAGTCATTGTCTGGGCCATTAACTGCTCTCCATGTATGTCTCTGTGTGGGGTTGCTTTAGTGTCCTCATAGTCAGTGGATAGCCCTTTCAGATTCCCAGAACCTGAAGAGGAATCAGAAGGTTTTTATTACATTGTCTGAAACCACACAGCATCACTTAAGCTATATTCTATTGGTCATGCTGGCCAATCCTGACTCAGTACAGAAAAGGACTACCTAAAAACATAAACCCCAGCAGCTGAGGATCTCCAGGGGCCACTTGGTTACTTCGTTCACACTTCTTGGCTAAGGTAAGACTTATAACCAAGGTCAATGTCAGTGGATTGGCAATGTACAGCCCTCCTATGAAAAAAGAACTGGAATAATTAGCCAGTGAACTAGCACTTCCTATACTGGCTCATACACTAAGTCTTTCTAACTTTAACATGTCCCTAACTCAGGGAGCTATCCTTTTCCTTCTACTTCTCCAAGTTCTTGTCTCTGCCAGTAGCATAGCCTGCTCTTGCTCAGTTTACCCAAGTGGGCTTAGGAACAACTTTCAAGAGTGCCGTAGATATGAGAAACTAGAGTCCTTGATAGAATGAAAAAGGCCAAAAGTCACTGTTGTGAAAACCCTTATGTTTCCTCTGGTGAACCAAGCCTTTGAGAGAGACTGCTAGTGTCACTTAGATCTGTGTAGGACACTGATAGAAGACCCTCGAGGAAGGGCCCAAGAAGCTAGAAACAGACCCAAGTCAGACTTCAATGCTCCTGGTCAGGATCCCAGGGTCCAGGGCAGGAAAAGGCAATGAAGAAAATACCAGGAAAAACAAAAGATGGAGCCCGAAGGCTGTAGGACTTAAAGGCCAAAAGCGAGTCCAATGCTCATATGCCATGCTGAGATCCTAGCACTTCAGTCAAGGTGGCCAAGGACCAGATTCACACCCCACAGAGGACCTCAGTTCTGAAAATGGATTTCTTTGAGTTCATCTGCTTGACCTCTCTGATTCACATCCAGTACAGCCCAACCATATTGAATGAAACTAAGATTGTGGTGGTTATCATTATATACATGTTATAATGCAAAGTCTGTCTGCCATGAGTAGCTCACAGTAAATGCTAATTAATCATGAGCTATTGCCATTGACTTTACTATGTAGCTGCTCAACACTGACAAGAACCTAAGACCCAAATTTTGTNTCACTTCAGCAATCAAAACAGATAACTTCACCAATGAAAGGAACGTGAGCAAGGAAGTCAAAGAAGGCTTAACATTTTTTTTTTTTTTTGACACTCCTGTTGAGAGAAAGGCTGGGTTGCCCCTCCTCTTGATTCAGGAGAAGCTTATTTTCTTTAATCAACAGATGCCATATCAGTTTGGAGCTGGCCTTTAGGGGGGCTAACAGTCTCTGCTTTGGTCTTTTGGAGTCCTAAGCTGTCACAAGAGAAGGCTGATTACCCTGCTGGAGGGACCACATGGAGAGACTCTGAGAGGATGTATAGAGAGTGACAGGAGCCCAGCTTAACCCACTCCCCCAGTTGTCCGCTCTTAAGCTGCCAGGACAGAGACAAAGCTACTTTGGATTCTCCCAGCAGCCCAGTGAACATCTGAATTCTACCAGTCACCTTCCTCAACTGCTGCAGAATCCCACAGAGGATTTCCAGAAACCCCAACCTACAAAAATAGAGATGAAATNAAAGTGTGACTTTTCAAAGATAGAGATAAATGCACTGAACATAAACATGGCCATTTAAAGCATATAATTCTCTGGCATTTAGCACTTTCAAGACTTGGTGCAACCACTGGCTCTATCTAATTCTTAAGCCTTTTTTTTTTTAAATCAGCCCCAAAAGATGGAACATACACATCTAACAGTCACCCTCTAGTCCCTTCTCCTATGGCTCCTGGCAACCACAAATCTGCTTTGTCTGTATGAATTTACATAACCTGTGTATTTCATACATACTGACTCTCTCGTATGTGGATTCTTTTATTTAACATAATTTTTTTGAAGTTCATTCATGCAGGATCAGTACTTTCAGTGACTGTGTTTTTTAGTTTCTAACTTTCAGGGTTGCTTTCTACATCGCAGGAGATTCCCCAGAACTCTTCGTTTGAGCCTGGAAGTTATAGTTTTCTTTACGCAAAGTTTTCTGACCTGTAGCTGCCATGCTGAGCTCTTCAGGCAGCCTCTTCCACGTGAGTGCATTTGCCCTGTGTTTTCATGTGACTTCCCCTTTCAAAATTAATACAAAGAATCCAGGAAGCACATGCAGGTGGGAGTTGGTCTTGCCTGTCTGTGAAGGACTTGCTTCAAAGAAATAGCCAGCTCTAAACCCGAGTGGCCCCTGGTTGGCTAAGCAACAGCCCACAGATTCCAGGTGTGCACATTAGAAAACACAGTGCTCATTTATGCATTGAAAATCACATTAGCATCCAAAGCCTTTCAGGAAGCGCTCGGAATGTTTTAAGTGAGAGGCCTGTAATTACAAAGTGTCTGTACTGTTAAATAGCCTCTGAGGGTCCACCCACTAATCTGGCCACCTCTGTCACTTTACAAAGAAGCCACATGGAAGCTGGGTTCGGCAGTAACATTTGTTCACTACTGTGCAACAAACAACATTAGAGAAGGCATGTGTAGGCTGAACTTCACCGATTGGTTCTGGGTCTCCTATCCCTGACCTATTTCCCCAACTCAAGAAAGATAAAGGGGCATGATGGAAACTTTTGGGTGTAACATAGGGTAATTTAACTTGGAAGTTGGGACATTCCTGAGAACCTCGTGAGCAACCAAGGAGCGCTGCCCACCCTGGCTCAGATGAAGTTCACCCTTGATGGCAACGACCCATGGTGCTTCCTACCTGTTCTCAATGCTAAGCCATCTACAGCAGCTTTAGAGATCTTCCCAGATGTTCTTCAGACGCCATCCAGGGAGATGCTGGTTGTCTAGGTTTCAGATCATCAAGAGTGTGTATATTTACCCTAAAGCACCTCCCCCCCAACCCCCGCCAAGGGATTCCAGTGAACAGCCACATTTAGGAACTACAGGTTTAGATGAATGTTGGTTCAATTCAGTAAATCAAAACCACATGCCAGTATCATCCGATGTGACTGACAGACACCACACTCGAAATACACAGAGGAGTAGATAATACTTCCTGAGGGCTTGGTAATAGTCTGCCCATTGATGAGGAAGATAACAGAAGACAGACTGTGTATGTAGCTGAAGCCAAAAGCAAAGAGGTGGCTTATTGTAAGGACACAGGTTATCTCTCGGTTATACCCGAGGTTGTACTGAGGTCCAGAAGCAACAGACAAGGGGAAAACTAGAATAAAAAAATTCGCTGTCAGGAACCAAGTGTCTGTACCACTTTCTT
>LZPO01097139.1:454356-464832 GCA_001675575.1 Neotoma lepida | reverse complement strand
TTGTGAGCAAGTAAATCTCTACATTTTTCCCTTAAAACAATCCAAATACATTTCTATCTCTTGCAACCAAAAGAGTTCTATCCATTGTTGGTGGTGATGATGGTGGTGATGATGATGTTTTGATTTGGGTTTTGATTTTATTGAGACAGGCTCTCATGTACCCCTAGGCTCTAAACCTACTGTGGGGCTAAGAATGGACTCAAATTTCTGATCCTCCTGCTCCACCTCCCAAATGCTAGGATAAAAGATATGCATCAAAACAAGCTAAAATTCTTATTGTTATATAGACTCCCAATGATTAAAATATTAACTCACATCCATTATATAGCTTTCTCATTGTTTTACAAGTATCAGCAAGAGACATGGTGTTTTCTCTGTCCTCTAATGCATGACCTAATACATAATAAATTTGTTGTTGTGGGTAATATAGCTCAGTGTTAGAGCCCTTGTATTACATGTCTAATGCTCAGGTTGGATCTCCACTGATGTAAATACTACAATAATGATAGATCTATTGTTAACATGAACTGAGTTACATAATCTTTATTGCATGGATTCAGTATACTAAGGACTANTCGGTTTTTGTGTGTGTGTGCTCAGGAGATAAAACATAACAAAGTCTCTTCCTTTTTAAGAGGGTAGCAGATTCATGCCAGCAGATACAGACAAAACATAATAAATATAGCCAAGTGTGGTGGCACTCTGCTTTAATCCAGCATTTAGGAGGTAGAGCAGAGGGATCTCTGTGAGTTCCATGTCAGCCTGGTCTACATAGTGAGTTTCAGTCCAGCCAAAGCTATACAGTGAGACCCTGTCTAAATAAATAGTGCAAAACAAGAGAAGATACATGCTACTGACTCCTCACCCCGACACAGGGATGGCAGGCAAGCACACACACACACACACACACATGTACACGCACACACACACACACACATACACACACACATGTACACGCACACACACACACACACAGATATAAAATTATTATACTTTTTCTCTCTCTTCCTCTCTCTTCCTCTCTCTCTTCCTCTCTCTTTCTCTTTCTCTTCCTCTCTCTCTTCCTCTTTCTTTCTTTCTTTCTTTCTTTCTTTCTTTTTTCTTTCTTTCTTTCTTCCTTTTTTTCAACCCATGCTTCATTGTGTAACTCTGGCTGGCCTGTAATTCACTATGTAAACCAGGCTGGCCTCACAGAGGCCTGCATCTGCCTTCCTAGTGCTAGAATTAAGGCATATCCCTGGCCTATATTGTATTTATAATGAAGACAAAGACAGCCAAAAAAAAAAAAAAGGATGACGTCAGGTTAAGGAGCATCAAAAATAAAATCTTGAGATTTTTTTATTAATGTCTTAGTGCGTGCATGTGTGTTTGTGTGTGTGTGTGACAGAGAGAGAGAGAGACAGACAGACAGACAGACAGACAGACAAAGACAGACACAGAGAAAGACTTGTATGTTAGACAACTTTGTGGAGTCAATTCTCTGCTTCCATCATTATATGTGTCCTGGGGATGGAATTTGAATTTCCAAGCATATGCTGCAAAAACCTTTACCAACTAAGCCATCTTGTTAGCCCAGGGCTTGAGATTTTTTTAAAAGAGGTTTAAAGAGCCTTTTAAAGAAGCTAACTAAGAGAAAAACGACTTTAAGAAAAATCTGAGCACNGCACACATCTTTAATCCAAGCACTTCAGATGCAGAAGCACGTGAATCTTGTGAGTTCAAGGCCAGCCTGGTCTAAATAGTGAGTTCAAAGCCTGCCAGACAGAAGAATGAAATTTCCATGAACAGAAAAACAAGGGAAGGGAAGACTACAGGTAGAGCAAATATGGGAGAGAAAAGGAAAGATAAAGAGTGTGGATCTTACCTACTCCTCCAACCCCCATACAATTGGTTGAGTTATTTTATAACAAGTGCTCGGAGGTATNCATTAAGAAATCTCATAAATTTGTTAGCTTTCCTACCAAATATTAATGACATTTGAATTGAGGGTAATAGAAAATCCTTGCTCTCTTTAAATAGGATGAATTGAGATACATCTAGGTAATTTTTAATTGTTGTTAGAGAATTTCATTCCTACATCCATATTCTGTGTTTTGATAGAATCCACCCCTGACTCCCTCCCATCCAACTCCTCCCCCATACACCCTCACCATCACTTTTCCCTCTCAAGATTTTTATATTTAATTTTTTAAACTTTTTATCTGGAAACAATTTTGAACTCCTTTTTCTTTTTGAGACAAGGTCTCTCTCTATAGTCCTTGCTGTCCTGGAACTTGCCATGTAGATCAGGCTGGCCTCAAATTCACAGATTCCTGCCTCTGCCTCCCAAGTTCTAAGATTAAAGGCATTTGCTACCAAACCCAGATAATTTCAAGATTCTTAAAAGTTGCCAAAACATTGTAATTGATACATATATAATCTTCACCTCCAGATAATAACAGCTCATAGGACCAAAGAACAGTGATCACAGCCAGGAAACTATCATGGACATAACATCATTCTAACTGCACCAACTCCAAGAAAGTCTTCTATTTTCTTATCTTCCCTAACCTTGAGACTTTGTAAGAAGAATGTGCAGTTGTTTTGTAAAATGTCCCTCAATTTGAGTCCTCTGATGTTTTCACAGCTACATTCATGGATTTTTTAGTTCTGTTTTCTGAGTTTTGTTTTGTTGTTTTGTCTTGTTTTGTTTTGTTTTGAGACAGAGTCTCACTATGTAGCCTTGACTGGCCCAAAACTCATAGAGATCCACACGTCTCTACCTCCAAGTACTAGAATTAAAGGCATGTGCCACCACACCTGGCACAGCTACATTTAAGTCAAGGATTTGGGGCAAGAATACCAAGGAAGAAATGTTGTCTGTGCCCCTTGGCCTATCTCAACAGAGGCATGTGACACATCTCATTAACAATGACATGCATCGAATACTTGGTCTCACTTGCCAGAGGCCATTAAGAATATACAGTAGGCTGGGCAGTGGTGGCGCATGCCTTTAATCCCAGCACTGGGGAGGTAGAGCCAGGCAGATCTCTGTGAGTTGGAGGCCAGCCTGGTCTACAGAGTGAAATACAGGACAGGCACCAAAACTACACAAAGAAGCCCTGTCTCAAAAAACCAAAAAAAAAAAAGAATATACAGCAGGTGACAACTGATATTCAACAAGTCNACTCATCAGACCATCAGATGAATAATTCTCTGATAGTGAGCCCCAACTTGGCAAAGACTGGGAGTCACTGACTCTGAATCCGTTTATTTCTGTCTGTAGTTTTTCTCATGTGCCACTACATTTCTTCCCTAAAATCAGCTATGGGTGTTTTCCCACTGCTTGTGTGTTTATCTCATGTATATGTTCCATCTATTGGGCACACTTATAGCTGTGGATGGTCAAGGAGATGATTTCTGATTAATCTGTATAATTATGATGAATAGAAATAATACTAGGATATTTTTTATAACTGACATAGGAAAGTAACAATATTCTCAAGTCACAAAGACAACAGCTAATTTTAGACTTCAGAACAAATTCAAAATAGACTGACTGCTCCTGCAGAGAAAACACAAGGACAAGTTCCCAAGTATCTGTTAAACCAAAGTCAGNCTGAGAACATTGAGACATGGCTCCCTGTACAACCTCTTAGTGGTTGGCTTCCTGCACATACTCCTAGCCTCAAGGTTCAACCAACTAGCTGTTTATTGTTTAAGTCCTGAATTACAATGTCACTCTCTGTCTGGGAATGCTAACCACTCAGAGCTACGTGCCTACTTCATTCCTGAGCCTGAGAGAAACTGTGTGATTTCTCATGGCTCTGTCTCTTATTGTTTACTCAAGAAATGTTTTGTGACCCTGAAAATGTAACTAAAATGTGTCCCGAGTTTCAGCTGTGAAGACAGAGATGTGTATGTAGGACAGAGATGTGCATGAAGAGGTGAGTGAGTGAGTGAGTGAGTGAGTGAGTGAGTGAGTGAGTGAAGAGGTGAGTGAGTAGTAAGTATTGAATGAGTGAGTGAGTGAAGAGGTGAGTGAGTGAATAAATGAGTGAGAGAGTGGGTGGGTAAAGAGTGAGTGAATGATGTAGTAGTGTGTGAAGGAATGTAGCAGAGAGAAGAAATGTATATAGAAGAGAGATGTGGAGCTATATAAAAAAGAGATGTAACCATATATAGAAATATAAGGCTGTGCAGGAGAGAGATGTGTGGAGACAGAGAGGTTGTCAGAGAGAGGATTTTTTAAGATGAAGTAAAAGAGAAAGTTACCATCAGAAAGTGCGTGTTTCCTCATTTACCCCTCAGATAGAAAAAGTCTAAAAAAGATAGGAAAAAAAAGAGAAGAAAAGAAAAAGTCTAGCCCTCACCGCATTTGTGGGTTTTTTTACATATGCTAGGCTGCTGGAGGCTGGTCCTCCAGTTAGCAATATTCAGCACTGTAAAAGGACTTTTCTTCCNTCTATTTTCAGTGAATGACTTGAGGGAGACATGCTGAGATTCCAGCAGCATCTTGTTTCAGAGCATGTTGCTGCTTCTAATTGCAGCATCTCTAAATGACCCTGCAGGGAACAATTATCACTGTGGTGTTTGCCAAATGGGGACTTTCCATTTCTATCATTCCTTCTACTTATATTATTGAATGGGCTTTCCCTTCTCATTTATCTATTCAATTATTTATATTGATATAGATGCAAAGTGTTCATTTTATATTATGGTTTCTAAACCATTATTAGTATTACTATGTTGCTCAAATTATCCAAAATTTGGCCATGGCCTTGGGTTGCTTTCANTGTTCTGTGGACATGTCTGTATTTCAATCATACAGACATGCTTTTTTTTTCTGTTATTGCAATATGCTTCAAGCACTCTTGTACTTTTTCTGTCTGATCACTNCAATCAGTCTATTCTCCATGGAACTATAATTCCTTTTAGTTTAAAATGATATTTNGAAACTAAATGGGGAAGTCAGATGTTGTGATATTCATCTACCATCCCAGAACTTGGTAGATAGAAACAAGAGGATCAGGAATTTAAGGCAAGTTACATAGCAAGTATGAAGTCATCCTGGGTCATATGACACTCTACTTGAAGACGAAAAAGGAAAGAGAGAGAGGCAAGACACTAGGAAATGGCTCAGCAATAGAAAACATTTACTGCTCTTGCAGAAGATCCGGGTTCAATTCCCAGCATCCATACAGAGTCTGTTACAACTGCCTGGAACTCCGGTTCCAGGGTCTGATGTCCTCTTTTCTGGCCCTTTTGGACTCCTGCATCCACATATGCACATAAATTCATATGTCCTCATACACACAACACATAACTAAAAATAAGTAAATAAATAAATCTTTCAAAAAAAGAAATAATGATGTGAGCAACAGTATGTCATTGCTTCTGGGTATTATTGCTCCAGAAGCTGCAGTCTAAACATGACAAACTTAAAGTGTATGTTAGATATCCATGTGGATCCTTGACCTGGCAATTGGATTTATGTTTCTACAGTTTTGAGAAGTTGGGAGTCATTGGCATGTAGGTCATATATCAAGCCAAGATTGAATGGGAATACCCACGGGGTGAGCCTGAAGCATGCCAATATTGAGATGGGGGAGAAGAGGAAGAACCAGAAAAGAATACTGAGACATAAAAACCAATGGGGGAAAAAAGGAAAACAAGAACGAGGGATCCTGAAGGCAAATGATAAAACAGGGACTGGAATGGCAAGCTGTGTTAAATGATGCTGAAGATTAAGTAAGATGAATGCTGAGAATGGACCATCAGACTGAACAACTTCAAAGGGCAGTTTTTGGTGGACTGATGAGAGTAAAACTTGAATGGAGTAAATTAAAGGGTGACAAGGGAAGCTAACTAGAGACAAGACTTCATCATCTAGGAACAGAGAGCTGGAACTGTGGCAGTGGGAGAAGTCTGTTCCAAAGGAAGAATTGAGTTGAATATAAGAAAAACTAGAGCATGCTTAAATGCTAAGTCTCCTGGAAATGGGAAGATGATGGTGGAGCAGAGAGAAGGAGACGTTAGAATGATATTTCTTGAGATATAAATATTTAAGGAATACACAAAAGTTATTTAAAAAATAAATACAAATATCAGGAGTGGTGGCGCACCCCTTTAATTCCAACACTTGTGAGGCAGAGACAGATGGATCTCTGTGAGTTTACATAGTAAGTTCCAGGCCAGCCAAGACTACATAATGAGACCCTTTCTCAAA
Source organism: Neotoma lepida (assembly GCA_001675575.1). Taxonomy (NCBI): domain Eukaryota; kingdom Metazoa; phylum Chordata; class Mammalia; order Rodentia; family Cricetidae; genus Neotoma; species Neotoma lepida. The sequence goes on along the minus strand of LZPO01097139.1, from coordinate 458,624 downwards.
AATAAGCAAAACAAGCAAAAAGCTAAAACCTATTTTAAAATTTAAAAACAGGCTGAAGATGTAGCTCAGTTGATAATTGGTAGAGTGCTTACCCAGCATATGGGAGGCCCCAGATTTCACACACTGTAAAAAAGGCAGGAAGAACATGACGTAACCTACAATCCAAGCACTCGGGAAGTACACTAGTTCAAGGTCATCCTCAGCTACATAGAAGTTTGAGGCCAGCTTGAGTACAAGAGACCCTGTCTCAAAAAACAGAAACAAANAAACAAACAAACATTTGATATGTGGTATTTTAAAATTTTAAGCTTAAAAATGTTGTTTTAAAAACAACAACCAAAGAAATTTAAAAATTAAAACAAACAAACAAACAAAAAAAAACCAAAGCTTTCTAGTAAGGTGTTAGCATGACTATTAATGGTCAATTATAATACTCTACTGGAAATGTATTTCTCTGGCAAGTACCAGAATGTGGTTGGTTGGTCATGGCCAGGAAGATGTGAAAAGAGAAAATAAAAAATTTTAAACTCATTTACTTTTGTAACCAAAGGACATTCATAGCTTTTGTTTGATGGGAGAACAAACACACAGCACACACACACACACACATGCACACACACACACACACATACACACATGCACACATGCACACATACACATGGAGAGAGGGACAGAGATAGAGACACAGAGAGACACAGAGACAGAGACACACACAGAGACACAGACACCCCACAACTACACATTTACTAATGTTACATTTCTCACTGGTTTGATGCCCCACTCCCAACCCCCCCCCATATGTTACAAGTACTAAATCTGTAGGCAAAATTCAGACTCGCAATTCCACCAAGCAAGTCTTAGAGTGAATGGCGAAATAAGAAAGGCCAGAGAGGGTCTTGCTGGTGAGGATGTCTTTCTCAGAGAACAGAACAGAACATACAGCAGCTGGTTTCATGAGAATGTGCTCTCTGAACTTACNGACAAAAAAAGGCTGCAGAAGTATTCCATTTCAGCTTATTTACTTATTCCAAATATCTGCAAGGCCCTCTCCCAGGCTGTCCATTCAACNGGAGAGTTAGGAGCAGAGATCAAAAGGAAAAGCAAGGAGGACAAAACAAAAGGAGAAGAAAAGGTCTTTTGTTTTAAAGCNGTGCTCTCATATTTCCCACTATAACTTCTCGAATGTTAGTAAGATGGCAGAGAAAAATGTTTAATAAAAGGCACTCAGTGAATCGNTGCAGAGTCTATTTTCAAAAAAATTGTTGGTAGACTTTAGTTTATTTATTTTGTGTGCATGCAACATGCCACAGGGACATCTTTCAGAAGTCAGTTCTCTCCTTCCACTATGTGTGTCCCAGGGATAAAATTCAGGTCTCAGGCTTAGTGGAAGGGACCTTAAGCAGCTGACCATCTCAATGGCCCAGACATCTATTTCCAAGGCATATATTTATTTGTATTACATATAACCATCAGTAAAATTTAGTTATATATTTAAAGACTTTGTTTTATGTGTGTGAGTATCTGCCTACATGTATGGGTGTATACCACGTATGTACCTGGTGCCTGAGTAGGCCAGAGGAGGGAGTAGGGTCCCTTGGAACTAGAGTTACAGGAGGTTTGTGAGCCATCCTGTGAGTACTAGGAATCAAACCTGGGTCCTCTGGAAAAGCAGTCATGGCTAGCAACTGCTGGCCAATATCTCCAGCCCCAATTCCCATAGTTTTTTCTACATCAGCCAAGATTATCAAGAGTCAATTAAACAAACTGCTATGTGTCTTCATAAAACNTTATGTCATAATTACATACAAACAAATCAAGTTCAGGGGGCAGTTTTGCTTCTAGAAAATTCATGTGGGCTATTGGTTTTGCTNACAAGGTCTAAAGAGATGGCTCAGAGGTAAAAGCATTGAGTTGCATAGTGAATCCCAACTGTCTGTTACTCTAGTTCTAAGGGATCCAATGCCTTCTTCAGACTACTTCGGGGAATGCNTATACTGCGTGCTCATGGTACACAGATGTACATGCAGGCAAAACATTCATTCACATAAAATAGTAAAATAATTTTAACTGAAAAAAAGAACTATAGGGGTTAATCAAAAAAATCCAGAGGCCTTTGCATTTAATTTTNGGGAAAAATAATTTGATAGTTAACAATAAATGTGAGGGCTGGAGAGATGGCTCAGAGGTTAAGAGCCCTGGCTGCTCTTCNATAGGTCCTGAGTTCAATTCCCAGCAACCACATGGTGGCTCACAACCATCTGTAATGAGATCTGGTGCCCTCTTCTGGCCTGTAGACATACATGCAGGCAGAACACTGTATACATAATAAAGAAATAAATCTTTAAAAAAAAATGTGAATGTTTTCCATATCCTAAGATCATTTTTAAAACTTCAAATAAAGTACTGAAAAACACTGGGAAAGGATACACTCTCCCACAGCCTGGTCCCACAGACACTGAATTTACAAGACCTGAACAATAATTGATTACCTGGGAATAAATTTCAGTTTCCTTATCTGTCTATAGTTGAGCAACTGTGTCAGACAGTCAATATTTTTTCTTATAGAAANCTGTTGTGACCAAATACTGAGGTCAGGTGTACTCCACCCTAAATTACTCCATATTGCTTAAAACAGCAGTTTTTCAGGCTGTCCTTTGCCNTGGGAGACTTTCTTTTACAAGTAGCTTTGGACTCCATTTTGAGGGAGAAGAACACTGCCTCCCCTGAGTGAACCAAGAAACACCACACATCAGGCACAGACTGGTTGATGATTAGTTCCTGGGACAAGAAAGACAAGAAAGGGAGCTACCCTATAAGTTCATTGGAGAGAATTAAAACTGGAGGCCACATGGGCATGTTAAAATCCTGTCAAGAGAACCAGACCCAAGAATGTACGGAACACATCAGACAGAAGAAGGGTGTAACTTCCTCTCCTGGACCTCATNAAGTAAGTGATACACACCTAACACTGTGATGGCATGATCCCACACCAACCTATCATCTAATACCTGGTGTGTGTGTCAAGGCCCAACGACCCNCTGACTTGGGCCAGCACCTGCTATTGACACAGCCTACTTGACTATCTACCCCTCCACCTATTCACCTTTCTGGACCTGACTAGCTGTTTCATGCTCTAGCCTGGTTCACCTTTTTCACCTCAAAGCTGAATTCTGCAGTTTTACTCTCNAGCCTGACTCCTTCATCTCCACCAGCAGCTTGTGCCTGGCATTGGACTGGTTCATTATCTCATCTATACAGAGTCCTTCTTAACCCCCTTTTGAAGCCTCTTAAAAGCAACAATCTTTTTTACTTGTATTCATTCCATACCCTATAAACATGTATTCCAATATAGAGACATAGTTACAGATACCGTGTGATATGTGATAGGAGAGATAATATTACTAATTAAGACTGAAATACAGAACTTCCTTTTACCTTGGCCAAACTACCAAAGTAGGTGAATTTTATTACAAATTCCTGTTATTGGAATGGCTAAGTGTGGTGAAAGAAAATGACCCCCATAGGTTCATAGTGGGTGGCACTGTTGGGAGGTATTGGGAAGTGCATCTCAGTTCTCTTCCTGCTGCCNGAGGATTAAGATGTAGTACTCTCTGCTTCCTCTCTAGCACNATGTCTGCTGGCATGCAACCTGCCATGAAGATAATGAACTAAACCTCTGAACTGTAAACCAGACACAATTAAATGTTTTCCTTTTTGAGAGTTGTCATGGTCATGGTGTCTCCTCACAGCAATAAAACCCTAATGAAGACACTAAGCCTTGTGAATTTATTATTATTCAATAAATTCTGATATTGTGAAAAGACACAAGTATGTTTGTCTATGCTTCTGACATAGCTCACTCTTGACACCTACACTAATTTTGTATGAGTCAGGCCAGCCTGAGATACCTCAGCCTCAGTGAGGATGTGACTAAGTTCAATCAGAGCCTAAAATTTCTGTGACAGTGTGATGGATCTCATGGTGACATATAACTGTGGCTGGCACCTTCAGCATACNTTACCCTCCCTGGCAACAGGCCCATAGATGAGAACACAGTAATAGCTAAGAGTCTATTAGGTCCTACTTAGTAAAATATGACAATGTTCCCCAGTCCTATTGATCAGTCTAGAGTAGACCTATCACCAAGCTGGGTCAGCGAGAGCTCATTCCCCATGAATTAAAAAATTGAAAGGCTTCACATGAGAGGCAGAAACAGACACATCTTTGTGAGTTCATGGCTAGCCTGGTCTACATAGTGAGATACAGGA